>CM051024.1:49172046-49494046 GCA_027627225.1 Congeria kusceri | reverse complement strand
CTTCTTTGCCTATGACTTGCAGACCAGCAAGCTATGACACGCAAAACAGCAAGTGACAATTTAGGTCACAGTTTTAATTGTATTTTTGTTCTAATTAGATAACATTCTATCATTGACTTGCAAACTAAAAAGTGAAAAATTCTACTGAGGACACATAAGGACTATTTAAGTAATATCATATGATCAGATTGTTTAACATTTTATGCCGTAACTTTCGCCTTGCAAACAAGCAAATTATATAATTATCATTCTTTAGGCCCATGTTGGAGCCTATCAGACTAAATACAAATCTTCTTCTGCAAGCCATTGTTAGAACCAATCTGATCGAAAACAACTTTCTGTCTATAACCCCATGTTTGGATCTATCAAACCAAAACTAATTCTAACCCCATGTTTGAACTTATCAAACCATCTACAACTTTTCTTCTATAAACCAATGTTTGAGCCTATCAAACCTAATACAACTGCCCTTCTATAAGCCCAATTTTTGACCAATCAAACTCGATAAAACACTCTTCTTCTATAACCCATGCTTGAATCTATCAAACCAAATAATACTTCTTACATAAGCCCACGTTTATTTCTACCACACCAAATGCAACTCTCCTTCTTTAAGCCTATTTTTTGAAACTATCAAACCAAATATAAATATCCGTCTAAATGCACATATTTTAACCTATCAAACCAAATACTATCTAGCCAAATACAACTATTCTTCCTGTAACTCAATTTTGAACCTATGAAACCAACTACAACTCTCCTTCTAAAAGTCCATGTTGGAGCCCAAATACCACTATCCTTCTATATGCCCATGTTGGAGTCTGTCAAGCAAAATACAACTGTCCTTCTACAAGTCATTGTTTGAATCTATCAAATGGAATACAACTTTTCTTCTAACAGCCCATGTTAGAGCCTATGTAATTGTAAACAACTTTATACTATAATCTAGTGTTGAGACCTATCAAACCAAATATAACTTTCCTTCTGTAAGCCCATGTTTCAACCTGTTACAACAAATATAACTGGCCTTACAACTCCCCTTCTATAAAACCAATTTTTAACCCATCAATCTCAATGAAACACTCTTCTTCTATAAGCCCATGTTTAAAACATATCGAACTAAATAAAACTCCATCCTAAATCCAACTACTACTCACCTTCTATCAACCCATACTTGAGCCCATGACAGCAATTACAACTCTTCTTCTATTAGCCCATGTTTCAGTCTATAAAACCAAAATACAACTATCATTCTATAATCCCATGTACGAGTCTATCAAACAATCAACATATTTCCTTGTATAAGCTTGTGTTTGAACCTATAAAGCCAACAACAACAACAACAACTCTCCTTCTGTATGCCCATGTTTGAGCCAATTAAACCAAAAACAACTCTCTTTTTGTAACCCCATGTATGTGCCTATCTTACCAACTACACCTCTTCTTCTTTATGCCGATGTTGAAGCTTATAAATTCAACTATAATTCCCCTTAAACCCAAGTGTGGGCTTATCAAACCAAATTCAAATCTCAATCTATAACCACATGTTTGAACCTAGCACACCAATTACAACTCTTCCTCTATTAGCCCATGTTTCAGCCCATCAAACCAAAATACAACTATCCTTCTATAATCCCATGTACGAGTCTATCAAACCATTTTCAACTCTCCTTGTCAAAGCCAGTGTTTGAACCTATTCAACGAACAACCACTCTCCTTCTGTACACCCATGATTAGTTTTTCCAGTGACAATACAACTACCATTCTGTAATATACAAATGTAAGCTGGTGTTTGAACCTATCAAGCCAACTACAACATCTATATGCCCATGTTTGAGCCTATCAAACCAACTACAACTTTTCTTCTATGATCTCATGTTTGAGCCTATCGAACCGACTACAACTCTTCTTCTATGAGCTCATGTTTGAGCCTATCAAACTAACTACAACTCTTCTTCTATGAGCTCATGTTTGAGCCTATCAACCAACTACAACTCTTCTTCTATTAGCTCATGTTTGAGCCTATCAAACTAACTACAACTCTTCTTCTATGAGCTTAGGTTTGAGCCTATCAACCAACTACAACTCTTCTTCTATGAGCTCATGTTTGAGCCTATCAAACCAACTACAACTCTTCTTCTATGATACTATGTTTGAGCCTATCAAACCAACTACAACTCTTCTTCTATGAGCCTATGTTTGAGCCTATCAAACCAACTACAACTCTTCTTCTATGATCCTATGTTTGAGCATATTAAACCAACTACAACTCTTCTTCTATGATCCTATTGTTGAGCCTATCAAACCAACTAAAACTCTTCATCTTTAAGAGCATGTTTAAGCCTATCATACCAACTACAACTCTTCATCTGTGAGCTCATGTTTGAGCCTATCAAACCAACTACAACTTTCCTTCAGTAACCCACGTTTTAGCCTATCAAGCCAACTACAACACTTCTTCTATGAGCCTATGTTTGAGCCTATCAAACCAACTACAACTTTCTTTTGATTAACCCATGTTTGAGCCTTTCAAACCAAATACAATTGTCCTCCTATAAGCCCAATGTTTAACCCTTCAATCTAAGTAAAACACACTTCTATAAGCTCATGTTTGAACATATCAAACGAAATAACACTCCTTCCTTGAACCCATGTTTGAAACTATCAAACTGATTGCAACTCTCCTTCTTTGCCTATGACTTGCAGACCAGCAAGCTATGACACGCAAAACAGCAAGTGACAATTTAGGTCACAGTTTTAATTGTATTTTTGTTCTAATTAGATAACATTCTATCATTGACTTGCAAACTAAAAAGTGAAAAATTCTACTGAGGACACATAAGGACTATTTAAGTAATATCATATGATCAGATTGTTTAACATTTTATGCCGTAACTTTCGCCTTGCAAACAAGCAAATTATATAATTATCATTCTTTAGGCCCATGTTGGAGCCTATCAGACTAAATACAAATCTTCTTCTGCAAGCCATTGTTAGAACCAATCTGATCGAAAACAACTTTCTGTCTATAACCCCATGTTTGGATCTATCAAACCAAAACTAATTCTAACCCCATGTTTGAACTTATCAAACCATCTACAACTTTTCTTCTATAAACCAATGTTTGAGCCTATCAAACCTAATACAACTGCCCTTCTATAAGCCCAATTTTTGACCAATCAAACTCGATAAAACACTCTTCTTCTATAACCCATGCTTGAATCTATCAAACCAAATAATACTTCTTACATAAGCCCACGTTTATTTCTACCACACCAAATGCAACTCTCCTTCTTTAAGCCTATTTTTGAAACTATCAAACCAAATATAAATATCCGTCTAAATGCACATATTTTAACCTATCAAACCAAATACTATCTAGCCAAATACAACTATTCTTCCTGTAACTCAATTTTGAACCTATGAAACCAACTACAACTCTCCTTCTAAAAGTCCATGTTGGAGCCCAAATACCACTATCCTTCTATATGCCCATGTTGGAGTCTGTCAAGCAAAATACAACTGTCCTTCTACAAGTCATTGTTTGAATCTATCAAATGGAATACAACTTTTCTTCTAACAGCCCATGTTAGAGCCTATGTAATTGTAAACAACTTTATACTATAATCTAGTGTTGAGACCTTTCAAACCAAATATAACTTTCCTTCTGTAAGCCCGTGTTTCAACCTGTTACAACAAATATAACTGGCCTTACAACTCCCCTTCTATAAAACCAATTTTTAACCCATCAAACTCAATGAAACACTCTTCTTCTATAAGCCCATGTTTAAAACATATCGAACTAAATAAAACTCCTTCCTAAATCCAACTACTACTCACCTTCTATCAACCCATATTTGAGCCCATGACAGCAATTACAACTCTTCTTCTATTAGCCCATGTTTCAGTCTATAAAACCAAAATACAACTATCATTCTATAATCCCATGTACGAGTCTATCAAACAATCGACATATTTCCTTGTATAAGCTTGTGTTTGAACCTATAAAGCCAACAACAACAACAACAACTCTCCTTCTGTATGCCCATGTTTGAGCCAATTAAACCAAAAACAACTCTCTTTTTATAACCCCATGTATGTGCCTATCTTACCAACTACACCTCTCCTTCTTTATGCCGATGTTGAAGCTTATAAATTCAACTATAATTCCCCTTAAACCCAAGTGTGGGCTTATCAAACCAAATTCAAATCTCAATCTATAACCACATGTTTGAACATAGCACACCAACTACAACTCTTCCTCTATTAGCCCATGTTTCAGCCCATCAAACCAAAGTACAACTATCCTTCTATAATCCCATGTACGAGTCTATCAAACCATTTTCAACTCTCCTTGTCAAAGCCAGTGTTTGAACCTATTCAACGAACAACCACTCTCCTTCTGTACACCCATGATTAGTTTTTCCAGTGACAATACAACTACCATTCTGTAATATACAAATGTAAGCTGGTGTTTGAACCTATCAAGCCAACTACAACATCTATATGCCCATGTTTGAGCCTATCAAACCAACTACAACTTTTCTTCTATGATCTCATGTTTGAGCCTATCGAACCGACTACAACTCTTCTTCTATGAGCTCATGTTTGAGCCTATCAAACTAACTACAACTCTTCTTCTATGAGCTCATGTTTGAGCCTATCAACCAACTACAACTCTTCTTCTATTAGCTCATGTTTGAGCCTATCAAACTAACTACAACTCTTCTTCTATGAGCTTAGGTTTGAGCCTATCAACCAACTACAACTCTTCTTCTATGACCTCATGTTTGAGCCTATCAAATCAACTACAACTCTTCTTCTATGATCCTATGTTTGAGCCTATCAAACCAACTACAACTCTTCTTCTATGAGCCTATGTTTGAGCCTATCAAACCAACTACAACTCTTCTTCTATGATCCTATGTTTGAGCCTATCAAACTAACTAAAACTTTTCTTCTATGAGCCTATGTTTGAGCATATCAAACCAACTACAACTCTTCTATGATCCTATGTTTCAGCCTATCAAACCAACTACAACTCTTCTTCTATGAGCCTATGTTTGAGCATATTAAACCAACTACAACTCTTCTTCTATGATCCTATGTTTGGGCCTATCAAACCAACTAAAACTCTTCATCTTTAAGAGCATGTTTAAGCCTATCATACCAACTACAACTCTTCATCTGTGAGCTCATGTTTGAGCCTATCAAACCAACTACAACTTTCCTTCAGTAACCCACGTTTTAGCCTATCAAGCCAACTACAACACTTCTTCTATGAGCCTATGTTTGAGCCTATCAAACCAACTACAACTTTCTTTTGATTAACCCATGTTTGAGCCTTTCAAACCAAATACAATTGTCCTCCTATAAGCCCAATGTTTAACCCTTCAATCTAAGTAAAACACACTTCTATAAGCTCATGTTTGAACATATCAAACGAAATAACACTCCTTCCTTGAGCCCATGTTTGAACCTATCAAACTGATTGCAACTCTCCTTCTTTGCCTATGACTTGCAGACCAGCAAGCTATGACACGCAAAACAGCAAGTGACAATTTAGGTCACAGTTTTAATTGTATTTTTGTTCTAATTAGATAACATTCTATCATTGACTTGCAAACTAAAAAGTGAAAAATTCTACTGAGGACACATAAGGACTATTTAAGTAATATCATATGATCAGATTGTTTAACATTTTATGCCGTAACTTTCGCCTTGCAAACAAGCAAATTATATAATTATCATTCTTTAGGCCCATGTTGGAGCCTATCAGACTAAATACAAATCTTCTTCTGCAAGCCATTGTTAGAACCAATCTGATCGAAAACAACTTTCTGTCTATAACCCCATGTTTGGATCTATCAAACCAAAACTAATTCTAACCCCATGTTTGAACTTATCAAACCATCTACAACTTTTCTTCTATAAACCAATGTTTGAGCCTATCAAACCTAATACAACTGCCCTTCTATAAGCCCAATTTTTGACCAATCAAACTCGATAAAACACTCTTCTTCTATAACCCATGCTTGAATCTATCAAACCAAATAATACTTCTTACATAAGCCCACGTTTATTTCTACCACACCAAATGCAACTCTCCTTCTTTAAGCCTATTTTTGAAACTATCAAACCAAATATAAATATCCGTCTAAATGCACATATTTTAACCTATCAAACCAAATACTATCTAGCCAAATACAACTATTCTTCCTGTAACTCAATTTTGAACCTATGAAACCAACTACAACTCTCCTTCTAAAAGTCCATGTTGGAGCCCAAATACCACTATCCTTCTATATGCCCATGTTGGAGTCTGTCAAGCAAAATACAACTGTCCTTCTACAAGTCATTGTTTGAATCTATCAAATGGAATACAACTTTTCTTCTAACAGCCCATGTTAGAGCCTATGTAATTGTAAACAACTTTATACTATAATCTAGTGTTGAGACCTATCAAACCAAATATAACTTTCCTTCTGTAAGCCCATGTTTCAACCTGTTACAACAAATATAACTGGCCTTACAACTCCCCTTCTATAAAACCAATTTTTAACCCATCAATCTCAATGAAACACTCTTCTTCTATAAGCCCATGTTTAAAACATATCGAACTAAATAAAACTCCATCCTAAATCCAACTACTACTCACCTTCTATCAACCCATACTTGAGCCCATGACAGCAATTACAACTCTTCTTCTATTAGCCCATGTTTCAGTCTATAAAACCAAAATACAACTATCATTCTATAATCCCATGTACGAGTCTATCAAACAATCAACATATTTCCTTGTATAAGCTTGTGTTTGAACCTATAAAGCCAACAACAACAACAACAACTCTCCTTCTGTATGCCCATGTTTGAGCCAATTAAACCAAAAACAACTCTCTTTTTGTAACCCCATGTATGTGCCTATCTTACCAACTACACCTCTTCTTCTTTATGCCGATGTTGAAGCTTATAAATTCAACTATAATTCCCCTTAAACCCAAGTGTGGGCTTATCAAACCAAATTCAAATCTCAATCTATAACCACATGTTTGAACCTAGCACACCAACTACAACTCTTCCTCTATTAGCCCATGTTTCAGCCCATCAAACCAAAATACAACTATCCTTCTATAATCCCATGTACGAGTCTATCAAACCACTTTCAACTCTCCTTGTCAAAGCCAGTGTTTGAACCTATTCAACGAACAACCACTCTCCTTCTGTACACCCATGATTAGTTTTTCCAGTGACAATACAACTACCATTCTGTAATATACAAATGTAAGCTGGTGTTTGAACCTATCAAGCCAACTACAACATCTATATGCCCATGTTTGAGCCTATCAAACCAACTACAACTTTTCTTCTATGATCTCATGTTTGAGCCTATCGAACCGACTACAACTCTTCTTCTATGAGCTCATGTTTGAGCCTATCAAACTAACTACAACTCTTCTTCTATGAGCTCATGTTTGAGCCTATCAACCAACTACAACTCTTCTTCTATTAGCTCATGTTTGAGCCTATCAAACTAACTACAACTCTTCTTCTATGAGCTTAGGTTTGAGCCTATCAACCAACTACAACTCTTCTTCTATGAGCTCATGTTTGAGCCTATCAAACCAACTACAACTCTTCTTCTATGATACTATGTTTGAGCCTATCAAACCAACTACAACTCTTCTTCTATGAGCCTATGTTTGAGCCTATCAAACCAACTACAACTCTTCTTCTATGATCCTATGTTTGAGCATATTAAACCAACTACAACTCTTCTTCTATGATCCTATTGTTGAGCCTATCAAACCAACTAAAACTCTTCATCTTTAAGAGCATGTTTAAGCCTATCATACCAACTACAACTCTTCATCTGTGAGCTCATGTTTGAGCCTATCAAACCAACTACAACTTTCCTTCAGTAACCCACGTTTTAGCCTATCAAGCCAACTACAACACTTCTTCTATGAGCCTATGTTTGAGCCTATCAAACCAACTACAACTTTCTTTTGATTAACCCATGTTTGAGCCTTTCAAACCAAATACAATTGTCCTCCTATAAGCCCAATGTTTAACCCTTCAATCTAAGTAAAACACACTTCTATAAGCTCATGTTTGAACATATCAAACGAAATAACACTCCTTCCTTGAGCCCATGTTTGAACCTATCAAACTGATTGCAACTCTCCTTCTTTGCCTATGACTTGCAGACCAGCAAGCTATGACACGCAAAACAGCAAGTGACAATTTAGGTCACAGTTTTAATTGTATTTTTGTTCTAATTAGATAACATTCTATCATTGACTTGCAAACTAAAAAGTGAAAAATTCTACTGAGGACACATAAGGACTATTTAAGTAATATCATATGATCAGATTGTTTAACATTTTATGCCGTAACTTTCGCCTTGCAAACAAGCAAAAGGACAACTTGACAGTCACAACAGTGAACACCACAGTTTAAGCCAAATAATTCCTTCTAATTGTAACTGTGTTTTGTGCCAGCAAAAGACTAATCTGGGTGTGGTCACATATTCACAGTAGAAGTCCTAGAATGTATTTGACTCATTCAATAGTCCATGATTTACCTTTGCAGACGAGCTAGCTAGCCTTACCCTGGTTACCCAAACACAAGCGTGGATTTTTAGGTCACTGCTTTATGTCATACTTATAAAAGTGCTGGTTTGGATGGGTCAGGAGAGACACAACTTTCTGTGCAAGCACTGGGATTCGTCTAGTGCATTGCTTCTAGATTCTGTGTATAGGTCCACATTGGCAATACCATGCATTTTGATTCTAAAGACTTGATACGTCATGATATAAACATAATTATTGAAAATAAAGCATGCACAATTAAAGCAAATCTAAAAATGAATTTCTTATCTGCTGCTCGTAAGTCATATCTGATGCAATACAGGCTGCCTAAAATCAGTATTGCAATTCACAAAAAATATCTTACTATCATCTAAATACAAACACTCCTCTAACTGTGGCTCTTTATCTACATGTAGACTTGTCATGTGGGATAACAGAGTTATGCATTGCAAGTGAAGGCATAGGGCATATCTAGACATGCCATTCTGGGTAACGATATAATGCATTGCAAGCGCATGCAAAGGGCATAATTAGACTTGCAATATTGGGTAACAGTGAAGCAGTGTAAGCTATAATGCATGGCAAGTGCATGCATTTGACATATCAAGATTTGGCACATTGGGTAACAATGTAATGTACTGCAAGTGAAGCATTGGGCCTTTCTAAACTTGCCATATTGGGTTACATGTAATGCATTGCAAATACATGTATTGTGCCTATCTAGTGCACGCATTGGACATACCTGGACCAGTGTGATTATAGAGCAATAATGGCGTAAAACATTCAGATATTCAACAATATATTAAGTTGAACTTAATATTTTTACTAAGACTTTGATATATAATTAATATAATGAACTTTACATTAAATGTAATGAATGTCTACAAGTGAAAAAATATTGCGTTTGCTGTTAAATTAATCCTAAAATATATATTCTACAATTTAAAGAAATCCATTTAGACATATTTCATTTGTCTGATAAATTCTGATATTGGGCTAAGACAGCCAGGGCTAGAGGCACTTTCTGATATTTGGTTAAGAGAGCCAGGACTAAAAGCACTTTGTAGTATTTAGCTTTAAGTTAAAAAAGCCAGTGCTCGAGGACCTTATTGAATTTTGGTTAAGAGATCCAGGACCATCCTTGCTTAGAGAGCTAGGGGTACAGGCAGTATGTTTTATTTGGCTCACAGAGCCAAGGCTAGCAGCCGTTAATGGTTTTGATGTAAAGAGCCACAGTTAGAGGAGTGTTTGTATTTCGATGATAGTATGATATTTTTTGTGAATTGCAATACTGATTTTAGGCAGCCTGTATTGCATCAGATATCAGAGATTCTGCATTTCCATTTCTCTTTTATTTACTCCATTAAATGGCCAATTAAGAATATTGTCATTGCAGCACTGCCTCATGTTTAATCATTTACAGCATGGTTTATTATCTTTGGCTTGACTCAAGTACGAGAGCCACTTTCAAGCCTTTACTTTAGTTTTTTTTAGAATTAGATAATCTTAACAATATTTTGTTCCACATGCTTAGTCTCACATCACCATCAGAGTAAGTGCAGCATTTAAACTTATACATGCTGTATACATATAATTGGTTGAAGCTTTTATGGGATTACCTGTGCAGATATCATTGACATTGATCTAAAAGATCCTGATTAGACAGCAAATCCGGATCATGACTGCAAATCCAGATCTTTATTTGGATCAACCAATGGTTGATAATGTTATCTTATAACATATTATGGTCACAGCATCTACATGTTTCATCAGAATTTTCTTCTTTCTTGACACTTTTTAAAAGAAATCAGGTCAGTATCTAAATAGCAAGCTTGATGTTAAATGGCAAGATCTCCTTATGGGAACGCATACAGGGCCTGTTGCGTGAAGGTAATGGTCATTGTTATAGTGACCAATCCCTATGCAGCTATGTATATAGATACTAGGTATTGCACGAGGGGCTTGTTTCACCATGGTCAAGGTTGGTCATTGTTACTAAAAATAAAAAAACACGTTTCCACTATCTGTGAGATTGGAGTGACATAAATGAATGTCTTATGAAATTGTGTGGATTGAAACCTGAACAGTGCTCCCCCTGTGTAAAGGTAATCCTACCCACTTTGGGTATTTTATAGGATTTTATAAAGCCGAAGCAGTTGCTGAACAGAATCAGCACTACTGATATTAAGTGTATTTAAAATGCACAAAATGCAGTTAGTCACAAGTTTGCTGTTCTAAGGGAACTTGTCAATACCTCTTTAGGGTTTATGATTGAATATGAGGGGCCATGATTATGGTCAGAGAGGTCGTTTCAGAAATAGAAATGCAATGTCCACAAAATAATTGGGGAATAAAGTGTGCAAGATCTATTCATACACCACTGTTTGGATTGAGGCCTTGTGGAATCAAAATTATTGTTTCTAAAAATAGAAACTTGTTTATTTTGATACCATGAAGGATCACTGGTGACTCCAGCATCCATTGTCTATTTTCTCCATCCACACTTGACACTCTACAAGTTGCAATTTTGATCAGATCATCATAAAATTTTTTCATAATTATGTTCTTAGTGAATGCTAAGTCACATTGTAGTAATGGGTAATATTTTAAACAAGAAATGTCTTTAAAAAACAATCGGCGTTGACATTAATATTGCGATATCATTTTACCCAAAACATAATACAAAAGGGCCAAGATGATTGATTACTTGGCTTCTCGGACCCCAGATTTTTTGGACACCATAAGAAAACTTCTTGAATCCCAAAATTATTTTGTGATTAATGCAAGAATTATTAATATTTGTACCGTGAATAAACTTATAATACCGACCCATGTTTTTCACCAGTGATACATTAATAACCTAAATAATGTACGTTAACATCATTATTATATAAATTTGTAAGCCAAATTTTACTTATTAACAATGTACGAAAATAATTGCGGGAATGAATGAAAATTATTTTTTATCAGACATGTATAGTTATTTTTAAGTACCGGTAGTATACCCTACCTTCATCTTGGAAGTTGTCTATCCATAAAATATACACATTTTGAAGTAAGTTAATCATTTATACTGTATATCCTAATGAAAAGCAATCTCCACAGAACATTCAGTGCATCTGAAATAATGATGACTTCCATTTTTCATAACACAAACATAAAATTTCATTAGACTATGGTGATTGAAAATAATATTCTGTAGGAATATGATGTATCAAGGGTTTCTGTGTATGATTGGTATTGCAAATAATGTATTAATGCTATGCAAATGAAGTAAAAGTAACATGAAGAACATTTTGACGTATTCCGAGACTTATTTCACCAAATTTTTTTTATACAAGATATCTTTTTATCGGTTGATTAACATCTACTGGAGAAGTTGATAGAAATGTGCAATTCTAATTACCCGTAATTCTTAACAGAATGCAACTGCAATTCAATTTCAAATTAACATGCACAGTTAGTTTATAAACGTAAATTCCCCATTTTTGGAAATATTTGCTCTCATGATTCTCTGAACACTGATGCATAACAGCTATACACTGGCAGCTGTTATTTTCAGAATTATCGTGAGTGTGTTGAACTCTTTAGAATCATTTGCTATTTATAGAGCGTGCCACTAGGCTAAACAAAATAGTGGATTAATTCTCGGAAAGGATATAATATTCTGTTCATGACATACAATGAGAAAATATGTTCAAACTTACGTTCAGTCCTAGAGTGTATATCTTTATTTTAACCACTTATGTAGACAATTATGTACATGTTAATCCCCAAAAGTCTGCAACAGTTGTTGGTATACATCAAACAACTGACCTTCATACATCGATGAAGCGCCGAAAAGAGCGTTTCAATTCTTATAATTACAATTGTGTGTATACTTTAAATTTTCACCTTAAAGAGTAAATTAATTTGGGATTTATTTTTTGCAATTCACGCATCAATACATTGAAGTATGATTCATAGGCTCCGCCCCTTGCACTGCAGTAGCGTTGTGTACATGTCGCAACACAGCAGTATCTTAAATAATACAGTAGCTCTAGTGAAAAAATTTACTTTTGATTTACTTTTGTTTTGGTTGATATTTCGTAAGAGCAATTTTGAACAAGGTGTGTTTTTTTTATCCATAATATACATGTTGCAAGAGATGGAAATATTGAAACGTGTTCCAGTTTAGATTTACGACTGAAGGCTAAACGAGTCGAAAGTTGTTTTCAGATAGTTGCAATTTTATAAACGCCCGTACCAATATACATGTGTGGATGGAACCGTACTTTAGGAGTAAAATATATTTAAATAATTAATGGTTATTTTTACATTTGAAGCGCAATGTTTCATATGTATGTTTTATTTCTTTCTTAAAACGACTCGTTTGGCCCTCGATGTTAGTCAATGTTTCCACCAATTATGGCATGCATTTTAAAACCGCGTGTTGAGCAAATATTTCAACACCACATTTTTTGGCACATCGTGTTTAAACGGTTTGTGTATGAAATTTGGCAAAATATAACTAACAGTGTGGATACAAAATCAAGACAAGAAAAAGGTAAACGACTTTTATTATTTTACTACTGATCAAAATATCATATCTATGGAATTGTGTGTCATCGGCCGAAAATATCTATTGTCTACAGTTTCTTTACCTGTGTGACATAAATTGGAAAGGTCAATTGTTATGCATGTTATTTGCACAGAACTATGAACAAGAAGAAAATTTTAATTGTTTTAGTCAAAGCTACTAGTAAATGACAATTCTTTCAATTTTTTTTTCAAATTTTTGTTTCAGCTGCTGATGAAACTTCTGGCCCCGAGTAATATAATTAGTAACGATTCACCACAATAACGATTCGACACATAACGATTCGCCACAGTTTAATGACGATTCGCCAGAGGGTGATAACGATTCGCCACTGTGTGTTATAACGATTCGCCACAAACTGGATGTACAAGATATACTTTGCCCTGTTGTGCAATGTGAATGGATAAATGTTCGAGAAAATCTGAATGAACAGGTGAATTTTGTGCAAATCATCCCTGGCTTATGCTTAATTGACCAACGTGTGCCTACTTCGAGGAGTGTTTTGAGCTTCGCTGCTGGCGAGTCATTTGCGTACTTGAAAATGGGATTTTTACAATGATAAATGGGACATTAAGCTCTCAGAGGTGACAATTGGATGGAGTTCGCACAATTATCGAGGTGTTCTTGTGGCGTTCTTTTGCAAGCTCCATGGGATGACTGCATACCATGCTCGCTTGGTTTTGCGGTGGTTTCCTTGTAAAAAAATGTGATACGTTTGTTCAACTGGATGTCTTTTATTTGACTGAAACCTCTTGTTTCTAAACTGTTCTTTGCCTTAATCTGTAAAATTGTGTATTGTTATGTTTGTGTTGTATAATGATTACAATGCGTCTTCTTAAAATTCATTTACTTGAACAAGTCATGAATTTGCTGGAAGAGAAAGTATCATAGGTCTAGACTTAGTATGTGAACACAAGACGGTCCTGGGCTGATATTTATAAAGAATCTCAGTAGAAAATTAAGAAAAATCTTAACATTCTCAAATTTATTTATTGATTTTCTAACAAAGTAATGCATTTCTTGAAGCTTTTGACACATTATTTGCAATATCATTCAAAGTGTATTAATATCTAGCATTAGTCATGCAAATGTTCCAACGCATTGTGTTTAAAACACAAATTCTAACTTTGACTTATATTCAATTTAAGTTAAGAATGGCTTAAGAATCTTTATAAATATGGGCTCTTACATATGAGTCTTGTCCTATAAGACTAGACCTACCATGTAAAGTTGCCTTCAAACGCTACACCACAAGGATTAAATTGACACAGCTTTGTTATACTCTTGTTTGCAAATTTTGAACCAATAATTTACGTGCACTGGAAAAAATGCTAAGAAATAAGCGGGAATGTGGCTTCGGGAGTACATCCTGATTCGAGTCCGACTACTTACTAAACTAAGAAAAAAGCGAAATGTGTTACCTGAACAAGTTATGCTAGGTAAACAAAAAACAGATTCACAGAAATAATTAAACATGATCACATGGAGCAATATTACTGTGTAGATGTGAGCATTAGATCATATTCAATATATATTATGTAAATAGTTCACACATTTAGATAAGCACACTAGAACACAAATAAGAGATTATTATAATTAGTTCCTAAATATAGCAACTTACATCGCTGTAAGTTAACACATTATACCATGAAAACAAACAAAAGAATATCTGATTCAAAAATACATTGTCTTCATTGGTTTTGATGAACATATGGCAATTATTGTCTAAAAATACACTATTGTTTGTATTATATAGGATAACAAGGAGCAGAAATTCTTGTATATTATAAGCACATGCAAAATAATTTTTTTATGTTATTGAGCAACGAAGATAGTAAGTTTGACAAATGTTTGTACATTATAGTCACATTTAGTGGTATGTTAAATATTATTAACTGTATTACAAACATAATTGTGATACGCTTTAACAAGACCATGTTGGAGGATTATATTAACCACGTTATTATTAAACAGGAATATTAGTTATAAGGTCAATTATATAAAATGTAAGATAAATTTCAAATTGAGAAAATTGTGAGTTAAAATTTGAGTTGATTTTTTTGTTAAACTAATTGATTTAAACGTATTTTGCCACAAAAGTATTATGTTATGTTAATACGCACTCTGGTCACCGACTGCACATATATTTTGTTGTACACTTTTTGTGTATGGGCCGGTGACCTTGTATATCACAATTAAGAATGAATTGAATTAAAATGCCATTTAACAACTCATTGAATTAAATTGGAAAATTACAAGACAATTTATCAACTACATGAATTGCGTTTGAAAATACTATTCTACTTAACAACTAAATGAATTGAAACTAAACATGCTTTGTCACTTCAAAACTCGCTGAATTGAATCTGAATACTCAATGCCACGTAACAACTCAATTATCTGATTTCAAACAAGCTTTCTCTACTGAAACAATAAACAAGAATACACATTCGAACATCCATGTATCTTGTTGGTTACTGTCAAATGTTTTCAAAAAATGGTATTCCTCTTAGTACAACTGCATACACCTTTCTTTGCAAAGCGTTGTGTAGTGCAGTGGCATCCTGTTTTCGACCATTCAATTGCGGTTATGCAAACGTTTCTATACCTCTGTTAAGATGTTTTCTGATTTATTTTCCACCAGATCATGTGATATAAATATATATGTAACAAAAGTACCATCAAACATTCCCAACACTCAAAATAGTTCACTATGTCAAGATGTCCACAGTTGTTCGTTTTGGTGTTCATTTCAAAACACCAAAATCTTAGGTTTTATTCACATTTATCAATATATGTCATCTTCTGAAATAAGTCTGTAATTAGAGTAGATGTATTCATTAAGTGCCGGGTAAGTACAATTTAAAAAAAATAAAACTGATTGAATATTTTTGATACATGTAGTTGTTTTTGTAGAACGACTGTCAATCACATTTCAGTGTCAAACAAATAAAAAACGTCTGTGAAGATTATATGCATAAAAATATATTAATTGATATTAATCGTTGCAAATCAAGAATTATTTACAATAACCATGATTATTAGAATCTGTAACATCCTTCAGGTCAGCTTGTCGTCTCCGTACGAGGTTAACCACTGTCTGTTTTCATGGCACTGCTTATTTTCCTGGCATCTTCAACGGCTATTTTCAAAGCCATCCGCAGGAACTTTATCGCTGTTCCAAACGAGACGCCACTGGAAACCAAAGCCGTCACGAGTGGAATCGGAATAGCATTTAACTGCGAGGCTACACAGTTTAGCAATGACAGAATCATAGGTATCTTTGCACGATGACTAAATATCGTTGATTTTAGTTTCATACACTCCACAAACTGTTCCTGCGTTTTTCCTTCGGCTGAAGCGTACTTCTCTAAATGCGCATCGGTTAGTTGAAATTGCTGGCGATAAAACTGTGCCTCTTTAAGAAGATAATTTTCCGTCGACGAAATGCCAAAAAAATCAACGGGAGACGCATCCGTTATGGCAACCATCAGGGCAGTTTTCCAGATACGCTTTTTAAGCTCTTCCTCCTTTGCCATTATGACATCTTCGGTCAGAAGACACATCCCAAACGTGGCAACTTGTCTCTTCTGAGGCGGTGAAGCATGTATGATGGCCATT
Source organism: Congeria kusceri (assembly GCA_027627225.1). NCBI lineage: Eukaryota > Metazoa > Mollusca > Bivalvia > Myida > Dreissenidae > Congeria > Congeria kusceri. The sequence continues at coordinate 49,477,255 of CM051024.1, read as the reverse complement.
GCAAGTTTACCAAAGTCGTACAGCTGTGGTTCGTAGTTGTCGATGACAAACACTCCGCGTCTTGATGTTGGCAAAACTGTCGCAACAGTTTTGGCGAATTTTTCTTAAAACAAAATTTTCTTCAAAAACCGATTCCCCTGCGTAGACTCGCCTGGCGTTATCGATGTCTTGCCGAACTTTCGTACGGACAAAGAAGAATGTCTTCCCTTTCTGACGAATCGTATCTGCAAGCCAAATGTCATTCTCTGTAAAACGGCCAGAACAAATAATGTAGAAGTCGTACTTTTCAAATTTAACTTGCTCCATGTAGGTCTCTCGTCTGAAGCGTTCTGTACCTACTCCAGGAAGATCCCAGAGAACAATGTTGGCAAAGACTGGATGATTATATGGTGTTGGTCGCATTGTTCCTTCAGCGACATCAACGGGCGCCCACCCGGCCTCCCGTGGTTTGACGTCACGAATGGCGTTAATGAAGCTTGATTTGCCAACTCCAGTATTTCCCGTTACAGCTATGTCCAGTGTTTCCGTCTCCCACCGTGTCAGATCATCTCGAGTTTTTCGGACCAGATCTCGCATCCTTTCTGGAGAGGACAGGTGGCGGATAAAACTGTTGACTTCGCTCTCATCAGCAGTAATGTCACTGAGATCATCATTCCTGAAAGTGGGCAACTGAAAATTTAAAATATTCAGAACCTATTCCATACACAACACATACCAGAGTGCCGGTACATCCACACACTTGGCCAGGGTAAAGTCCAAGGCATATAACTCTGTCAAAAGCTAATAAACGTGCATATATAACGGCAACGTTCATGGTACGCAATATACGATAATCATTAAAAGCTTCAGACGCCTTTAGTTCCAGGTAATCGGGGAAAAAAAACATGGTCAGCCAAACACAACCTACTTAATCAGTTAATCAAACATATACACAGAAAAGCCGGCCTACCATTTACTCAGGTCCAAGTCAATATCACTCTCACCGGGGCTCATGGCTGGATCGGTCTCGCTTGTAGTACTTGTCGAGGAAACATATTGGTCTACGCTTGCAGCTCCAGTACATATAACCACGGCCGGTTCGTCCACTTTATGGTGATACTCTACGGTGGCATACTTTTCATTCCTGCCACAGGCACCGCGCCTCTTGTGATTATTTCCAAAAGCCTATGTGGAAAATTTCGATCTCTGTTAAATAACATGTAATTTGATGATAATGTGTCGTGCATTTTATGCAAAGAAATAAACATCGGGGAAGAACAGGCATGTACGTATAAATGAACTAACATTGTTCGGCACAAATGTGTAAAGAAAAAATACGAAAAATTGCTTAACAAATAATTGTGTACAAGCAGACAGGACATTCGTGTGTTTCGGCCGGCTATTACATGGCGTTGGAAGGTCCATACTTCGAGTAAGAGTAGCCAATAGTTAAGCACACGTGAACAATATCAAAGGATGGAGTTACAAGTGCGCAACTGCAAAATCAAAGGCAAAATACGTGCGTTTTACGAGAGGCGGTGTTCTAGCAATACATGTGTCAGGGGCGGACACAGGATTTTGATTTAGACGGGGCGGAAATATTTAGGAACTAAAAAAGCTCCCCGATTGGAAAGTTTTGATACTTATAAAAAGGTATTATTTAACGAATATACCGAAAACTGGGTTGGATTATTGCAATAAATTAAGTGAAAAAAAGCAACAACACTTCGATAAAACGAACACGTATGTGTTAAGATACTGTGAAGCTTATATACGTTTTTGGTATCAAATTGTTGCTCTCGTTGAATCTGATTCATTTTTACTGAAAATGTTGACTTCTGGAGTTGATTTCGAGTGATATGACGTACCTCCAAACATTGACTGATATCAAGGCTACTAACCTGATATATACGAGATATTATGCTAGTCATTTGTTCCAAGAGTATATATTAGCCGAGTGGCTTGTGTGATGACGTATCACACGAGAGGCGGAGCCTCAAGTGTGATACGAAGTAACGCAAGCCACGAGGCTACTACATACTCTTGGAACAATTGACTAGTGTACTACTCCTTTTATTATATACAACGATAAACTTCAAATGTGCGTTTTACCTTATTTTATTTGTTTCAAAACTACAATAATTACTAATCATTTTAGGTATAGATTATATTTGTTTACATAACTATATGATGACGTAATTTTAAAAAGTAGCCCAGCTAGTAACGTAATACGGGATCGGACAAACAGCGATTAGCATAGTAAGGGATTTTGTTTCTGTCGACATATATTTCACCGATTGATAAAGCATGTATTTTGTTAAGATTTTAAACAGGTACATAATACAAAATATATCAGGCACCTTTGTATCAGGCCGATATTAGCATAGTGGTATGATAACATAAAATATACGTGCCTCTCTGGGCTATATTTAGGACATCTAAAAATGCATGAAAATCGTCTTCAACACAGTTATCACTACAATGAACTACACAATATCTACAAATACGATATTTTCTTGAAATGTCTTAGCAGCTATGCAACCAGGAAGATATTATTTAATTTAACACGCATTACAAAATTGGATGTTTCCTAAATAAAAACGGTTCACTCTGTTGTACGTAAATTGTCCATTATCGAAGATGTATTTGCTAGTAAAACACCATAAACAAATCTTTAAGCTTATTTTTTTTCTAAAAAAGACCATTGTAAGCTGGAGAAGAGGTTGGGACATTGATTTTCGTCAGACATATAAATGATTTAAATAGACAGTAACCGAAAACCCGGTATAAGATTAGGGGAAAATCATTTGATACACGTAAATAAAAAAACAACGTGTACCTTATCAATGAAAACATCATAACGCCTATCAATTTGCTACCTACATGTACATGTACGTTAAAATAAACTAAATGGCCGCTATGACATATTGACCTGATATTAACAGTTTATTAGGTTTTGATAAAAGAATAAGAATTTAAAAGGTTTTACAATAACGCTGGAGTATCTACAATGTTAAAAGATAAACACAGATCTGGTTAACTGCAACAAGGGTTACCAACCACACACCCTACAACGCGCCACATACGCCAATGTAAAAGATAAATGGTAAATGCAGGGGCGTGCCAAGACATACTCCTATTCGAACGTGCGTATAAATTGTAACGCTCAGTATGACAATGGTTCCAAAGTGTTTTATAGAGACCTGTTCACAGATTGACAAATTGACAAGTTTCAAAATTTTCACTTACGTAGCTTTAAAAATTCACAACCAAATGTATCAGTCTGAATGGCCGAGTGGTTAGCGCATGAGATTTTTTAACTCAAAGGTCCCGGGTTCGAAGACAAATGTTGACCCTTTTTCGTTATATGATATTAGTTTTAGATAATTCCAGATGCTGTAGTTTTTGCAGAGAAGAATTAATGGTATTTTTAAAAATTACGAAAAATGTGTGAACAAGTCTCTTTGATTGAAACAACAGCACCCAGGTCAGTAGACCCAAGCCATACTATGAGCACTATCCGATAGACCTCATTGTATCAGTTTATCTGAATAGAATACGTGTTACTTCAGCGGAACTTTGCCTGTTAGTGATCTTTAATTTAAATTAGTATGCAGAATATTATCTTAATAAACGGCACCGAAATTCACAAAGTTTAGACTGAGGCTCAACTTTGGCCTAGGTACGACAATTACATTTAGTGTAATTATTTACGAGAGTTAATTGTAATTTAATTATTTACGAGACGTAAATGTAATTTATTTATTAACTAGAGTCAAATGTAATTACTTACGAGAGTTAAATGTAATATAATTATTTACAAGTTAAATGTAATTATTTTCGAGAGTTAAATTTGTCAGTTTTAAATGTATGTATGTACAAAGCTCAATATACAGTCCTTAATTTAAAAATTCCGATAGACGCCAAATATCTTTAAAAAAAATATTTCATGTTATTATTATAAAGGCCTAATGCCCGAAACATTAACTGATCAAACAGACTCACGTTTTTTTATCACTGATATCTATATAAGCTGCTTGTATATATTTCATATTCTGGGTCCGTTTTCACCAACCCATTCTTAGACTTAAGACTAAGAATTAAGAATATTCTTGAAACTGTTATATTAAAAGAAGGCTGTTGATTCAAATCTTACTTAGTATCCACCAACGCTAATTTTAGCATTTTTTAAAGAATGTTTTATAAATCAAACAAGGTACATTGGTACCCGGCATGTATTTGCCATCACACAAATAGGGGAGACCCGGGAGAGTTGTTACACGGGGTAGGCTGTTACTCTGAAGATTTCTACTTGATGACAGCAGATATAACATCACATATGATGTGTATACGTTGACACTGTTGTCATCCATATATAGTAGAAATTGCTCACATTTATGCGAAACAGTACCATTTCCGGATCGAAAAACGTGATTTTGGACCACGCAAGTACAACTTTGAAGTTTTGTATTTATTTGGTTAAAAAGTAACGTACATGCAAATATTCAATAACAGATATATAAAGTGTGATTTATTAAGGATACACGTTTAAATAAAGGTGGGAAGCGAATACGAAGTATACTGTATAAGTTGTCACCCATCGCTTTTGTCACGTGGGTTGTGTTGGGGCAAGTTGATATATTGCAAATGAGGCACTATGGTATAGTGTAACAACATGCCATATTTGCTCGGTTTAACCAGACTAACTCATTTCTTTCAATTATTTTAACAACAAAGCATTGTTATTGCGACGAAATGTTAATATTTAAATAATGTTTATGTTAATTGAAATAATTTTCATAAACATGTTTTGTTGTTATTTGCAGAATGTGTGATATTACAAACCTAAAATAAACGGGACGAACTCCGCGGGACCTAGGCGGCGCGGAAAGTCGTGGTTAAACGTCGTTCTTTTGGCGCATTTGCGATATAAATTGGTCATCATGAATCCAATGACACTCTGTCGATGCGTGGAGCAAGCGCAAATTACTCGTTGGCAGGAATTACAAATAGGGCAATAATCGTCGAAACAAATTTGTTCAACGGACAAGAATAATAATTTGAAAGACTATCTAATAACAGCAGCAAGGTTCTATATTGTTCAAGTCAGTAATATAATTAGTACATTGAAGGTGGACCTGCTGAATATGCAAAAACAAAAAAAATCGCGAGACCGACAATGAAGAGTTTTGTGACAAGACCACGATTCGAATTTTATCAAAATTAATGATGTTGCTGCTTTTATTGAGAATTCCGTTACACGAAGTTCAATATTCCTATACATTGGTATATATGTGAAATGTTGCTCTTAGTCGGTGTATTATATGCAATAAAATTTTAGTGATACTATTTTTTTTTCTTACTGCACAAACTGTAACAACTTACCCCGGCATTAGTTACAACTTGCCCCACAGTTGGGGTAAGTTGGTACAGTTCACTAACCCACGTAAACGCGACTCTTTCTAGCAGAACTATTATAATATTTAAATGTTACAATACATCATTTTGAACAGCAACTATTGACCTTCATAATGATATTTGAAATATTTATATACGCAAATTTATTAAAAAGGTATTTGAGAAAATGTGAAAAGTGTAACAACTATCCCCGGTCTCCCTTACTGTTTCTTAAGTATGTGTTGGTGAATACTGGCCCAGATAAGCGTTCTGCAGTACATGTGTGTTCATCTTCAATATACATGTGTGTTCATCTTTAATATAAAATGTATCTAAAACATACACATATTATAAACTGTGTTTCTTGGTTTGCTGGTTTATTCATACCATGTCTCCCGATGGAAAGCAGCCGTCAGATCACTTTTTAAATAATAAGATTATCAATTTTGTTAACATCTTATGTCATGCTATGCGGTGAATGAGTGGAGAAAACCAATGAATGATAATCGAACATTTCACTCTGGGTCAAGTGAAATGATAACATATGAGCATTCACTCTGGGTTATATGGAACTACTTTTTACCTGTTTTTATGGGGGTTTTTTTATATTGAAAGTATGTGAATAACTTCATGGTCAGTGTAGACATCGGCAATTTTAAACAACAGAAAACACATAATAAACTTCAATAAAAATATAATTAAGCGAGAACGACGCATAAAATATGGCACTATTTTCCCACCACAACAGTTTGCGACAATTTTGGAATCATACGTCATATTTATGACATCAGAATACACAAACATGTGAAGCTTCAGCATATCTCGCGCATTTTTTTAATTTATCATCCAAAAGCATGAAATAAAAAGAAAATGTGTTGATTTCAGTGTAAGATCGTATTTTATTTCATTTGCGGTCATAGAAAACTGGTATTTCCAATCGTGGCTCCGTCACTCGTGAAAATATGTTTTATATGACCAGTCATGAAATAAAATACGATCTTACACTGAAATCAACAGATGTCCTCTATATCATTAATCATCATATTTATTGTGTAAAGAATGATTGACGTAAAGTTTCTAAAAATATGTTTTCAGTACATGTAGTAAACTAAAACGTATACAAATTTGACACATACATCGTACATGGACATTGTCCGGAATGTTTCTTATTGAGTATCTTTGGGCGATGTTCATCAAGGGCATATTATGACTCTACAGGCTTCCAACGGACTTCTGCCTATTTGGTTTTCGGCCTTATTGACGCTATACTATCCAAAATAGAATTGCGTTGCTTTTGACATCAGTACTCAAAACCTGATACGAAACTTATCCTCTATAGTTTTGGAATGTTGCACCCCTTCTATTAGTTTTGGAATGTTGCACCCCTTCTATTATGACCAGTGTAGTGCGAATGTTTTCAATTAGCCGATGATCTATTCAATCTACTACTCACTATAAATTTTCACAACATTTGATTGGATAGTGAGAAGGTCAAAGAGTTGGTTAGACAGGTAGGCCACAAAACGTTCTTTAAGTCTAACTTACCCTGTGCGATTTGGCAGGTTTTGCCCTGTTGATGCCAACACCGCCTCGGATATAGTCGTCCAAATTACGAAAATGGAACCTGCCTTGGTCAAAGGTGTCGATAACGAAGATTTTGTGAGTCTTGTAAGCGCTGAAGTGCTCTTCAGTGCTGACTATACATTGCGAAAACACGTCATCAGGGTCACAGAGAGTGCGATCCAAATCTATTAAGCTGTTAAGTTTATTTCTCACAATAATCACTTTTCTAAATTCCGATTTTTCAATTGCTTCGAGTATTGATGTATCTAATTCGGTGAGTTTATCGTCACACACAAGCATAGCACCTTCGTAGATTTCAGTGTCCAAATCAAATACATTTGATATGTTCTCAGCGCTAATGAAAGGACAATCCCAAAATACTATTGAACTGTTTTTCGGGTAATGGTACAACACTGGCCCAGCACCAAAAGAGACGTTTGAATTATGGTCCTTGCCACACAGAGCTTGTATAAGACTTGTTTTTCCAACGTGTTGACGTCTGAGAACAGCGAAGCCAAACGGTACCTCGTCCGACGTGTTAACGTCTACAAGCCAAATTTAGTTACCTGTCATACTGATTCTATTTCATATCATCGGTGTTTCTTAAACTCAAACCTTTCGGTCATAGGTTTTTCCCGAATGCCTGAAAACGAAAGTACACTGTTTAAATGTAAGGTAGGTGTCAATTAAACCATAAACTTAAATTCTAACCTTAACCATTGCTGTGTATCCGAGTCTAGGAGGATAACAAGCAAATAACAGGAACTCGTTTTAAGATTTATTGATAGTATAATTTCCTACTATCACACCCATAGGTTGCAAACAACTATATCTATAGGTATGGTATAAAACCCCTACAATACATGACACATACCTTCCCCGTTATAAGAGATAAAACTTACTAAATTTCAAATTAATCATAGCAGTTAACATAATTTAGTTTGTCTGAATGTCTTAAAGACAACCCTCCTGAGATTTGTCTTTAAAGCATGATGCACTGTCTAATATCTATTACATGTCGAACAAAAAAACAAAAAAAACAACTAAAATTAAGAACTTGAAACATTTGACTAGAGTTCTTGATTACCCAGGGCATTATTATGTCCCTTTTAAGCACAAGTAATCACAGATCTAATCACAGATCTAATTTATCTGGCTTCTTCCTCTCCCTCAATGGATAGCGCCGGATTGATGATGATTCTGGCGGTCTGCATGGAGTCAACACTGTTGTCTCAGTACGTTTTGCCTGTGGACTGATAACTTGAGAATTCGAATCTGGAACAAATTCTGGAACTGTACTTGTGTTAATTGGCTTATTAACTGGTAAATCGATGGATACGATCGGACGCGATATTGGAATATTTTCCGACGATGCACGAATTTGGTCTGTGTGTCTGCGCCAGACGACTCCAGGCTCGATTTCCACCTCATAAGAGACCGGACCTGTTTTCGCGTATATGACAGCAGATGTCCATTTTTCACATCCCACTCTGTAATCGCGAACTGCAACATGTTCACCAATTTCGAAGAGCCGATTGTTACTCAAGCGAACCATCTTTGATTGTTCCCTTTCGACGCGACTTCTAAGACTTGGTTTCACTTGATCCAGTCTGGTCACCAGGGAGCGTCCTATAAACAACTTTGCTGGGGTCTCTTTTGTGGTAGAATGTTCCGTATTACGGTACTGTATCAAAAATTTCGAAACCTTTGTCTGAATTGTTCCTTGATCGTTCTTAGCCGCCTTAAGGGCCTGTTTCATGGTCTGAACAAATTTCTCCGCCAATCCGTTTGTTCTAGGGTGATATGGTGCGCTGCGAATATGTTTCACACCATTCATGTTCAGAAAATGTTTGAATGATTCACTGACAAACTGCGGACCATTGTCACTTACAATTTCTTGACATACTCCAAAATCTGCAAATATAGCCCTTATCACTTCTATAGTATGCACGGCTGTAGTCTTTTTCATTACCTTGACAATGGGCCATTTTGAGTATGCATCAACCAGAACTAGGTACATATATCCTTGAAATGGCCCCGCGAAATCAATATGTACTCTTGACCATGGCTTTGTAGGGTATTCCCACGGATGGATGGGTGCTTCTGGAGGGCTAGGCTTGTTGGCCATACAACCAGAACATCTTTTGGTCACGTTTTCCAACTCAAAGTCCAAATTGGGCCACCATACATAACTTCTAGCCAACGACTTCATTTTCACCACACCTATGTGCCCTTCATGGAGTTCTTCAATCACCTTTCTGCGTAACGCTGCAGGAATAATGACTCTGAAACCCCACATAATACAACCTTGATGTAGAGAAAGTTCATTTTGTCTTTGTATGTACGGTTTGAGTTCATTTTTGACCACATACGTATCCATTTCACTCCTTCCATTGGATACCATTTCATACACTTCTGATAAGACTGGGTCATATCTTGTAGCATTTGCTATTTGGGAACAGGTAACTGGAAGATTCTCAATCATAGAATTCAGAAACGCTTCTGTTGCATCCAGATTATTTACTTCAGTTTCATTCAATGGTAACCTAGAAAGGCTGTCACAGTTTCCATGAGCTTTAGTGTTCTTGAATTGTATATCATACACATATCCTGCCAAGAATAAAGCATATCTTTGTAATCTTGCACCAGTAGTGGAAGTTATTCCCTTCGTTGGGTTTAATATTGACAAAAGTGGCTTGTGATCCGTTATAAGTGTGAATGTGGTTCCGTACAAATATATGTTAAACTTTTTCACACCCCACACAAGAGCTGTAGCTTCTTTGTCTATTTGACTATAGTTCTTCTCAGCTGAGTTGAGAGTTCGCGAAGCAAACGCTATTGGTCTTTCTGATCCATCCGATAATTTGTGACTCAAAACTGCTCCTAGGCCATATGCACTTGCATCACACGCAAGCATTAATGGTAATGTCGGATCATAGTTAATAAGAACCAAGTCTGACGTGATCATCTCGTTCACTCTTTTAACAGCACTTTTGCATTCTTCAGTCCAACTCCACTTTACATCTTTTTTCAGTAAGTGGTGCAACGGATAAAGCACTGTTGAGAGATTTGCCATGAATCTTGAGTAATATTGTACTAATCCAAGAAAAGCTCTCAAATCTTTGACATTGGTAATTTCTGGCGCGTTAACTATCGCATTAACTTTGTCTTCAGTTTTGTGTAAACCATTTTCATCGACTTCATGGCCGCAGAACTCTATTTTTTTTTGGAAGAATTGACATTTGTCAGGATTAACTCTGATATTGTATTCTTCTAATTTATGTAGCACTTTTGCAATGTTCTCCAAATGAATTTCATCAGTACTGCCAGTGATAATCATGTCGTCCAAGATTACCCTTACCCCAGGAATTCCACACATTATTTGCTCAATAGTTCTCTGAAAAATTGCAGGAGCTGAAGCGATACCAAACATTAATCTATGGCTTCTAAACAACCCTTTGTGAGTGCTGAGTGTCAACAGTTCTTTACTTTCTTCATCAACTTCCATCTGAAGATAAGCATTTTTCAGGTCGATTTTGGTGAATCGTTTCCCTTTTCCTAAGGATCCAAAAATGTCCTCGATTCGTGGTAAAGGATATTGATCGACTTGAAGAACTGGGTTTACTGTTACTTTAAAATCACCGCAGATTCGGATGTCATCGTTCTTTGGTTTTGGAACCGGCACAATTGGTGTCGCCCAATTGCTATGTTTAACGCTCTCCAAAATTCCTTCAGAGACCAATCTATCAAGCTCCTTTTCAATTTTCGGCTTCATAGCAAAAGGAACACTTCTGGCTTTTACAAATTTTGGTTGAGCAGTGTCCTTCAGTTGTAAATGTGCTTTTACCCCTTTGATTGTACCCAAATCTTTATTGAAGACTGACTTGAATTTCTCTTTTAGAGCTTTAACTTTCATGTCCGCAGCATCAACTTGAAGTGCTTTGATCGATGACCAATTTAGCTTTAACACTTTCAGCCATTCTCTTCCCAGTAAAGGTCTACTACCATTTTTGACAACATACATGTCCAACACTGTTCTTTGACCATTCAGTTCAACTATGCACTTCATCACTCCAATTGGATAAATAACCTCGCCACTGTAGGTTTTTAAGGTCATATTCGTCGGCAATAGTCTCTTTTTGGGAAATAGTTTGTGGCAATCATCTTGATTCATGACGGAAACTCCGGAGCCGGTATCTAATTCCATTTTTACTGTCTTTCCATTAATAATAGGGCTAACCCAAATCACACTGCGCGCCTCCTTATCAGTACTTGATAAACTAAAAAGGCAGTCATCTTCGTCTGTGGAATGCTCATCACGGTCATCTTCATCTGTAGAAAACTCATCTATGTGATGCAACTTCGTTTGTTTCCTTGGACATGCTGGGGCAATATGACCCTTATTCTTGCATTCAAAACAAGTGGCATTTTTAAAACGACAGTCATTAGAATTATGATTCTTGCGTTTACAATGAATGCATTTTGGCTTCGGTGTTGAATCCGACTTTTTCTCCTTATTTTGACTTTTATGTTTGTCCCTATTTTTGTAGCGAGTTTTGTCCAAGTTATGTACATTTTCAGACTTGCCATGTAACTCGAGGACATCCTTCGTGGCAGCTTCCATGGCATATGCTATTTTAACGGCTTTATCATAGTCCAGATCACTTTCGGTGAGCAATCTTTTCTGAATGCCTTCATTCTTCAGTCCGCAGACAAATCTATCCCGTAAGGAATCATTCAGATTTGCACCAAAATTGCAGTGTTCAGCCAATTGCCTCAAACTTATGTTGAATTCTTTCACGGACTCATCTGCCCTTTGATCTCTCTTATAGAACCGAAAACGTTCAGCGATGATTAATGGTTGCGGATTGAAATGACTAGAGAGTTTATCACAAAGGAAGTCAAAGCTTTTGTCTTTGGGTAGAGCAGGTGTCGTAAGGTCACGCAAGATCTGGTAGGTAGTTGGTCCTATCAGAGCCAATAAGGCTGGAACCTTTTTGTCATTAGCAACTTCGTTGGCCAGAAAATATTGGTCCAGCCTTTCTTTGTAGCAAGTCCAGTTCTCACTGGAGTCATACACGTCTATTTTTCCAATAGCGATAGCCATTCTGATCGAGAAATAACCAGAATTTATAAACGGATTAATTTAACTAGTAGAATTCTACTGTGTCACCGCCCTTGAATCGGCAAATCGGCCTTCTCCCCGTGGATTTGTCGCAGTGATGTCACCCTGTGGTTTAAATGACGAAGTTTACGTGGAATTCGTAATATAATCTCGTCGCCAATATGCTGTGTATCCGAGTCTAGGAGGATAACAAGCAAATAACAGGAACTCGTTTTAAGATTTATTGATAGTATAATTTCCTACTATCACACCCATAGGTTGCAAACAACTATATCTATAGGTATGTGTCATGTATTGTAGGGGTTTTATACCATACCTATAGATATAGTTGTTTGGTATAAAACCCCTACAATACATGACAACCATTACCCTCGTTCCTTCTGTACCTGACTTAAACGGGTTGTAATAACTTAAATGGCGATTGCAATATAATCTTTGATCCTTGATTGCACACATTGGGTGAAATACTTGATCATTAGGAGCATGTTCTTTTAAGATGCTACTTCTGGCTTTTGATTGGTTATTTTGAACCCCGCCGTCGCAGATTCTGTAATAAATATAACCATACAAATAGGGAATATTACATGACTGTGGTGTTCCGGTGGCTTGTATCGCTCGAGCTGATTGTGTACCGCTATATTCCACGAGCCCGAAGAGCGAGTGGAATACAACTTTACACAATCAACGAAAGCGATGCAACCCACCGGATCACCATAGTCATGTAGTATTCCATTTATTCTATCCTTCTCTAAATCCGAACACCGCTACGAAACAAATAGTTATTAAATCTATAAAAAAAAAAATAACAAAAAAGTGTTGCCGAACGTAAAAGTAGTCAGGTTTTTCCAGCCGTTGAAATACGGATTTTTATTTCTCAGTGTGAAATACGGGAATTCTATCTGGCCTATTGTATTTTATACGACAAAATACACCAGTATTTGAGTCAGATTATCTATAGGTATATAATAAAAATAAATATTTTGTTAACGCTATTCAAAAGATCTACAGTGCATCTGTACAAGAGAGAGCGTATTAATCAGCGATGGCTAGACATAATAGCAAAAGTAGGCATTACTAAATAAATGTGTCCCATGACTCATGTATAATGAACTGTTATGCGGGTCTGTAAATTATAATAATCATAATAATCACAATAACAAGCGTTGCCGGCGCCAATTTAAGATCTATTATATTATATGGACTGCGGCTTTAAGTCCAATCTGCGAGGAACGTACTCTGACAACAATTCAGTCAACATATCAGTCGCATCGCAAACATGACATCTATACATGAAACATTAAATCTTAAAATTGTTGCGCGCTTTTACTGGTAGCCTACGGAAACGTAGAAGAGCCTCTATGTGGTGATATTTTATTCGCTAAGTCGGTTTCTTTTTCATTCACTTTGATCAGATATTTTAACACAACTCAATTATTTCCCTAGATTTCTGCCATTCCCAAAAGGATGTTCTAAAGTTTCTTTACTTTGTTTGCAAAATGTACAGAGGACTATTTGTTCTCAATATCGTACATTTTAATCTATATTGAAACCACTGAATCTTCACATCCTTTGTTATTAAAAAGGGTAGTTCAAAAATACACTTCCATTATTTTTCATGTATATTGTTGTTTCAATATTTCTGCACCATTTTGTTTGAATAAAACGGGGTTCATTGTTTTTATTTAAAATATCATACATGTTTTAAGCTCCAGATTCTCTAAAAACATGATTTTAAACAATGGAGGTAAAAAAGGCCTAATGGTTTGCTGTTTCACTGTAAATGTGTTAGAGCATGATATGCTGTGTTTTTCCATTTTCGTTGTATAGCTCTTATATCACCAGTATACATAAGGTAATTCACATTCAGATTATAAGTTTTGTTCAATTCATTCATAGACATAACATTTGTATTTCCTTTGAATATGTCTTCTATACCATATATGCCTGCATCAACCAAGGCCTAAAGAAAAAACTTTTCCAATCAATATTTCTGGATTGTAAAAAAAGAGAATAATGTAGGAATTGTTCTGCATTAAGTTCTAATTTACTGCTAAAATACGTAAAGCTATTAAAAATATTTACCCACAACAAATTTGTCATTCTATTGGAAGTGTTTAACGCGTAATGGTATCCACAATTCAAGTGTGTTTTGGTTTCAATATACAGTTTGGTGATGTCTACCCATTTTCCCTAAGATGATTGAATTCTTTGTAACCATGCTAATTTCAATGCTGGAATAAAGGATTCTAAGTTTATAATTTTTAAACCTCCTTCATTATATTCTTTTACCAGAGTAGTAAATTTAATTTTACTGTGTCCATCCCAAATAAAGTTTACAAGAAACAAATTAACAGAATCTAAAAGACTATGAAGTGGATTTGGGAGTGATATAACAATTGATTATCAGTGAAATAATTCTGGTGTTAGCTACTACAATTTAACGTATTGGTGTAAGTATTCTTTTTTTTCCAATTTTTAAAAAATACTTTCCATTTTAAAGTTCCTTCACTGTAATATAGTTCAACAATGTTTTGACAAGTCAACATGAAAGTTTATTCCAAGCATTTTAAAGCTTTGTTGATTCCATTTTAGGTTCCATTTTGTTCTAATGAGTTGAACTGTATTTGTGTTCTCCAATCCATACCACTTTCGTTTTATCAAATTTGACATTCAAACCTGTTAAACGAGCAAAATTATTCATTACACTAAGAGTTTCATTTAAATGATTCTTCAGTACCATCCAAAATAACAGTAGCGTCATCTGCAAATTCAGACGGTTACCATACCGGACATGTGGGGTTTCTTCCATGTACTCGGGTTTCCACTCCCACAGCACAAGACCACACCAAAACAAGAGCTTGTTTTCGACGGCGCACGTCTAAAACGGATGTCTCCACTTGACAAGTGCTTGTTTGACATTTAAGTAATCATCTGTGAACGTTTGAAGACGATCCGACAAAAAAACCTAGCAGTTGCGCACACAAGATTTCGTTGAAGAAGAATGAAAATTAATATAAGAAGAAATCATACGACAACAATATGCCTTCCCCCTTCAGTGTAGGGAATACATAATTAAAGATATCTCAGTAAACAATAAATACCGGTAGTTGAAAATTGCAGCTTTGATTCAAAATTCGTTTCAACTTTTGATGAGTCTCTAGTAAGTAAATTAGGTAGGAGTGCTGGAGCACACCCGGGGTCCTAACATAATGCAGCTTCGGCGCGGAAGGACCTCATAAACTTCGAAAAAGACACACCCGGTAAAGGTTTTCATGTACATCGTTGCAAAATGACAAATCTATTACTCAATTACATTTCAATTCAAGTAAAATTATTTTACCTGTATTTCAAGTAAAAATTATTTAAACAGTATTTAACAGTATAAATTTGTATTTTATGCGAAATGGCTTGTACCGTATTGAATTTGCCATCAGTATTTCAAACATAATATGAACCTCACTTATAAATATTTTATGTTCAACACATTGCTTTTTTTTATAGGTTAATGATCAGTTTTGTGCCCTTCAGCCGATTCAGTATTAGGATGTATTCATTCGAGACTACTCGCTTTAGAAATCTAAGTTAAATTGGATTGGATATCGAGAAAATCTGGAATGTCAACAGTTGGGTTAGACAGCTAGATCGAAATAACAAACGGTACATGCTTGGTCATGTATTATGAAAACATATACATTTACAATAATAAATTATAATACCAATACAGTTTGAACCTTATGATTATTACTTAAATGTAAGTCATCTAAGAACACATTAGTCTGGAGTCCATCGGGAGAAAAGCTGTCGGGCCATGGCGGTTAAGAGTAGGTATTGGCATCAATGCTGTATGTAATCTTGATGTATATGTAATGTAAAACTGCCAGATGCCACCTTTAATTCTGTCTCGTTGTATAGTAATTAAGTCAAAGGTCAACTAAGTACATTTTTTTAAATCTCAACTTTGAAATGGCATGATGTCTTAAAACATTTTGGGAATCGAATAATCAAAATGGTATCAAAATGAAGCTATGCATTGTCCTTTCGCACAATAACAACCATGTGCAAATCAGATAATTGCAAATTAATAAATATCAACGAGAACGTCTATAATTAGGCACAAACAAGAGGGCCAAATGGCCCTAAACACTCACCTGAGGACAATGACCTGGCCCTTGCAGTTTCAGGAGCTTTTTAAAGTCATGTTGCTATTTAAGTCTATAAAAACCATGTGACCCTCAGTGCGTGGCCACTGTTTAGCCCAGGGGCATAATTTGAACAATCTTTGTAGATTACCACTATCCAATGTTACATATCTTATACGAAACCTCTTCTTTTTACCCCAGGGGAGTATTTGATCAATCTTTTTAGAGGACCACTATACAATGTCTCACGCAAAATATGAAACCTCTGGAGCTTGTGGTTTCAGAGAAGATTTTTAAAACCCACTTGCCATATAAAGTTTATTGAAACACAAATGACCCCAAGGGCGTGGCCAATTTTACCCCAGGGGCATAATTTGAACATTCTTTGAAAATGCCCAATTTACGATGTAACATACTAATTACGAAATCACCGGGCCTTGAGGTTCCAGAGGAAGATTTTAATGTCATGTTACTTAACTATATATGAACTTCATCCCTGCAGCGTGGCCACTTCTTACCCCAGGGGCATAATTTGAACAATCTTTGTTAAGGACCACTATACAATGTTACATACCTATTACGAAACCTGGGCCTTGTGGTTTGAAAGGAGAAGATTTTTAAAGTCATTTTACTATTTAAGTCTATTTTTACCATGTGACCCTCCGGGGCTATGCCAGTTTGGATCCCAGGGAAATGATTTGAACAAACTTTGTAGATAACCACCATAGGATGTTACATACCAAATACGAAACCTCTGGGCCTTGATGTTTCAGAGGATATTTTAAAGTCATTTTGCTATTTATTCTATATAAGCAGTGTGACCCCAGGGGCGTGGCCCGTTTTGACCCACATGGGCATAATTTGAACAATATTTGTAGAAGAATATTATAGGATATTACATAACAAATACGAAACCTCTGGGCCTTATTGAAGTTCTAAAGACAATTACACATACTGACGAAAATATGCACTAAATGCAAAATCAATATTTAAAATTTTAAACTTGAAAATGATACTTACAATTGTGAAAGAAAAAAAACAAATTATGTATTCAATCGACGTGCTTGTATACATGTAACACATAACGCGCACAAAACAAATTGTTTTGCGATAACATCTTCCGCCAACAGTCTAAAAATCGTTCACTTGCATAGAAAGACCTGCCTACGAGGAGTGTATTGTTCAATGAACTGTATATTTAATAATTATGTGGTTCTTAAACATGCACATTGTATTTACACGTTCGTTTTTCATATTTCTGTTGTATCGATTGCCTCTTATAAAATACATAAAAACCTTTATATGACAATGAAGAACGGAAACAAGTTCAATGAAAAAAAAGACTTATAAACGAATAAACGATTGCGTTTGCCAATTTAAGGGCGCATTTAACTGTAATACGAAGTTCTAAAAAATGCATTTATATGGGAGAATGCAAAGGGGAAACAATTTCAATGCAAAATTATGACTAATAAACGATGTTGTGTTTAAATTTAATGACACAATGTTGTTTAAAAAAATTATTTTATTAAAAAAAAAACATGCACTTAATGTATATCCCTTTTCATAAAATTATATGTATTGTATGTTTCTTCAGTCTGATTAAATCATATAATTTCTGCATGTTTGTTATTGCCACTGCCTCTCATAAACTGCACAATTATTAATTATATGTCAAGGCACATAGGAACAATTTCATCAAAAATTATGACTTCTAAACGATGGTGTTTTTATGAAATTGTATGGCACAATATCTTGTAAATAAACTATGATTGTCTAAAAAGAATGCATGTAGCGTTTATTCCGATTATTAATGTATTAATATATGTATTTTGTATATTTATTCAATTTGATTAAAATAATTTTCTAAAATATGTCACTCATTAAGAGCTTCTTTGTTAAGAAGTTCTAACTAATTGTACCATTCACTACCAAATATTAAACGTACATTCCAGACCGAACTTCAATATCCAAAAAAACAAAACCTGATTTAGCGTATGATGTGAATTTAAAAAGAATGGCGCTCTGGTAATCGACAACTGTGAATTAGTTTATCCATGCACGATAAATTAAGAAATAATGTTTGATTTAGAGTTGTTGAACGATTTAGAGTTTTGATGCTTATAAATTCAACCATAAGGACGTCAGGATCAGCACGACAAATCGTCGTTTATTTACAGACAAATAACGATAATGCAAAATTATTTCGATTCTAACATGACCTGACAACACAATTTGACATTACAATGTTAACTATAGTTTACCGTTTTGGAACAATGTTTTCTAGATGTTTGGGGCAACCAGACAACGGAAAACTGTTCTATATGTGGCATGTGTTTCGCCTTTCGGCGTGTAGGTCAGATATTGACCTCGTTGTCGACCTTTCTGCGTAAAAAAATCTATCCACGGGCTGCATGAAAAACCTCGAGCGCTCCGCGCTCTCTGTTTCACATGCAGCCCGTGGACAGGTCTTTTCTAAGCCGATAGACCTTCTACTCGGTCAAGCTTATATACATAAAGTTTCATTGAATTCAAGTTATTAGTTCCTGAAAATGTCCTACTTATAGTCAAAAGGCAATAACTAACCGAAAAATCATCAGACCGAAACAACCTGACAATATGTGCAAGTCCACCCTTTAGGAATGCTGCATTTAAAGTTTAATTGCGTTCGAGCGGAAACGAAATACCGGACGGGCGAATACAGGACGGGCGAAAAAACGGACAGAAAAAATGACGGATACAATTAGCGGGCAAATATGTTTGACACTAGAACAAACTGAATAGCAGTGGAATTAAATTCGACGGACGGACGAACGGCGATTTTAATGCCCCTCCCCCAACTTCGAGGATCAAAGTCAATACCGTTTCATGAACTACATGCTCGGTAGCACTGGGGGCTGTCGCGTGTAACGAAAAGTGTTTCTCAAAGACAGCATGTGTATGTTTCTTAGCGAAAATTAAGACATACAGAGTGGTTCATTTCCTGAAAGTATACATGATTTCATTGATAAACACACACACACAAAATTGACTTCGTTGGAAAATATAATACTCTCTGTGAGACACGCACAAACATAATAAACTGCGAAAAAAAACGTATCTTTTTATTATCAGAAACAGAAACAAGTGCGTATTATTTCCAAATCACGACATTTATTTAAAAGGAATCATTTTTGTCAATCATTAGTTTGCTTGTACAGTTTGTATGTAGATGAAATAATGCAAGAAAACGCAAAACATGTACTTACATGACATTAACTGCAATAAAACATACAGCATAGCAATAAGAGGTGTTAGTATTAAAGAAAATCACACGTACCAACTACAAAAGTCCAAAAAATACATAAAATTGTACTCAACACGTGGTCAATTTGAAGGAATGTTAACGGGCTTTGATTGAGGAACATACATGTGCTGTCTTTGAGAAACACTTTTTCGTTACACGCGTAAGCCCCCAGTGGTAGAAATACCAGAGGTCCAAGAAATACACACAATTGTACCCAACACGTGGTCAACATAGTCCGCTTGAAGGAATCTGAACACGCTTTCATTGAGGAACAAACACGAGCTGTCTTTGAGAAACACTTTTTCTTTAGTTAGTAGGGCCAGTTGTGTACAGACCGAACAAACAATTGACGATACGATATGGGATTTATAACCACGCCTACATAGGATTAAGTCCGTCAAAAACCGTTGACAGTAAACGAATGTTTTTAACAAACATGTCCGTCAAATAATTAGCTTTTTAATGCCTAAACACATTGTCAATTAAATCTCGTCAACGTAAGGTCAATTGTCTGTGTACGTTCGCGACTGGTATTCTGGGTAATTATCACTACAACGCATGGATGCCTTTACCATATGAATAGTTTTGGGTTAATAAGTAAAATAACTTTATATGGATTTTACAGTAGAAAGGCTTATAAACGTTATACAAAACATTTAATGTTTGTTCAAAAACCTGCATTTGAAGAACAGTAATTTATTGACAAATCTGTACCGTAATGTTTATGGATATTTTTCCATCTACATCAGTTGTGTATTATTTACAATTTAAAAAGGCCGTCTTCGTCATCAAATTGCACCATTCATGGGACTATCCTTACTACAAGGGTGTCAAGGGAGGGGTGGGCAATATCATAAAAATATGAATTCACATACTAATAATGTATATACCAGTATACTAGGGAAAGGTTTTCTCATTCTTAGAAAAACAGGTCTTGTTTGTTTGGCCCTTCTCATGCATGTGCAACAATCTCGCTTCTCAGCGCGGCGCAAAAGTCGATGATTCTCACGTAAAATCTACATTGATTTGATATAGAGCTCTAAATACTATTTGCTGTAACTTCCGTATTTTTTTACTCTCAGAAAAAACCAGACGGATTCGAAAAGGGAATTTATGCTCTTTATCATGGTACCATTTATTTTATTTTTTTTTTAAATTTAGGCGCGGGAATTTGCATTTTTGTAACAACACCATATTTCCTATAGAAATCAGTAGAACCTCGGTCGGAAATATGGTGCATTTTCAACTTTATCGCATAAAAAATAAACTTCCCCTTGTTTGTCAGAAAACAACAGACGGATTTGGAATATTCACTCTTTTCTTGTTTGAATGGTGTTAATTTTGTTTAATTATTTAAATTTTAGGCGGGGGAATATAGACTTAAACGAGGTACCTATAGTTTAAAATTCATTTCCGTGACTCAATACGGAAATAAACGAGCGTTATCGAACGATATCGAATTGGTTCGTGGAACACAACCGTTCTAGCAGTACATGTTCCCCGCTTTGGAATTCGTGTTAAATTCTGAATTTGCGAATGAACTTTACACTGTATGGAACGCCGGGACTGTCTTATGTTGTCTTCTGATGTGTCGTTATGTTAGCAGTATATGTTATTATGTCAAACTTCAATGTTGTCTTGTCTGTATATCGGTTCATCTTGTCTACTCATAATGTGAGTTTGTCTTTCGCGTGTGTTATGATGTTATGTACACGTGTTGTTTTGTCAATGCAAGGAGCTATCTTGTATGCAATGTGACTTGTTATGTCAAATGTATGTGCTGTTATGTTAACATGTCGTTTGATCTTGTCAAGAGATCAAGTTAACATGTCAGTGCAGCGTGTGATTTTGTCAGTGAAGAGTGTTATTATGTCATGTTTAAAAGCTGTAAATATATGCTGTTGATTTGTCCAGGCAGCGTTTCATTTTCTCCAAATACCATGCTATCATGTCAAACCCACATGTTGTTTTGTCAATGATAAGTTTTATTTTGTTGTAACACTGTCTTGTCATGTCTAAAGTAAATTCTTTTTGTTCAAACGGTATGTTGTTTTGTTCGAATGATAAGTTGTTGTTGTTGAGCTAAAAATTACGTGCACTCACTACATTGGCGGAAAGCACCGCACATTGACACAATAACGACACGTTTAGACATAAAAGCATGCGTGAAGGAGATTGAAGTCGATAAGTTAATTTGAGTTGTAGATATAATGACACGTCTTCTAAAATAGCCTGCCATTAACAATTCTTATATTAGTAGATTTACATACATCTAAAACGTAGTCACCAAATCGGTTTGACCCAGGGTCGCAGGCTGACCGTTCTAGTGGGGTGTCTATTTCCCATAAATCAAAATCACCCAAGCTTCTGTCATTGTCAATAAAGTCTGCTTTATTGCCGGTTCTAGCGTTTGCGTCCCCAGTTATAAACACTTTTCCTTTACTTTTGACAAAATTTAAATCAAATTCTAACTTTTGGAAAATGTCTACTTCATACATATCATGTGTTGGTGAATTTTCAGGTGCAATATACATTACAGCTAAATATATATCGGATTCTATATTGAAATATTTTTTATCTATTTTAAGCCATAATAAACAGTCTATATCATTTCTTACTAGAGTAACTCCTTTCCGTATAGTGTCTCTAATGTATATGACAATCCCGCCGCTGGAACGCATTGCTCTACGGTGTTGAAAGCGTCTAAATGAGTGGATAGGGTTGCTGTATCCTTTGAGGTCGATTACAGAGTTCTTGTTAGTCCAGGTCTCAGTAAAACAGATTATGTCACGTTTGCATACGAATGATGTAAGTTTACTGTCACCTCGTTTTGCAGTAGTTAGCCCTTCAATATTCCAGGGGACAATTTTAATAACACTCTCACCGTCAGCCTATTCGACGTACAGTTGTTTGTTGATGTACAACTTGTCCAGTTTAAGGTAGGCTTCCTTGCCTTTGCTGCGTGCTGCATTCATGATTGGGACAAGCTTTCTTCTTTTTTTTCATGACTTTTAGTGGATACTGCTCAGCGATTCCGTACGTGGTCCCTTTCAATTGACTGGAGGCATTCCGTACCCTTTCCTTGCAAATTTCGCCACGATAGGTCTCACTTTGTCAGGTCTGTATACTCCAACTCTGTGAGCTCTGTGAAGTTTTATCTCTTGTTTTACATTTTCTAAATGTAGTTTTGATTCAATGAAGTCTAAAATTTAGTTTTCACAATTTACACCATTTTCCTCGGAAATTCTGAAGAACAGCAGGTTGTCGCGCATACTTCGGCATTTAAGGTCTGTTATTTCCGCCTGAAGTCGCGATTCCTTGGAGACATGTTCCTCTTCTGACGTTTTCATGCTGTTCATTGTTTTCATACGCGAGTCCAAATGCTGCTGCTTTTTCGTAAGGTCATCCGCCACACTACCACTGAACTCGCATGCCTTTTCAATGTCCTTGATTTTCACCTCTAGGTCATTAATCCTGGTATTCATTTTATCAACCCGTGAATTAAGTGCCGAAACACTTGACTGAATTTGATCGAGTTGTGACAATTTACTATCCATTGAATTTAATCGTTCTAGTATTGTGGACAAAATGTCACGTGTTGGTGAAATTGGCGTAGCTGGTGTCATGTAACTCTGCCCTGGAAATGATGGTGTACTCATGATAACCTGACCCATGGGTGCATTCGGTAGTTGAGAACAGTTAAATAATTGACTTGCCTGTCCATGCTGCATATATCCAGGTGAGCACTGAATACTTTGCGCCATATTTTTTCCTTTGTTACCCTTTTGTGGGTTCTTTTTTGTTACTGTCTGACCGTTATTCGGCGATTCTTTCGACTGTTTGCGTTTTCTGGTCATCAAGTAATAATAACACTATAAATATATAGAATTAAAACCCACTTTCATTCACGTTTGATTATGTATATAACAAAAATATCCAGATTTTTTTATCAAATTTGATCTGCCATCTTCACGCATGCGCACTACCATTCATCAATTTCACCTGATCATAGCACATGGTGAAACACTATTTTAACATAATAAAACGTCCATTTGACATAATAACATTTTCTTCTGACAAGTTCAACTGATCATAACACGTGATGAAACACTATTTTAACATAATGACACGTCTTTTTGACATAATAACATATTCCCTTGACAAGTTCACTTGATCATAGCACGTGATGAAACTATATTTTAACATAATGACACGTCTTTTTGACAGAGTAACATATTAGTTTGACAAGTTCACCTGATTCTAGCACATGATGAAAGACTATTTAAACATAATGACACGTCTTTTTGACATAATAAAATATTTTTTGACAAGTTCATCTGATCATAGCACATGATGAAACACTAATTTAACATAAAGACACGTCTTTTTGACATAATGACATATTTTGTTGAAAAGTTCACCTGATCATAGAACATGATAAAACTATATTTTAACATAATGACATGTCGTTTTGACATAATAACGCATTACATTGACACGTTCACCTGATTCTAGCACATGATGAAACACTATTTTAACATAATGACACGTCTTTTTGACATAATAAAATATTTTTTTACAAGTTCACCTGATCGTAGAACATGATAAAACAATATTTTAACGTAATGACATGTCTTTTTGACATAATAACACATTACATTGACAAGTTCACCTGATTATAGCACATTATGAATTAATATTTTAACATAATGACACGTATTTTTGACATAAGACAATCCTGAACAAGACAACACGAATCATGACGACATAAGACAGTCAAGGCGTTCCATAATACTGCATCAAGTTAGTGATATGCTTTATTTCAGAATTCAACAGCGACACCGCCATGTTTTATTCTGACCTGAACTCTTAAAAATGTTTGTACTATTCTCCCGCACGAACTTGGAATTAACCAAGCATTTTTGGCAGTGGAGTATACTTGATGTTATAAATGTTGCGCAAGTTTAGTGCGTTAGTTCAAAAGTTCAGCCATTTACAAAATAAATAAATTATGGCACAGACAAGCAATCAATACACACACACAAATGTTGATTTGGTAAGTTCCACTACATATTCATAACAATGGATACCTATATATAGTAATAGGAACGCAAATACACAAAAGATGCAGAAGACGCATAAATATTACATTCCAGGAACAGATAACTCAGAACGGGTATTCTTTCTACATGACATAGCTTCTTTTAAATATTTACATACACCTAACAGATTCTTAACATTTTTTGATGACATAATAGTTTTGAATAAGTTTATAGTTGGCCACGAGATGTTTTCTAAATGTTTCATTCTCAAAATATATAGTTATCAAACAAACTAAGAAGATCGTAATTACCTTATTCTTTACTCTTATGAGAAAATGTGCACACCTTGCAATGTAAGAAGACTTATATATCTTGGAAAACTTAACAAACTAATCCACTTTGCAATTGTGTAGAGACTCGTCCACCTAGCACAAGAGACTCACACGCCGTGCATTAGAGACTCATCTACCTTGCAATACTTTACAGACTCATACAACCCATGATAGTTTAGAGACTCACACACTTTGCAATAATTTAGAGATTTAGACACTCGCATACCTCGCAATAGCTTAGAGACTCATCCACCTTGCAATAGAGGCCATCCACCTTGAAACAGAGACTTCCACACCTTGCAACAGAAACAACCGCCCTCGAATAGATATTAACGCATCTTTGCAATAGAGACTCCCACACTTGCAAAAGAGACTTCCACACCTTTCAACATAAACTCATCTACCTTGCAATAGAGACTCCCACACCTTGCACTGTTTCAGAGACTCACACACTATGCAATAGAGACTCATCCACCTTGCAGTAGAGACTTCCACGCCTTAAAATAGAGACTCCCACACTTTGCAACATGTGCAACAAAGTCGCTTTTCAGCGCGGCGCAAAAATCGATACTTCTCACGTAAAATTTACATTGATTTGATAGGGAACGTTAAATATTATTTGCCGTAACTTCCTTATTTTTTTACTCTCAAAAAAGTACAGACGGATTTGAAAAGAGAATTTTATGCTCTTTAACGTGGTACCATTTATTTTATTTTATTTTAAAATTTAGGCGGGGGAATTTGCACTTTTGTCACATCACCCTATTTCCTATAGAAATCAATAGAAACTCGGTCGTAAATAGGGTGAATTTTCAACATTATCGCATAGAAAAATAAATGTCTCCTTGTTTGTCAGAAAACTACAGACGGATTTGGAAAATTCATTCTTAGCTTGTTCGAGTGGTGTTAATTTTGTTTAATTATTTAAAATTTTAGGCGGGGGAGTTTCGACTTAAATGAGGTACCTATAGTGTAAAATTTATTTCCGTGACTCAATACGGAAATAAACGAGCGTTGTCGAACGATACCGAGTTGGTACTGTTTCTAGCAGTATATGTTCCCTGCGGCGTTTATTCGGGGTAATAAACAGATTAGAATCTTCGTATTATAGACCTTATAATCTGCAGTTAAGCTTATTTTAGATGATGAAATCCAGAAGGAAATGTAGATGTATTTTTATAACAATGCATTAGCGTTGTATTTTACATTGAGATAGTTCAGCGTATGCATGTTAATTGATAGCAGAAAACATACTTTCAATTGTTGTTTAATTAAAGATAAGAAATTATGCCTTAATAGTGTGATCCACAAACAAAAACGTCCGCATTAAATGCCCGAAATTAATGAAAGAAACAAAGGAAAAATAAAGAGTTGTTTTAATACGCGTAACAATAATTCCTTTATTAAATTAAGACAAAACAAGCCAGAACAATTGAAATTACACAAAGTTCTTATAACCATTAAAATTTATAACTTTAAATGATTGAACTTTAAGTTTCTATAT
This sequence comes from Congeria kusceri, assembly GCA_027627225.1. Classification (NCBI taxonomy): domain Eukaryota; kingdom Metazoa; phylum Mollusca; class Bivalvia; order Myida; family Dreissenidae; genus Congeria; species Congeria kusceri. The sequence continues at coordinate 49,450,888 of CM051024.1, read as the reverse complement.
TAGTTAAAGCATAATGTATCAAATAAAAATGGGATCATGCAGGCACTATATGTGTCGGTGGTATAATCAGCTGACAACGATCATTATACATGGGTGCTGTCCTAATTGTTGTTTTTTTTAATTAAAATGTTGAGTCCTAAGTGCCAAAGTGATTATGTTTTGACAAGGATGCGCAAACTTGTCTGAAAAGGGGCTCTATATCTGGTCTCCACGGATAGGTGAAGGTGACAAATGGGGCCACTAAATAATTTGCTTGTGCAATCCCCAATATGTCATAGATGCCATTTCATAATTGAAAATTGTGGTAATTTTCCGTGGTCAGTTCTTATTTATTGCCAAACAGAGCTTGTGGTATCACAAACTGTAGTTAACAGCAAAAGTAATAATAATAATAATAATAATACGCATTATTATTGATATTGTTTACTATTGCGCTTTTCTACAATTCTGCATCAGTCATATTGATATACGATATAACGTTTGCGAAGAAATAGTCCCTTTAACAGGAGCATGCGTCGATTACATATATGGAAATATGAAAGCAATTTTCTGAGCTTCACAGCGAGTTTTATTAGGGAGGTTGCAAAACCATCTTGTACGGGTACGTGTTGCTACCCGTACAAGTAAATTCGCTTGCGAAACAAAACATGTACGTGCAAAATCCTTATGATCACATTATTTTCTTTGAAATTGTAAGTAGATCATCTCGTTTCAGTTTTCCTTGTTTCGACTTTAAGATCATGAATGAAATCATTTGAAATTTACTACACAGATGCGTACAATACTGTTATGGGCGTTTCCCAAAACTAGGTGATCTCCCTTGGAAATTACCTCCCGTTATTGCGAAATCACATCCGCCATATTTGAAACCAGACTTCCGGCGACATTTTCCCTAGATTGCCATATAAAGTATTATAGATCTAAGACCAAGCGGCTTTCAAAACTTGTAATGGAAATTTTTAAAATCATACGCTTTTGAATAAATATTATAAAAAACTCATAGAGAATATATGTTACACAAATGAATTATTAGAAATAAATGTATTATCGTTGTAAATTCATTACTAAGGCCACAGTCCGTATGACAGGTATCCGGAAAAAGTAATCTCCTTGTCGCGTGTTAAACGGTTGTTTTCCATATATAAATACCACGAATTAACACATGTTCTCTCAATGGAAGGAGGGGGTCATAAAAATACCCATGCTACAAGCCGCGGGGATCTTATCAAATTGCCCTTAGAACAATACCGCTAATCCGTGCAATTGCGTACTACATTGATGATAAAGATCTACATGCAGAGACAACTAACATGTCACACTTCGTCTCCATTGTTTTCGTCTCAAATTAAAGTTTATCTCACATTTTAAAATGTTGTTGTGCATTGTTGTTCTTTGCCTATCACACTATGAAATTTCGCCACCTTATTGAACAGAACAGAACATCATTAAAAGCTTTAAACACTTCTTGTTGAGTTAATAAATTGGTTTAAATTGAAGAGTGAAATAATATAGCACAGCATTTAATTTTCTATTCTGAAGAATTGAAAGGTGGTCAACATTTACGAGCTCATCGTGTTTTGTTTTCTAAAACGTACGGGAATTAGCTGCTGCGAGAATAGAATGTTGTTTGTTTACCACGATTCCGACAGAAATGAAGAAATAATCTCATTTAGAGTTATATACATGAAGGAAAACTAAATACTTGATCAAACAGACTCAACAGGTATAAAATATTTATTCAAACGTATATCAGACTCTTCTGTTGGCTTAGTTAATTACTTACTCTGAATTGTGTAAACTTTTTTCAAAATGTATATAATCTATGTCTGTTTTATTATAGATACTCCCCCTATTATGTACATAATTATCACGACATATCCATTTCCTGGTGACATATACACCCATTGGGTTGGTTGTTATTTGTTTCGTTGATTATGTGAAGTTATCATAAACATTGTTTAAACACATGACACAATAATAAACAAAATACTTACTTAATGTCATTAATACAACATCAGTTATAACATTTAATGAAAAGTAACATCATCTTTCGTTATTGTAATATTGTGTTAACAGTGATTAAAAAGATAGTTGTTTTGTTACATATTACACTACTTTCTGTGATGATACCATATTTTTGTAATTCTAGTCGCCAGAAGAAATTGTTAGCTTAGAGTTACTTTGCAAAATCATTTTACTAAAAACAGGGATCACCCCCTGTACGTCGGTAAACCAATTTGCAGATGATAAATCAAATTTCAGAGAAAACATGTCTGACAAATTACTTATTACCATAATTTATTTACAAAAACTCATATCTTTAAGGTAAGTTTCAACATTTAAAATATAGCGCAAAATACAATGATATTTTGTACGTATAATGCGCTGTTACAAACGATTCCTAATAGCAATTATATGGCCAAATTAGTATGACTTCAGAAAAAAAATCAGTAACGTTGGCAATATTTTATGTAAAAAAGTACTGATCAATTAATGTTTTTGAAATAATTAATGTATGACCTTACGTATCAGCCATTCTTCTTTGTGTATCTGCTTCATGCGTTGTTTAAATGCACCAAACACGCGTTATATTGTTATTTTCGTGGGACAATATAATGTAAAATTGATAAAGCCCTAACTTTTAGGTGAAAAAGTCCAAACTATTTTTTAAAACTGAATGGATAGCAACCAAACTTGTACAAGCGTGCTGTATGTAAATGCAATAAATGTGCGCATTTAAACCATTTTGAGCGAGATTTTAACAAAAGTTCACTAAAGCATTGTGCAGCAATTTTATGAAAGTAAACTTTGTTAAGGTTCTTACCACAGTAATATTTTACTGCTGAAGACATTTTCAAAAGGACTGCCAATATAAAAACTGGAAAAAGTGCGGGACCAGAACTGATCTTAAATGAATTTATAATCTGTCTTGGATATTTTCCAGATAAATGGACCGAATGTCTTATTGTACCTATACATAAGAAAGGAGATTTAAATGACACAAATAATTTTAGAGTGATAACTGTGTTAAGTGTCATGGATAAATTGTTTCAAATTCATTACAAATAGCCAATCAAACTGGGCTAAAATTACCATGTTTTGCTGGAAGCACAAGCTGAATGTCGAGCGAAAATGGGAACAACAGATGACGTACTTGCCCTTCACCGTCCGCGTACATGAGTAGGAAGCATTTTAACATGCCTATATCAATACCACTTACACCTTTTTGAGTACAATATATCCTAGAGTGGAGCTTATTGTTGAACTTTTGAAATATGATCTTCTTACCCTCTCATTTTGTTCCTATACATAAAAATATATATTTGGTAAAATATTAGCATAATTGAACAATATTTAGAGGTAGATCAATGATAATGAAGTTTCTGATATTGGGCCCCCAAGTTGTTTTGGTACAGCCGCCTTATTATTTCGCATACTACCTAGATTAATTCTCTTAATAAATTAAGAACCCAAATTTAACTACTAAGTAAAGTGAACTTTTCTCCAATGATCATATTCACAACACAACATTCAATAATTGTTGTTCAAGACCAAGAACCAATCATCCAGATTTCATTGTTTTGCTGACAATGGAAAATGTCATCAAATTCATGTTCAGACAAGTCATTTTCACACTTGTTTGGACTGGCTATGCTGACTAGGCAACTGTGTTAAAGCAGTACTGCAGTAATTATTAATACATCTGTTTGAACTAATTTAAACCTTTTATAGAATGGCATTCCTGATTTATGTCTTGAGAAACCAGATGCATTGAAGGATTTATTTCTGTTTCGTGACGACCTCTCCACTGTGATCCTTTCATCACTGAGAGAAGAATTTCTTGATATCCTCCATGCTGCACATCAAGGAGTAACATCAGTGATATCTAGTATTGGTATTTTGGCCTGGCATCACACCTACCATTACCGTTCTCGGTTCAAGTTGTAATCACTGCAACCACAGTGCTCCGTCAAACCCCCTGTGCTCTACCTATGTCACTGAATGCCCCGGAATATCCATTTCAGTGTCTGTGTGCTGAAATAGCTTTTAGTTTACCTACACAGGGCACAGTGTTACTTATCTAGTGGTTGTTGATCGTTACTTTAACTGACCTCTTGTGTGAAGATCATATCAAGGTGCTACCGGGCTCATCTCCTGCCTTAGACGGATCTTTGTTACATACGGAATACCTAATGAGCTTGCTTCCGATGGCGTCCTCAGTTCAATGCTACTGTTATACGACACTTCCTGAAAGATTGGGGTGTTCATCATCAATTGTCATCTGTGGCATTCCCACATAGTAATTGTTGAGGTTGGTGTGAAGAATGTAAAGCGCCTTCTAATGGACAATACCAGTGACTCAAGTGATACTGAGTCATTGACAATGACAAATTTCAACCAGCAATCGAAACACAGCTGTTCCGGACACAAAACTCTCCCCAGCTTTGTGTATGTTCAGCAGACCTATCAGGGATTTTATACCGTTCCGACCTGGCAAGTACAAACTTCATGAGATGTGGCATTCCACAGCAATGGAAAGAGAAGAGGCTCTTCGGAACAGACACATGCAATGCGTGAAGTAACTGTCTCTGCATACAAAACGTTTTTATTGAGGTACGCTTGTATGACCAAAATATTATTAGAGCTGATTGTTCCAGACGTAACCAGATATTTTTTCGTAAATACATCCCAACGTATGTAGATTTTCCAGACTGACGGTTGATGCTGACTTCACAGGTCTATGCCTACCCAACTAGAGGCTCCTACTCCAACTTGTAGGCCTAAGAACACCGACACTGCGCTTTACCGTCTGTTACGAAAACACCTAGGCAGCTCGAGCCTATACAGACACCCGTAGCTACACGTGGCACATCCGGGCTTATCACAAACCAGAGCATCTGACATCAGTTGACCTATGACTCCCCAAATCAGTCGGGGCTACTAGTCACCAGATGCCTGTGAGAACCCTACAGCTCTGCCACCAAATTAGGGGATGAAGTATCCCTGTTTCTGATGTACCTTCACCCATAGACGATCAACCAGATACATGGCACAACGACTATGACATGGTGTTGTCTGAATCTTTGCCATAATGCTATGATGTGCTTGTTTATCTTGTATATTCTCTTTTCTGTGATATAGTTGCATTTAAAAATGTTATTAAATGGTGAAGGACAAATAGGTGTCAAAATCAGCACACATAATGACTTTATATTATTGGAGACAGGGATACTTGACTTTTTAGTATGAGTAAAATGATATGATAAAGTGCTGGTTTAAGGTGATCTATGATCCAGAACATAAATTCATTAAAATGATATAGAAAATTATGCTAGACGATATTGAAAGTAATCCCTTAAAAACCAACTGGGCAAGTCAACTGAAATGTATTCTAAGTTCATTGGGATTCTATCATGTCTGCTTGGCACAAGGTGTTGGTAATCTTAATGGTTGCTTTTCTGTGTTTAAGCAAAGAATTACTGACACTTTTGTCGAAGGTGTAGAAGGACGCATACATGGCTATTCAAGGGCATTATTTTATAGAAATATCTTCAGTTTTGAACTTCAATTTTACCTTAAATGGGTTAACATCAAGATGGGAAGGTGGAATAATACCGATATTAGTAATATAGTGTTTGCCCAGTTTGTCCTGTTCTCGAAGATGAATATCATTTTATTTTTGAATGTAACTTCTACTCACAAACAAGACAAAACTACAATACATATATCAGTGTATTATAGACGTCACCCTAGCATGTTAAAAGCCACAAAGTTATTTTCCTCATAGAATCCAAATGCTATCAAGTTACTAGATGTTTATGCATGTAGAACTTTTGAAATGCCAAATACTGTCGGTACATGATGATTAGTGCTATTTTATTAAGTTACATGCAATACAGATCACTTTTATGAATACTGTGCATATTACTTTAATGTTTAACTTAGATATAATTTGTGCAAAGCATGAGAATACAGTACTGATAACTTTCACGTATCACTTAAATATAAATTATTTTTGTAAAACATGAGAATACAGTACAGATCACTATTAAGTATAACTACGATAATCATTATTCGTGTAAAGCATGAGAATACATTACAGATCACTTTTATGTATTACTAAGATATCATTAAGACAAATGTTCTGACCAATTTTCATGAAGATTTCTAGAGTGTTAACAAGCTTTTTCTTCCATTCGACCTAGTGACCTTGTTTTTGAACCCACATGACCCAGATTATGTTTGTAAAGCATGATAATACAGTACAGATTACTTTTGTGTATTACTAGTACTTATATACAAATAGTTTTTGTAACGCACGAGTATACAGTACAGAATACTTTTATATAGCACGCGCAGATATATATAATGTATTTCTCTTTCTTTAAGCATGATAATATTATGTGTTCCTATTTGTATAATTGTTAATCATGACGATCATGGGTCATGTTGGCCTTATTCGTTTTTTATATGCTACATTGTACAATTTTTTTATAAACTCTATTTTTCTTCTATTACATATAATAAAAATATTTATATGTAATGAAAATATGTAATGAAAAATAGCACAAAACAAACCTTCCTTTGCAAAAAATAATAATTTTATTGCGCAGTTTGAGCTTTATCCAGTTTAAGTTTGGACTTTATTGACTGATTTTCTTCAAAAAGTTTGGCTTTATCCATAAATGAGCATACCGTTCCAAGATATAATTGATTTTAACCCAGAAACCACTACGGTATCAACTAATAAACGTTTGAATGCCATTCTTGATAGATTATATCATTACTCTGTAACGGATTAGTTCACCAATAAGTCGATTTAGATGCCAAAAGTTAAATAAATACGTACATTTGTTTGAATATTTTGTATTTCCCCCAGAATAAAAAATTCTTAGAAAAACGTAGATTTCTGGCAATACACTTAATACATAATGGCGTTGGAAATTACTTTATACATGTGTACAATACTTTTGTATATATACTGACTAAAACCGCCGAAAAATTCAAAATATGTACCTACCTATCTATTGCGGACGATATGTTTTCTCTGAAATTTGATTTATCATCTGCAAATTGGTTTACCGCCGTACAGGGGGTGAGGATGGAGGCATAGGTTGTTTAGATACTGAAATCGCTATTTTTGTGTTTTATTGCATAATAACCGTTAAACGTACTGTGTACAGTTTGTTTGTAAATCTTCAAAGAGCAGACGATATTGTTAAAAATCAAAGTAATAATTTAATTAAATTGATAAAGTACATGATGTATAATATATACGAATGTTGGTATTGGTAAATTTATTTTTACGACATCAACACAATTTTAAGATTTAAAATCAAATATTTTGTATGTTTTTCGGTAGATATCAATACGCTTATGGTTACACATGCGCAAATAAATTCCTTCATTGTTACATATAAGATATACAATGTTTGATTTCAATTTTCACCATGACCAAGCTACTTTCTAATATATCACCATACATCGTTGGAAAGATAAGGCCATAACCTTTTGAATAAACAGCATGTCAACAAATTCTATGGGTTGTAACTCAAAATGTTTACCTTAGAATAAACACACCGGTTTTGACGGGCATGGAGGCTGCCATTTTGTGCATGAATACATGGGCCAAAAGTTATGAAGCTGGGAACCAATTATTTTAAAGTAGTGCCTAAAACTGTATTTTTTCTTATTTCTTACATATATACCTTTAAATTGATACCAAAACATATCATTTAAACTGTATTTTTAAAATCATATGCATTATACACTGAACCATATGTGTTTATTATCTAACTGACAGCATGTAACCCTGGGGATTAGACTTCCGATTTGGTGTAATTTGACCTTTAGGAGAACCCAACCCTTTCAAATTTGAATAAAAACCACATTTTTCATAAGTCTGATCTATTTCGAGAAAGAACATGAAGTCCTATTACACTGGTTTGAAGATTTATTGAAAAAAATAATAATTGAATATGTCACATATAATGGCGTTTTGAGGCAAAAATTAAGACAGAAAAAAATGTACTTGGGTACGTCTGGAAAACATGATTTTAACTCAGAATTAAGCATAAGTTTGAGTTTTAATAGGCATAGCAGATACAGTATATTAAGTCAGAAGTGAAAACAATCTTCATTGGCATTCTAAATGTTACAGAATAGGTTTTTAGTCAGTTTTGAACAATTTTTTTTTTTTAAGTTTCTGCATTTTTGGGGGTAAATTCCATATAAATGTAACATTTCAGATGCCATTTGACCCCAGAAAAGGGTTTCTTTACATAACAATCAACAGATTTGACCTCCTGTCACACAACAAAAAAAGAATTTGACCCCAAAATGTCAATGCCAGATATAAATTAACAGCGTTCTGTCACACCTGAACCTGTGGGTGGGGTCAGCCGCCTGCAATCTTCAATCTGTTCCAGGTACTCTCTGCTGAGTAATATGTGAAAATAAAAACGTTTTCTGTGCATGTTTACTCAATATTGTGATTACTAGTGTAACTTAGATACAATAAGTGTACATATACACTAGTTTACTAAGTTTTATTTACTGCGATAAGGCTAGTCGCTATGCCGGCTTCCGATTGTCGAGCTCATGTGCGAACAGTTCAGTTCTAAAACGGGTTTGAGAGTCCCAACAAGGGTTAAACTCTTGCTTTTCCTACTGGTGTTGATAAGAAGAATGCCAGGCGGGAAAAGAAAACATTAGATAGTAGAATACATGACAATAATCATGTACTAACCTTAAAAAATACCGATGGTACGGGCACGACTGTGTCAGCTTTATGGCCCCCGCCCCAACGCTCCAGTGTAGTTGACAAGTAAAGTAGTTTTGATGACTCGTCACTTCACCCAGACTTGTATACCAATGAGTTGATGGTTCCGGCTGAGGTCCTGGTTCTTTTCAACACTGCATTTAAAAAACATACTCAAATTAAACCAAACTGTGATGGTGATTTAAATTTTGATGCCGCTATCTCCATTTGGTGGGGTCTAGGTTGGCGTGAGCGGCTAGAGTGCTTTATGCGTGCATTTCATGTATTTATCAGCTGAAAGCCTGATTGAACTACAATTACAAAATTACGTATGAACCAAATGGGATCTGTTAACTTTGCAAATTAGGAAAATTGGTATTATTCAAAGTAGGCAGGTCGGACGGTCATCATGGCCAAAGCATCGGCCAGTGCGGACACGACCTTTGCGGCGCATTATTGTCAGTTACAGGTTCTTAAACTAAATATTCAGGATTACAACACAAGGCATTATGACATTAATGAGATAATTGTTGGAACTAATGCAAATTAATGTCAAATGAAACTGAAAAACAACACGATGAACATAATGGGTCTCGGATTGCCACTCCGGGGGACATTTTGCTTTAATTTTCCCATATTTACCCCCCTAATGCCCCCTAGAGCAACCATCCCATAAAATACAGCCCTAAATGGGGTCAAGGTGGCATCTGGCAGTTATTTTTTCCAGTACAGTGTGTTTGTAAAAGTCCATTTTCAAAATCTTAGCAGAAGGCTAATATTAGTTGAAGTTCTTAAAGGTTACACATGCGCAAATAAATTCCTTCATTGTTACATATAAAATATACAATGTTTGATTTCAATTTTCACCATGACCAAGCTACTTTCTAATATATCACCATACATCGTTGGAAAGATAAGGCCATAACCTTTTGAAAAAACAGCATGTCAACAAATTCTATGCATTGTAACTCAAAATTTTTACCTTAGAATACACACACCGGTTTTGACGGGCATGGAGGCTGCCATTTTGTGCATGAATACATGGGCCAAAAGTTATGAAGCTGGGAACCAATTATTTTAAAGTAGTGCCTGAAACTGTATTTTTTCTTATTTCTTACATATATACCTTTAAATTGATACCAAAACATACCATTTAAACTGTATTTTTAAAATCATATGCATTATACACTGAACCATATGTGTTTATTATCTAACTGACAGCATGTAACCCTGGGGATTAGACTTCCGATTTGGTGTAATTTGACCTTATCCCGCCTTATAATCAATAAAAGTCGCCGGAAGTGAACAGGGGACATCACTCGTGATTACGCAAGGGAAGTAACCTAGTTTTGGGAAAGGCCTATACAATTAAACTGCAAGACCATTGATACGTTCTATTCTTTCTTCGCTGTGTCTGAATGTATTTCTACGGATTCTTCACTATTTATGCATATATTTCAACGAATTTTCCCAACTGAATACCTTTCAATGGAATTTTTTCACTTTTGAATATCCCTCTACGGATACTTTACTATTTCTGAATATATGTTGGTTGAATTTTTCACTATTTCTGAATATATTTCAACGGATTCTTCACTATTTGTTTCAACGGATTCTTCACTATTTGTTTCTACGGATTATTCACTATTTGTTTCCACGGATTACTCACTATTTGTTTCAACGGATTCTTCACTTTTGAATATAATTATTATTTCTTAGGACTGTTCACTATTTCTAAATATATTTCAACAGTTCTTACGCGGAAATTTGATTTTTTTATAAATAAACAGTAAAATACCAGTACTTTCTTATCGGTTCACTACTTAAAATGACATGTAAGTTTGGCCATTCGACAGTGAGTTATTAATTTCAATTACTATACCGACAAACTCAACTAGATGATTTGTTATATAAGGATTTTATGTGAATAAGTAACATTATTATCAAACTTGATGTGAGCTGTTTGACATCTGTTATAAATCCCCCCGCTATTGTAATGTTCTACAATCAATTAAAGACAGATTTTTACGAAATTTACTTTAGATACAAGACATTTAGAAGGATCTGGTATCACAATAATGGCGTTTAATTGACACCTAACTTGAACAGTTTTTTTAACAAAACATGTATAATATTATGTATATGAAAGTTCACGTTCTTCATGATGAGGATATAGTCTACCAGGCACAATATCAAAATCTACACTGAATCAAAACATAATTTTGATAATCCATGCATAAACATTTATGACATGATATGAAAACCCATCTTACAAATATACAAATATACAATATAATATCGATATCCATTAAAGAGATAATATAAAATGCATACCTCTTTAGTAAAGATGAAATTTCTCGTATATCAACATCGTCGAATACCCACGTGTGATATGCCGTCACACTCTTAAATAAATGTAGTATACGTAATGAGTTAGCCCGAGGATGGTGTATTAAGAGAAATGGAAAAACCAACGACGGAAAACCACATGTATAATGATTGTTCATGCTGAACGCTAAACAGCAAGCTATCATGTTTTCGTGTGTAATAATAATTTTCTTATGCTGAGTTGCATTCAAGCAACGGTTACTCCCCCCTTAGCGTTTAACAGTTACCACTACTATCACGAGTGAAATACGTCTAGATTTGGAAGGATTTAATAATAATAATATTATTATTATTATTATTATTATTATTATCATCATATAAAAATTCCTCTGAAATATTGCATTATTGGTATCGACATATATATTGACGGTTGAAATAACAAACAAAAAACGCTTACTAAAAATGTAATCATAACAACGCAAGGATTTTACGGTGTCCACGTTGTTTGTCTTCTGTTTGTCTATGATTTCAATTAAATTTTAATTTTAAAATAAACGTTTGAAGTTATATATTGCCACTGTCCAAAAGGAAAGGTAATTTTTATAATATAATATTATAAAATAAGTGATTTCATACAGACACTGTTATTTGTCCGAGGTCTCATGCCAATACAGCAAAAAAACAACATTGGCACGGGTGTTGGTGTGACGTTTTGGATTGCGCTTAATAAAGGAATGTAGAGAATTCATGATGGTATTTTGAGTGGTCTCAGAAAATACTACGAAGACTTAAAATCTCTGGTCATTTCTTCAAAGCCAGAAACACGTACGAACTGTGTAACTCCAACTTCAAATCGTTGTCATATTTAGTGATTTTTGCAAAAAATGGACTCAGTAGATTAAGTGCCAAGCCGTTGTGCTCAAAACCTCGCATTCAATGTCGATGATATGAGGCGCGTCGTGGGAAAACCGGACTTAATGCATGTGCGTAAAGTGTCGACCCGGATCAGCCTGTGCAGTCCGCACAGGCTGATCCAGGACGGCACTTTCCGCCTAAAGTGGATTTATGGTTAGAAGAGACTTCCTTGAAACAGAAAATACCATAAAAGCGGAAAGTGCCATCCCGGATTAGCCTGTGCGGACTGCACAGGCTAATCCGAGACGACACTTTACGCACATGCATTAAGTCCGGTTTTCCCACGAAGCGCAACATATATTTTATTTTTAGAAGATAATCGTTTTGTAACTCATTAATGTTTCTTATTTTATTTATTTAATGAATCGGTTTATGTTTAAGTGTCAGATTTAAATTATCATAATGGCTGTGTTTACATTTCCAACAGTAACAGTAAAACTGGCAATTGTAAAGCGTGGTGACACAGTTACAATTTCTATAACCAGCAACATGTTGTGCCCAGTTGCATGCTTAAAAACGTTTTAAAATCAGCTGATATCAAGAAAAAATATTTTGAATAAATGTTTAGACATGTCACTTATTGTCAAAACTCTAACCAATACGCTTTATCTGGTGATAAAACAATGAAATATGTGTGGAAGACTAACACTGCAACGGCATATACCCTTCTAATTATGAATTAATTTCGTTCAGGTGGTGCTACAGCAGCTGCTAGGAATGGTGTTCCGGACAGACTGTTTAAAGTGTGTTTGTGCAATCTTAAAACAGATATAGTGGCATAAATACAATTTACAAAATCACGTGAAGAACAAACATTGCTTTTAAACGCACAATAAACTAGTTTTTAATCACTAAATGTGGCGCGTCGTGGGAAAACAGGTCTTAATGCATGCGCGTAAAGTGTCGTCCCAGATTAGCCTGTGCAGTCCGCACAGGCTAATCCGAGACGGCACTGTCCGCTTTTATGGTATTTTCTGTTTCAATGAAGTGTCTTCTAACCATAAATCCACTTCAGGCTGAAAGGGTCATCCCGGATTAGCCTGTGCGGACTGCACATGCTAATCCGGGATGACACTTTATGCACATGCATTAAGTCCGGTTTTCCCACGACGCGCCACATTAATAGTGTTGCATGTACATGCGAAAACTCAAATTCATGTATATACGGTTGACTTGACAGTTGGTTTAGGTTACACAACACTAATAAACGATGCAACAGTCGGCACTAGTACATGTTATTTTATATCATATTTAAGTGTTTTCTTTGTCATTTTTATGTTTTTATGTTTGCTTTTAAGTTTTATTTTCACTTTCATTTGCTTATTTTGAAAATAATTGATATGAAAGATCGTACATACACACTTTAAGAGACCAGTAGATGGACATCCAAAAATGCGAAGGATCGCTACGTATAGGCGGGTATAGAAAACGCAAGCTTATAATAAATTATAATCAATACTTAATATGTTTGGCATAAATTAAATGGTATGTAGTCTATTTCGAGTTTATGTGTTGATTTTTCCGCAGAAATTTCCTAAAAATTCATGTGAAAGCATTTGAAATAAGATTAGTTTTAATGTTAATTAAGCTACCTATTTAACTAAATACTATATTTGGATAGATCCGTTGCACTTAAAACATTTACAGCAGTAGTACTGTACTAATGACCATTTTTAGACTGTTGGCAAAGCCAACGGTCTTTTGTGAGGTGAATTTCGAAAACAGGTATCGCGGAAAACTACTTCTTTTCTTTGCAGGCTACGAGTCAGTAAATTGAAACCTGAAAGGGTCCTTCAAAACAGAAAAAAAATCACGCCTTTTTTGTCTTACCTTTTAATTATTTAAGAATATATATGTCATGCGTATCAAACTGAGTATTTCGTGTGATTTATTGCAATTTCAGTTTCTAAAAAAGTCAATTTATTAAAAAAATTGAGTCAATCTAATGACACGCCTATTTTCGCTGTTTGTTGTATGTAACCGAAATATTCATCTTGGTGTCCTGGAATAAGACCACTATAGTTATATTAATGCGCTACGTCTGTTATTTTTGACTCGTTGCGAACGTGTTATTTCTTGTTAGCAATTCTTATTCTGAATAGTTTGACAACACATTACTGCAAATTTTAAACTGTAGTATGGAAAATCGAGAGCACGCATCGTATGACCTACTTTTGACTCGGTAGGCTAAGAATCACTAAGAATCGATGCTCCTAACTAGCACGCTTTGAATATCGGTCATTATGCGTAGTTCACGGCTGACTAACTTGTTTGGCATGTATATAATTCCGTTTGCATTTGATAATTAGCTTGAACAATATTGTTCGTTACTTACAAAATAATTTTTATTATGATGTCATATAATGTTGAATAAGAAGCCATATTATCAACTTTTAAGAATGGGACATTGAACTTCATTCAAACAAATGTTTCCGTTTTAGCAAAAATACAGTAAGAAATCACATGATTTTAGTTTTTTTTTGTCGCCAACAGTCCGTCTACGCTGTCAGCGTTTTGATTATACCCTGGGGATAATGTTTACATACTTTGTATAATAATTGCAATGTGATATTTTTTCACCTATGTACATTACAGGTATCTCAGGTAAGAAGTGATACAATTTATAATTGTCCGTTTAAGCTAAGATGATACATAGGAAATTAACTATTTGCTGCATTGTGCATTGTCGACGATACTTAGTTTAATAAGTAAATAAAATGAATAAAAGTTGTACTAATTCATTGGGGGCCATTATGCAGCTAAAATGGTATACCATGACGTGTTCTACTGTACCTCATGTAATCATGCATAAATCAAAAGTATTCAAGATAACAGACAGAATTCGCACAACCTCAATCGCCCAATTCGAATAAGCCTGATCAGGATCCGATATATGTATGCAGTATGCAAATACTTGTATAAATGACGGTATAAGATATCACAGATGTGTCACTATGTTTAGTTATATTTCTACATTTACATTATTTTCAATGGCCATAGTGTGACACGCGAACATTGCTTCAAGGTTTTGTGGTTAACATTAGCGGATAACTAGAGAACCTGGGTAGGAGTTAACATTAGGGGATAACTAGAGAACCTGGGTAGGAGTTAACGTAGTACAAATAAAAGACGCTATAACTTTTATAAGCATTTTATGATGCGATATGTGTATACACTTAAATATGTAGAAAACAGAAAGATAAGGAAAGTCAATAGCGAGGTAAACATGTTTAGTTATGATAAATATGTACATTATTAATTCTTTCTTAGCAAAGCTTTTCTTGTTAAATTTCCAGTACAAATCAGTCTAACGATTAAAACACGTTGGAACTTTGGGCTCTGTTGCTCAAAACTGTTTAAAGGTAAAATATTTCTTTTAACGAATTACAATTTACTTTCCTGTGAAAAAAGCACTACTATTTGTCCAGACACAATTTGGGTAGTAAAGCGTGTAGTGGAACTATATATATTTTGTTTTATTTATTATTAAAGTTAACTGGCCGTTAGCTTTACTGGCAGTTAAGGTTTTGAGCAACACAAACCTGAACTAAATATTTAAAAAAAAGAGTAAAAATGTGTAACCAAATAGCTGGAATTTCTGAACATGGAAACAGTAACAGAAAGAATATTAGCAAAGTTATTAGGAAATATTGTTGTCAAAAATATTCATAAATTGCAATACGAATTACATATAACAATTGACATGCTGTTTCAAACAACTCTTACCATCAGTGCATCAAAACCATTACCGAAAATTTGTTTTGTAACATATAAAACAGATGACATGTTAAGTAAGCTTTCAGATAAATTGACAACAAAGGAGTAGAAAAAAATACTTTTGTATATAAATAGCTAAATTGTACAATTACAACACACGTAGTTTTAATAAAAATAAACCAACACCAAAAATAGAACACTAGTATTTCATAAATATGCAATGGACTTGCGAACACACCACAGAAATACTATGTATGGCAACGAATATTCGAATAATGAAACTATTCGAATATGTTTTAGGTATTCGATCACTTGCATGTCCGATTAATTAAAATTTAATTAGCATACAAAATACAGTATATGTCAAATCGTAGCCTCTAAGTATCAAGCATTCATATCGCCTTAGCTTCTCTAGTACGCAGGGTAGGTGTCAAAGTCGACATAGCACCCTATTGTTCAGTAGATGACAGTTTGTTGTTACTGCATGTTAATCCCATTATGTGGACCATTGTCTCTTTATCAGCAGTAGTAGATTTAAGCGTCTTGTGGATGCTAATTGGTATAACTGTGTACATGTGTTCTGAAATAACGCATTGCGTCGCTATGTATATCCGATGGTTTGTGGTACTCTGAACACATGCTTGAAAAGTCGTGGGAGCAGGCAGCATAGTTGTCAACAAAGCATGAGATTAATCGAGGGCTTAGACTTTCTCAAATGCAATACAAAACAGTTCAAATATGTAGCGCTTTGTCCGCGTATTTACCGCGGTTTTCGAGTCGTACGTTCGTAGTAACTACATATCGAACAATTATGTCTTTTTAACATTACCGTAATAACAATTACTGCATCCTACGATCGAATTTTCGAATATTCGAATACTTTATCAATCGAATATTCGGATATCAATTTTGGTATTAGTTGCCATCCCTAAAAATACATATTTTGTGTAGACATTTCAAATACTTTTTTTATATATAACAGATAGAACTTAATGTAAAGGTAGTTAACAAAACGAAAGACATGTCACAGTTAATGTAAAATAGCGGCTTTAGAAAATATAAACTAAAAACTAAACATATTAACGCTAAAATGAGAAATTTAAACGCTCGCATTACCTCGCAATGCATTTTATTATAATACATATTTATTGCAAATCTCTTTAGCAGAAATGCAATTAAGGTCCATACAAGGTAGTTGAACAAAGGGCCAAAACTTTACTTTTTTGGAGATTTATGGTCTTCTGTTAAAAGTGATTCTTTGACAAGGTTCCGTAAAGGACCCATTCCAAAACACAAAAATGGTTAATGTTTCTCTATTGGAATGAAAAAAAAATCACATTTCAGTAGTGACAAAATCCTAAAAACATAGAAAATGTAAATTTCAGTTATGCATCATACCATGACATGTATGTTCATAAATAAAATCATCAAAATAACGGCTTCAAACAATAATATGTTGCGAATTTGAATACTTAAATAATCAAATATCTTTTATTTCTTTCCCCATTTAGCAAGATTTCATGACGCAAACATCCCCACTCTGATAGGTACCGGACCCATTCCAAAAGCTGTGACAAAAATGTACACTATGAAGTTTCTTTCAAATTCCTCTTAATAGTTTTCAGTTGTGTACTGTGCAAATAACGGAATTGACAAACGGGTGTATGTGGCGATTACCACATAACCCAGAAGTACTTTCGCGGCATAAAACCAAACAAACAAGTGGATAGCATTTACAAAATATAGGATTAAAAACCAGACAAACTACTTAATAAGTCACATACACTGATGATACACATCACAAGCATTTTAATTAATAAAAGTATGCCTCCAAATTAATAAAAAGACTTCCGAAATATTACAATGTCAGTACAACAAGATGAAAGCAATAATTTAGTTTTTCCGAAGTACGTGTTAATATAACAGTGAATGTAATGTATACTGATGATACTATGACTTTATCGAATACATGTATTTGAAAGTTATATCGCTGGAAGAGAAAGTATCCTAGATCTAGACCTAGTATGTGAACACAAGACGGTCCAGGGGTGGTATTCACAAAGCATCTTAAGTTTAATTTTATCCCTATCCTTAAATACACAATTTCCCTTAACTGTGTAATCCCATATTAAACACACTTCGGCACTAAATAACAAGTTGAAATGGCATCTTTATTTAATTATGTTTTTACAAATATAAAAATAATGCCAATGTGTTAATTAATGAAACACATACGGTGAATCAAAATTTGCCACTTAAGTTAAAATATTTAAGAAATTACTTAAGATGCTTTGTGAATACCACCCCAGACCTGTGAGTCTAGTCCTGTGAGATTAAAACCTACCGTGTAAACCTGCTTTTAAACACTACATCACAAGGAGTACATTTACATAGCTATGTTGCACTCTTGTTTCACAATTTGAACCAATAATTTAAAGGCCTAGTTTAATCCTTCTTTATCTGAACCCCCATCCCCCCCATACACATTTGGGGTATTGTACTCCAGTGCATTGGCATGCTGCTGTGGTCACAGTGTCTTCAGAAATACATCTTAATTCGAGTCCTACCACTTACTTACCCTGAGCAAAAAGCAAAATGTATTACCTAAACAAGTAATTCTATGAATGCAACAAAACAAAGTGACAGAAATTAGCATTATAACACAATCACATGGAACTATATCACTGTGTAGATACACATTTAAATATGTGAGTATTTATGGCATTGTAAATATATTATTATATGACTGATTCACACATTTAGATAAGCATACATGTACATGAACACAAATAAGAGCTTGTAATAATGAGTAACTAAATATACAAACTAACGTGGTTGTTATATCATGAAAACAAACAAAACAATACCTGAGTCGAAAATACATTGTCTTCATTGGTTTCGAAACAACGTGGCATTAATTGTCTAAAATAAGATATTGTCTGTTTTTTACGGGATAACATATAGTATAGAGGAGACTTCTGATAGTTGAATAAAAAGCAAAATGTATTTTTTATATTACGCAACTAAGATGGTAAGTTTACAAATGTTAGTACAGTTTAGTAAAAAAAATAAAAATAATAAAATAATAAAAAAATACTTAAAGTTGTTCTTGAAAATAACTTAGCAAATTATGTAAAGTTGTTCTTGAAAATAACTGCTTTGATTTTAACAATCAGAGTTATTTACAAACTATGGGTACAGCCATGGGTAGCCCTATGGCGCCTTCTAATGCCTCACTTTTTATGGGAAAATTAGAAGAATATTTTCTTAGTAATGTGCCTCTAAAACCCGATATTTGGCTTAGATTTTTAGGTGACATTTTTATGATATGGAATAGTTCTTTAGAAGACCTTAATACTTTTATAGATGCTTTAAATAAATTCCATCCTACTATAAAATTTACCTATTGTATATCTCAAAAGTCGGCGTCTTTCCTCGATGTATCTATATCTAAAAGTGAATCTGAAACTGTTATAACTGATCTATTTTGTAAACCTACTAATATGCATTTATACTTAGATTTTACATCATCTCACCCCATGTCTTGTAAATGGGGTATACCACATAGTCAGGCTAAATGCTACCGACGTATTATCTCCGATGATGGTGTATTTAATCAGTCTTTAGCTAGTCTACACAAATATTTCGAAAATAGAAATTATCCTAAAAATGTAATAGCAGATGGATTTGCAAAAGTGAAAAATATGTCGCAGGATAGCGCATTGCGTGTTACGCAGAAAAGTACTAATTCAGTGATACCATTTACTATATGTTTCAACACATCACTGCCTAATATTGCTGATATTTTACACAAATACTGGGATCTATTACGGTTATCTGACAAAGAGAGTGTAAAGTCTTTACATTCTTTTAAGCCTATTTTGGCCTATAAACGACCTAAGAATATACAAAACAGTCTTGTTAGATGTTCAGTGTATAACAGTACCAAATTACATTCATCGGGTAAATGTAAACGACGAGGATTTACGCATTGTGATAATATCAACATATGTTCTCAATTCAATAGTAGCGTTACTGGTTTAACATATGATTTGCACAAAGATGTAGATTGTACTTCACGTGATGTTATACATCTTATTACATGTAAAAAATGTAATAAACAATATGTCGGCCAAACCAATCAAAATGTTTCCCGCAGAATGAATAACCATAGATTTGATATAAGAAACTGTTCAATAAATCCTGTATCACATGTTGCAACCCATTTTGGGTCTCTAGACAATAATTATACATTGTCAGATTTCTCTTTTGTTCCAATAGATGTTGTTCATAATAATCTAGGCCATTTATGTAAAGAAACGTTTTGGATACATAAATTAAAGACTATGCTTCCTAACGGTCTTAATAACAAAGTGCTGTACGATATATAATACGTTCACATACTTGACATATATTCGATGTTTGGCTATTACTATGTTTTTCGGCGTAGCTGTCTAAGATCCTTTTGACCCAGATGTTCTTGCGATAGGGAATGCAAACTTCAAACAATGGTTTAACGTATACCAATAACTGTTGCATACTTTTGGGGAATAAAAATTTACATAATTGTTTACATAAGCGGTTAAAATGAAGTTATAAACATATCCTCGCATATACTCTAGAACTGAAGCTAATTATGAACGTATTTTCTCAGTGTATGTCATAAACAGAATGATATATTCATTCACGTAACGAAATAACTATTTTGTTTAGCCTACATTTATATAAACGTTACGCTCTATAAATAGCAATTGTGCAATGTTTTCATGCATAAATCTCACTCACAGAGTTGCCGTTCCATGTAGCCATTGATTCTAGCGAGTTCATCGCATTCCACAAAATTAGTGGCATTCTAAAAATAGCGCGCGTAGCTAGCAACGGCTGTATAGCTGTGTTAATATACTCGTACATGCATAAATAATAGCTTCAGAGAATCATAAACCTAAAAATTTCAATAAGTGTGGAATTTATATTATAAACTTACTGTTAATTTGATTTAAAATTGTGGTTACGATTTATTAACGATTATTTATAATTGCATCTTTCTATCAACTTCTCCAGTAGATGTTATTTAATCTGTAAAAAGATGCTACATTTTCTATAGATAAAATGCTATGAAAGAAGATTCGGAATATGTCGAATTGTTATTCGCGTAGCATGAATACACAATTTGCAATACTAATTATACACAGGAACCCTTGATATATCATATTTCTACTGATATAATTTAAAATCGTCATAGTCTAATGAATTTTTATGTTTGCATTATCAAAAAATAAAGTCTTAACATTTCAAAAATCGCTCAATGTTCCCTGACTATTGCTTTTTATTGGGATACACAGGGTACATGCTTATTTGACTTCAAATCGTTATTATATTAGATAACTAACCTGAATGGTATATTACCGGTACTATAAATAACTATATAGACTCGTCTGATACATAATAATTTTCCCGAAATTATTTTCTTACATTGTTAATTTGTTAAATTGGCTTGACAAATTCAGATAACAATTATGTTAACCTAAATTACTTTGGTTATTCATATATCACTGGTGGAAACATGGAGTTGTATGATTGGTTTATTCACGGCATAGATATTAATTATAATTCTATTTAATTTTTAAATTTATAAACTTATCTCAAATTAACTTTTGGGTCCGAGACGTTTTCTGATAGTGTCCGAAAAATCTGGGGTCCAATAAGTCCCCTAATATTGGTGGGGACCAAAAAATCTGGGATCTGAGAAGTCACGTAACCGATCATCTTGGCCGTCTGTTTAGGTAATCTTTAAATGACATCTCAATATTAATTTCAACGTCGATTGTCTTTTTTAAAGACATTTCTTGTTTATTATATTATAATTAATAGGCTGATGAATGAACTGTGATCCATCATTTTATACTATCATGATTATGTGTTCTATATATGTCAGCATAATGCTATTTTACATTTCTTACAGGTCATCATTTTTCCGCCAAACGACGTAACGTCACTGTATGACGTCGACGTCACTTCCTTTGTTTATGTTAATTATTTTTATTATTACTGATGAAGGCGTCATGCCGAAACGTTTAGTGTATTAAAATTTAATAAACAAACGTGTTTGTGCGATAATTATTATTATTATAGTACAGTTTAGTCGCATTTAGAAATACATGTATGTGAAATGTTATTAACTGTTTTACTAACATAACATTGATACGCTATAACTATAACAAATCTTCACGGGAGGATAATATTAATCACGTATTTATTGGAATAAACTAGAATATTAGTTAAACGGTCAATGGTATTAAATGTTAGATAAATTTCTAATTTAGAAAATTGTAAGCTGATTTCTTTTTGTTTTACTAATAAAATCTGAACGTGCTTTGCAATTTGACAACCCAATGAACTGAATTTAAAAATTAAATACAACATAACAACTAAATGAGTTGAACTCGAACATGCAATTCGTGTTAACAACTAAACGAATTTCGTTTGAACATGCAATTCCACTTGACAACTAAATGAATTGAGTTTGAACATACAATTCCACTTAACAACTGAATGAAATGAGTTAGAACATACAACTCCATTTAACAACTAAATGAATTGAATCTAAACATACAATTCAACTTAATAACTAAATGGACTAAGTTTGAATATACAATTCCACTTAACAACAAAATGAATTGAGTTTGATCATACAATTCCATTTAACAACAAAATGAATTGAGTTTGAACATGCTTGTACACAATATAATTCCTAATTAAGATCGCTACGCTTGCAGTTTCCACTTTTTCGCTCTTTACAATGCAGTGTCTTCCTTTTTTGACCAAGCAATGACAGTCATGCAGATATTTCTAGACTCCTTTTAAGGTGTTTTCTGATCTTTTTTTCCGCTTGCAAAGCGGTCACACGATCGTCTTTGAAGAATATGTATATAAAGACTATATACATGAATAATAATCCTTGCAAATCGAGATTGAATCTGAAACAATTATGACATCAGATCCAGTAATATTCTATGTAAAATTCTTCAGGTCGGCGTGTCGCTTTCCGTACGAAGTTACCTCCTGTGTGACTTTATGGCCGTATTTATGTTCCTGATATCTACCACGGCTATGTCCAAAGCCATCCGCAGGAACTTAATCGCTGTTCCAAACGAGACGCCACCGGAAACTAAAGCGATCACAACCGGGGTCAGAATAGCATTAATCTGCGGGGCTACCATGTTTAGCATTGACATCATCTTTGATATCTTTGAACGATGACCAAGTATCGTCGACTTCAGTTGCATACACTCCACAAACTCTTCCTGCGTTTTTCCTTCGGCTAAAGCGTACTTTTCTAAATGCGCATCCGTTAGCTGAAACTGCTCTCGGTAGAACTGTGCCTCTTTAAGAAGATACTCTTCCGACGACAAATTGCCAAGAAGGTCGACAGAAGACGCATCCGTTACGGCAACCATCAATGCAGTTTTCCAGATACGCTTTCTAAGTTCTTGTTCTTTTGCCTTGATGACATCTTCTGTCAAAAGACACATCCCGAACGTGGCCATCTGCCTTTTGTTGGGCGGTGAAGCATATATAATTGCTGTTGCAAGTTTGCCAAAATCGTACATTTGTGGCTCGTAGTTGTCGATAAGAAACACATCGCGTCGCCTGGCTGTCGGTAGATTGTTGCAACAGTCATTTTGAATCCTTCTGAAAACAACGTTTTCATCAAACTCAGAAGTGCCGGTAAATACTCGTTTGGCGTTATCAATATCTTGTTGAACTTTCGTTCGAACGAAGAAAAACATTTTCCCCTTCTGTCGCACCGTGTCAGCAAGCCATAGGTCATTCTCGGTAAAACGACCTGCGCAAATAATGACGTAGAAGTCGTACCGCTGAAATTCAACTTGCTCCAGATACGTCTCTCGCTTGAATCGTTTCGTGCCCACTCCAGGAAGGTCCCAAAGCTCTATATTTGGGAATACAGGATGATAATATGGCGTCGGTTCCGTTGTTCCTTCGACGACGTCAACCGGCGCCCACCCAGTCTCCCCTGGTTTGACGCCACGGATGGCGTTAATGAAGCTTGATTTACCAACACCCGTGTTACCAGTTACCGCAATGGATAATTTTTCCGTCTCCCACCGTTTCAGATCATCCCAAGTGTTTCGAACCAGATCTCGCCTCTTTTCTGGAGAGGAAAGTTGGCAGACAAAACTTCTGACTTCGCCTTCATCAGCAGTAATGTCACTGACATCATCATTCCTGAAAGTGGACAATTTAACATTTAAAATATTCAGGACCTTTTCATACACATCGCATAGCAGAATGCAGGTACATCCACTCACCTGGCCAGAATAAAGTCCAAGGCATATAACTGTGACAAAATTTAATAAACGATCAAATTATATGCCAGCGTTCATGCTACGCAATATAACATAATCATTAAAAACTGCAGACGCCTTTAGTTCCAGGTAATCAGGAAAACATAATTATAAGAAAACATTGCCATTCAAACCCAAACTACTAAATTATGTATTTCACTTCGCGGCGGGGGATTAATTACGTATTTCACTGCACTATCGGTCAGTTATTAAGCTAATCAATCATATAATTATCAAGAGAAGCCGGCCTACCATTTACTCAGGTCTAAGCCAATATCACTCGCGCAGGAGCTCATGGCAGAATGGGTCCCGCTTGTAGTACTAGTCCAGGAAACGCGCCCATCTGCGCGCGAAGCTCCGAAATCCACGACCGGTGTATTCACTTTATGGTGATAATCAGCGGATGAGTAGGTATCATCCCTGCCAAAGGCGCCGTTACTCTTGTCGGGCTGACGTTTTCCATTGGCCGTATGGCGACCTATCAATTTTCTCACTTGATCTCCAAATCTCTGTTAAGTAACATACAATTTCATGAGAATGTGTCGTGCCTTTATGCAAGAAAACAAACACCGGGGACGAACAGGGGTGCACGTATAAATGGACCTAGATTGTTCAGCAAAAATGTGCGAAAAACAAATACGAAAAATTGCTTAACAAAAAGAAAATGTACATGGGAACACGACATTGTTTTTTCTGCTGGCTATTGCACGACGTTGGAAGGTGCATACTTGTGGACAATTTTATTTTCAAACGCTGACAGCTACTACAAGCATGTGAATTATGAGTGCATTTTTTGTCTCAAAAGGAAACATTCGTTTGGATAAACTTTAATGTCCCACCTTTAAACTTGATAATGTGGCATGCTATTAATTAGTATACAATATCATAATAAAAATTAATTTAACCGGTTTAAACCCCCAATGCCTTACATTGACCGTTCCAACGCGGTGACCCCATTTTTATTTATTTTGTTTGTGTTTGTTATGTGTTTTTGTATTGTGCCGTGTTGTTTTGGCAATTGGTCACTTGCCATAAAAAGGGCCTCTTGCTGATAATAAGAGATCTCTCCTCCTGTTACAGCTGAAGTTTCACTTTGTTTTAAAAATCGAATTCCCTACAATTTTAGATGGGGCGTACGCCGCTTCTACCCCCATCTAAAACCGCCTATGTGTGTAAACTTCATACAATGAAAATGAGTATAATGTTTTAGATCAGCAATATCATTGTGTTATGACACTAACTAATTTTCCGACAGTAGCTATGTAACCAGGAATGTCTGATTTTATTTAACGCTGCATTGAAATTTTGTTTTGTTTCCTGTGTTAGAAAGGTTCACTCGATTGTATGTAAATTGTCATTCTACTAAGAATGTGTTTGCTTGACCATTTTGTAAACAAGTCCTTAAGTCAATAGGTTTTCTCTTATGAACAATGTAAGCCAGGGACGCTGGGGGGGGGGGGGGGGTATTTATTTTAGTCAGACATAATAATTGAACTACGTGTAGACAGTAACCAATCACCGGTATTAATTTAGGGGAACACCATTTGGTATAAGTAAATAAGCATAAACAACGTGCACCTTATCAACGAGAACATTACAACGCCTTTTCATTTCGCTGTCTAGATGTACGTCAAAATAAACAGGGGTTATCTATAAAAGCAATCAGATTTAATGTCATCTCCGTAAAAAACGCCTTTTTTGAAATATCGTGCACCTGCCGGCCTACTTAAATGTTGATTAGAATATGGGACTGGTCAATTAATCGAAAAGGAAAAAAAACGTTATTTAAATGCCAAGTTAAATTTGTCTTCCGAATAGTCAATTATTGTCATCGCCATGGCCAATTCCTCATTAAGCAAAGCAACCTAATAAAAAGTTGTATACGTCTAGCTTACCCAGCGCAGTTTGGCAGGTTTTGCCCTGTGGATGTCAACACCGCTTTCGAGATAGTCGTCCAAATCGCTAAAATGGAACCTGCCTTGGTCAGAGGTGTCGACAACGAAGATTTTGTCAGTCTTATATGCGCTAAAGTGCTTTTTAGTTTCGTCAATGCATTGCGAAAACACGTGATCAGGATTGTGACCCTCGTTAAACAGAGTGCGATCCAACTCTGTTATAGTGTTCACTATGTTTCTCACAACTATTACTCTTCTGAATTTCAATTTTTCAATTTTATCAAGTATTAATTTATCTAATTCAGTGAGTTCATTGTCACACACAAGCATAGCACCTTCGTAAATTTCAGGATCAAAATCAAACCCCTTGATCGTTGATGCATCAGTAGATAAATCCTCACTTCCAAACGGAGGGAAATTCCACAAAACTATTGCCCCGTTTTTCGGATAATGATACAACACTGGCGCCGCACTTAAAGAGATGCCAGAACTGCAATCGGTGCCACATAGAGCATTTATTAGGCTCGTTTTGCCAACGTATTCGCGTCCAAGAACGGCGAAGGCAAACGGGCGTACGTCCTCCTCGCTAGACATGTTAACGTCTTCAAGTTGTCTATCACACTGAATCTATTTCATAATTGTGTTTCCCAAATTATAAACTGCACATCATCGGGGTTTTTCCTGTTTTTAGTACTTACATGGCGTAGCAAGTAGCACGATTACATATAACTTAAGGGGGAAGTGTTATACAAGATATAATAATTACTATAACAACACGGCCCTATAATTAACGCTTACACCATGTAATTTAAATTCATTATCATTGTTCGTGGTTATGTAATTGTATATAAAATATTTGTATAGAAAATAATATGAAAATTACCGGTAATGTTTGCAATTTACTAGTAGGAATGCATATAATAACGCAGTATCGTTTCATCATATTATCGTATGTGCTGATTTATATGTATTTATCTAAATGTTGATTTTAAGTGTACATGATGCACCAGTACCGTTGAAATTGCCACGTCGTCTTATGATTTTTTTTTTCATATTTGGTTAGTACTAATATAGTACCATCTAAAACCGGGTATTTCTTTTAAACCTTTTACTAGATAATAAAACTTTGGAATAAAAAAGGCAAGCAAAAGTAAATCGACCTACGTACTAAAAGCGCTGTATTGAAAACATTGCGTTTGTCTCGAAAAGCTTGTATCCTTAATTAGAATGTAATCCACATTTTAATCCAATGAACATGCTGGATTGCACCTATTTAGTAAAACATCTAATCATTAAGTACATGTTCTTAATGGTCGCTATATCTGGCTTTTAATTGACTATTTTGAACTCTGTCTTCGCAGAATCAGTAGTAAGATTTACCATACATATATGGATATCTATTATTCACGTGTTCTAATGTTGTACATGTACCCGACCAATCAAAATGTAGTTTATATTATTTCTAAGAAAGCTGCTCTCGCTCCGCCTCTTTCCTTACCAAATAAAACTGCCACTGTCATTGCGCAAACACACCTCCTCTGCATGCCGATTTGTCACAAGGATATTGGTACAAGCAACATGTTGTTATGAGGTGTTAAAGCTAGATGAGCTAGAGTTATAATTCTTGTTTATTGCACTCCAACTTACAAACATCTATCAATGTATGTAGTTTGAGGTTAATCACTTCAGTAGTTTTTGAGAAAATGGCCGGACAAGGAAAACTGACAAAAGGGAATAACTCCGTAAATAGTTATAAATCTTGTTCATATCACTCCGCCTAACAACCATCTATCAATGTATGAAGTTTGACGTTGATTTCTAAAAGGGTTTGAAAGTTATACTCCGGACAAAAAAAAACACGAGAGACTGAAAACCGGACAACCTAACAAACTGATATCAGTATAACACCCTTACAACTTTGTTGTGCGGGAGTATAGTAAGATTTTTTAAATTTATTCTCTTACTTAAAGTACACGATAAAAGTAATGCGTGCGGTACTTGATATACAGTAATTCCATATTTCATGAAGAGTTCAACTGTTATATAGAGGCAGAGTTTAATTATAAATAAAATAATAAAGTGTGTGCAAAGTAAGGATTTAAAGATCTACATTTTAAGAGAGTGCGTATTAATAAGAAATTGCAAGACACAATACCAACTGTATGTTTGAACAACAGCCATAGCCATGATTAAATATATGTGTTGCATTTGCAGGGACAACTTGATCAATCACCATCAGCATCATCATAATCATCAGAAGCGGCAGCAGCTTCAGCATCATCATTATCATCATCATCATCTTGGTACCACCACCACCATAATCATCATCACAAGCATCACCGTCGTCGGCATCCTCATCATCATAATTATCAGCATCATCACCATAATTATCAGCATCATCATCATAATTATCACCATCATCATCATAATTATTGCCATCATCATCTTGGTACCACCATCATCATCTACATCATCATCATCATCACATTAATGCCAATATCATTAATAATGCTAACAGCAACAAGATCTCAATGCCAATTTTTTTTTTACGGACCTGTACTCAAAATAACCATTACTTCAAATCTGGTAAAGGATTATTGCTCTACGCTTTGGTTTCGAGACTTCGTTTAGATATACAAGTACATGTCACCACTTCTACCCGATCCTAAATTTATATTAAGAAAGCAGGCCTGTTTTCCGTTGAGATCACCAATGTGAATCATATTAAAAATGTTAATGTTTCAAAACTTCCGAACCTGTCAAGATTGATTCATTCAAGAAAGATCTTAAATCACATTTCTTCCTTGATGTTTTTCCTTGTTGCAGCTTATTCAAAACTGACATCAAACGTCCGTATTTATCAGTCATTTGAATGTTTATGTAATTTGTTTATTTAACCATTTTAATGTGATGTTTTGTATGCATAATGTGTTATAATGGGTACAGTTTTATAAATCATATCATTAAACTAATTTTATATGAGTTTATATATCAAGAAAAAAAAAAACACGGAAGAAATATGTGAAACTTTTTTTATACGAAATTTTGGCTAACGCTTGAGTGAGGTGTTTCGGATGCATTTTATCTTGAAATAGTATAACATCGCCGCACGACATTGTCTGTGCATGTTCTTTACAACTTAACGCAGCATCGATACATTCAAAACAAAGCTTGCATAATTTCTCATACAAGTAAATCACGTAGTAATAAATGTTTATGCGTGCAGTTTCAATGAACCGAATACACGTATTTGCAATATTGTACAATATAAGTGCATTCAGATTTATTAAAAGTTTCTTTATACAGAGCGACCTATGTTTCATTGTTGCTACACATCAATTCATGTCGATATTAAAGCCCCTTTATGCTATAATAATACAACAGGTTCTCTTTTTTTTTAAGAACATGGTTATAAACATAGATATGTGCCTTTATATCACACGAAAAACGATAGAGAAAATAAAATAGCTATAAAACAGTTATCAACTATCAACTTTGGTAGGTTACTACTTAGAGAATGGGATGTAATGTATAACAACATTAAAGGCACACGGTCCGCTTTGAATTAACACCATTCTGAAAATAACAACATTCTAATTGTAGTCGGAACCGACGTATATTGACGAAAACAGATTATAGTATTCCATGTTTTACATTTTAATAAAATTTTATACATATTTATATTGTCTGAAATTGTGAATTACATTGACACGGCATTCCAACCTCGATGTGGCAAATATCCGAATATGTCAAGGTATTGTTGCATGAGTGCACATGCAGGCGACGTGTTTAACTGTATTTATGTGTACATGCTATTAACAACAACAGGTAATGCACGTGTTTTCCGAATCGGTTGAAAATATGTTTGAGGATAGAGTTAATGTTGTTAAATCTATTGTTGTATTGTTGGTTACATAATGAGTATTATTGATTAATTTAATTGTTTACTTTGTACAAAGAAAAACACTATATGCTCAATGCGGATTCCGAAGTCGCTATGAGCCAGTATTCACATAGCTCCTAAGGGAAATCTTAACTTAAGTTGTACTTTAGTGACTTTTTTCAGATCATAAATTCTATGTGATTTCCGATGATTTCTGTTCACAAAATGGTAAAATACTAAACCTCTAAGCAATATTTACTAGCTTTAATTTCAAAACGCATGTACATGGGACAGCCAGAGACTTAAGGAATTTTATGAATGTAAGGAATTTACTTAAGTTTTCCCTAAAGAGCTTTGTGAATGCTGGCCATGCATAGATGTTTCGCGAAATGTTTTTGTCGGTTAAAGACAAATGAACCAAAGACTATATGAGGCGCGTCGTGGGAAATCCGGGCCTAATGCATGTGCGTAAAGTGTCGTCCCGGATCAGCCTTTGCAGTCCGCACAGGCTAATCCGGGACGGCACTTTCCGCTTTTATGGTATTTTCTGTTTCAAGGAAGTCCCTTCTAAACATAAATCCACGATAGGCGGAAAGTGCCGTCCTGGATTAGCCTAATCCGGGACGACACTTTACGCACATGCATTTAGTCCGGTTTACCCACGACGCGCCTCATATGTATTCGTACATTGTTCCATAAGATTGTCATAAGAATACATTATTTTCTCACTGCAAGAACTTGTCAATAAAAAATGATGCTTTTACTAAATAGTATCATAGCAAGGCAACACATGCCGGTGAGAAAAAATCTGACGTTGCTATGGGTGTCGCGTGAACACATTGAAAACAAATCGTTGATGGCATCAAAATTTTACACATTGTAGTTTGAAAAGGATTTTTTATTTGTTTTAATCAGAGTTAAAATGAAAACGGGTACCTGTGCTGAGAATAATTTAATGCACAGTCTACTACTATACATTGTACGTAGCTGCATTGTGTATCTGTTAGAATGCGACTGAATTGCTGGTCATAATTGCGACCAAAATGCTTGTGAAAGCCAAATTTTCGAAGCCAAAGTGGAGTTTGTTTGCTTATATCTGCGTATAAGATGCTTTGAAAAAAGGATTAAAAAATGGATCAAACATATGTCTATGCGGAGATATTCGAGTACTTACGGTCACTGTGGGCAGAAACAACAAACAACCGGCACATGTGTCGTATGAAGCATACATTAATATCAATGCAGTATAAACCTTATGACTATAATTTAAATGTAAGTCTTCTAAGAACACATTGTTTTATATCTTACGGTGGATGGTTTC
The DNA here is from genome assembly GCA_027627225.1 of Congeria kusceri. NCBI lineage: Eukaryota > Metazoa > Mollusca > Bivalvia > Myida > Dreissenidae > Congeria > Congeria kusceri. Next base: position 49,419,702 of record CM051024.1, on the reverse strand, counting down.
AAGTGTTTGTAAAACTCATCTTCTAGCAAAACACTTTGACCAGACCAGAGTTTTTCATAGGACAACATGAATTCCAACAATTATTGTTCAAGTAAACACTCTTCTTCAAGTTGTTAATGTTGATGGTAGGCAATATAAAGTGCAATAGTTATACAATGCAAACACTGTTTTAGTGTTGTATGTGATTAAGACATCTATTAGTTGCACTTGAAATTTATTCACTATGACCAGAACATCTGCCTAAATTCTTCGTATTAAGCCGAACATTTACAATTCTCAAGCACCGGCTGTAGTGTTGCAGGCATGGCTCTGTATTGAAGCACTTGACCACTGTTCTTGAATTTCGTCAACAATTCGCGAAAAGGATATAGTTATCTCATGCAGAAGTATGACACCATTAGCTAGGATGGTTCACCAGATGTTTTGAACTTTTACAAGTATATTGGCGTTCTTAAGTCGTAAAATTTACGTCAAAGTACATGTATTCGCACGTATTGATGACCTCCCTCACATCTGCGTGGGAGACTCGTATAGAGGTGGCAGGGGCGTCCCGAGTATACGAACGTACGCACTCTTGGCTTAAAAATCGAAACTTTATAACTTACAAAAACGCCTTTCAAATGAAACAACACCAAGGTAAGGTCTTATATAAAAAGAAAAAGTAACAGTAATGTCTCAACTATTTCAAACAGCCGTCCTATGTGCATGTCCTCTTGTAAGGAATGCGACACATGAAGTTTCAATGAAATTGGGTCATTAGTTCTTAGCGCGAGATCTAACGCGAAATGAAAATACCATATTTTATAATCAAATGGCAATAATTCAGAGGAAATCATCAGTATGGAACGACAATATGCGTCAATATGCGCATTTACTCTTGAATGGGATGTAACTCATAAAGTTTCATTGACAAGATGGCCAAGATGGTGCTGGGTCGTTAACCTGAGTTTCGTGAAAAAAATAGTAGCCTCTAGACATGTAATAGTGTGCTCAGATACGTTTGAAGTAAAATACTGACAACAGACAACAATTAAAAAGACCAAATCAAAATAATTTTAAGAACTTTAGAAGAGTCACTCAAGGAACGTTTATTATTATTTGAATTATTTCAAAATCCAGCGAGTTTTTTTCTGACAAGAAGATTGTCGAAATTGCTTGTATAGCCTTATCAAGGCAAACCTCCCCACCACCTGGCGGCCATGTTTTCTAACGAATCCAAATTATTTGAAGGAATTTGGTAGAGGGCCACCCAAGAACCATTCCTGCGAAGTTAATTTGAAATCGAATCAGTGGTTTCAGACAAGAAGATTGTCAAAGTTGCTTGTATAGCCATATAAGGGCAAATTTCCCCTCACCATGGCGGCCATGTATTTAACGAATCAAAATTATTTGATGGAATTTGGCTGAGAATCACCCAAGGAACATTTTGTGAAATTATTTCGAAATCCAGCTAATGGTTTCTGACAAGAAGATTGTCAAAGTTGCCCATATAGTCTTATATAGGTTAACTTCCCCACCCCCTGGCAGCCATGTTTATCTAACGAATCAAACTTATTAGAAGAAATTTGGTAAGGGGAAAACCCAAGGAAAATTTCTTTGAAATTATTTAGAATTCCAGCAAATAGTGTCCGACAAGAAATTGTCAAAGTTTCTTATATAGTAATATAAGGACAGACTTCCCCACCTCCTGGCGGCCATGATTTTTAAATCAACATTATTTGAAGGAATTCGGTAGAGGGTCATCCAAAAAACATTTATGTTAAATTATTTCGAAATCCAGGTGATTGTCAGAGTTGCCTATATAGCCATATAAGAGCTTCACCCTCTGGCAGCCATGTTTTGAACGAATCAAAAAAAATTAAACGAATTCGTAAGAGTGTCACTCAATAAACATTTCTGTTAAATTATTTTGAAATTCAGCAAAAGGTTTCTGATAAGAAGATTGTCAAAGTTGCCATTCAGCGGTTTCAGACTGACACCGGGCGATGACTGGCCACAATAGCTCACCCTTGCTCAGGTGACCTTATTTATAATCAAAAGGGTAATAATTCTTTGAAAAATCATTACACCGGAACGACCTGGCAATATGCATATGTCCTCTTGGTAGGGATGCTGCACCGTCAACTTCATTGAAATCAAGTCATTATTTCCTAAGATCTCGCGCGGAAATGAAATGTCCTTTTAAAGTATCCTTTTAAAATATCAGATTTATAATCAACGGGAAATAAGTGTATGTCATCTTGATAGGATCACAATGTATACCGTAATTACCCTAAGTATTAGGACACCCTAAATATTGCGACACACTTAATTTTGGAAAAATAATAATTTTTTGCGCCCCTTAATATTGGGAGTTAAATTATTTTGTGTCCCTTACTATTGGGACGTTAAGATAGCACATTGTGTTGTTAATGTATAAACATTTCATACCCTGTCACCACGCTGATTGCATAGGGACTGGTGACATGGTATATCTATACATCACAATGTACACCGTCATGGGTATGTTTGCATGTAGTTGACACGTGGTGCAAACTGTGTACTCTACTGGAGCACGGTCTTCTCAATTAAGCTTCTCAACTAATTATCATCAAGTCCCCAGCATGAAATAATTGATCATCAGTCACCTAAAAACATTCCTTCTAATTATTTATAATTAAAATTTTAATATATTTTAGTAAGCGATTATTATCCCAAAGAAATCAAATTAATTAATTGGTTCAAGACAGAGGTTTGCAGAATAGATTGTGTCATATATTGCCCTAAATGGTGGGACACAATTTCAAGAATTGTTTGTTATTTCCCTTAATATTGGGACAATAAAATAATTAATTATTTTTAAGTGTCCCAATACTTAGGGTAATTACGGTAATCGTAGAGTTAGCTTAACCGGAAGTTGGTGATCAGTAAGTCGTTGATCACTTATTGTAAACATCAGAAAACGCATTAAGTAACACAGTTGTAATATTATCTTTACGTTGAAGTAGAATATACCGTTATTGAAAAATGTAAAATTAGGCTACTTTTTAATCAAAAACCAGTTAGCGGTTGTCCAGTACATGTATATACGTTGACTTTACAGTAGTTTTAGTTAACACAACACTAATAAATGATGCGAAATTCGACACTCGTCTTTGTTGATTTATTCGATATTTTAGTGTTTCCTTCGTCATGTTTATCTGTCTGCTTTCAAGTTATATTGTCGCTTTAATATGCTGATTTTGAAAATATTTGATATAAATCATCGTATCTACTCACTTTAAACGTTTGGTCGTTAAATAAATGTACTTACTGACTTGCTACTGATTATGATACTTTTTGATAATTTTCATCACTATAGTAACAATATTTTTGTATCTAATGCTATGTGTAGAAAAGAATATTAATGACCCATTTTTAAATGTGGCTCAAATAGGTCACATTTTTTAGTTTCGGTATAAGATCGTATTTAATTTCCTGATATATATTTTTGTGAATGAAGGCCCACGCGTGCAAATATCAGTTTCTTATAACCGCACGGAAACAGGATATCAGTAAACGGAAGGATGCTTCCCGATGAGCTTACGTTCATGGGGTACATTTCTAAAATAAATTTATCAATCGGAAATGACGTCATTGATGATGAAAGGTATACATGATAACAAATAGTTTGAATTTGGTAAGACCTTTTATTGGACTCTCGATTCGATGTTCACCCGTTTACAAGTTATCCCCTTGAATGTATTTGTTTAACCTTGAAACCAATGTTCTCCTGTCTCTATACTAAATATATCGTCGGAAAGAGCTTGTCGTGCTGATTTCAAAACAATATATACTAATAGAAAAAAGAAACTGGACATGTTTTAATTGCGTATGTTGTAGATTTAAATATGGATGCATTTGGTATCAACATTTAGGATATACATTGAACTAATCAATAATGTTAATGCCCTTACAAATTGACCATCATTAAAACGTTAACGTCATCCAAACGAAACATAAGTGATTTTAAAAGTTGCAAAAACGACCACCATGAATGTGTTTGATGTTTTCAAAGATTAAACACCACCGTTTACTTTTTAATGATTGATCAATTTTAGAGACATTATAATTATTAATTTGTTTAATTTATAACCTAAATGTTGTTACCAAATTCATCTATATTAGTATCTAACAACATATAAAACATACGCATTGAAAACATGTCCAGTTTCTTTTTTCTGTTAGTGTATAACATTATGAGTCTCGATGTTACCGTGCCCGAGAAATAAGCTTAAAACCGAAAACCGTTCATGCGAAACCTAAGCTAGTCGAGTTTGGTATCACTCCAAAAGTCTCGCCAAGCCACACTAATCGAAAGCGAGGTGATTCACGCGTGACATCTGACAGGCGACAAATACTCAAAATTATATTAAACTTATTGTGAACAATGTATAACATACATGGTGCGTACTATCAAACGTCCCGAAATGGGAAACAACCTTCACACGCGCCGGTGTAGGGTCACGACGGCCCTTTCAAGCAGCGTTTGAGAATACTTGGAAGGAAAAGCAATAGGTAATTTAATATGGTTTATTAGTTATTAGTTTTAATAAAACCGTATTATTAACGGCATAACAAACATGTTTCTTATTTACGAAATTGGCCCGCGTTTAATTCTTCTTAGAAATAGTTCATCACTTTAAATAAAGGACATGGTTTGCTGATCGAACACGCTGATATATAGAGAGAAGCGCTTAATGTGTAAAATGCTTTATATTTGATTATGTTTTATATTAATACTTTAATTTTACCGTTTGTTATTATCTTTCCGCAATACAGAGACCCATTTTGAATACATGGGCCCTTAAAAAAGACGTACACAGCAATTTTATACGAAGGAGAACCTTTTAGATGCGTTTAATTATAAGACCCTTTTTCCAATGGTATACTTTGAACCCGTGAGATGTTTGCGATGATTACATTTAAGAGTACTATTTCTACTACTACTTCTACGACTACAACTTATACTACTTCTACAACTACTACTATTATAACAACAAAAACAACAACACAAACGGCAACAACAACAACGACAACAGCAAGAGGATTGGCAAGCTAATAAGGGAATGTCTTAACTGTAAACACAAAAAACAGTTGACGGAGGATTTCTTTTTGCAAAATCTGTGGTAACTCGTACGCTTTGCTGGACAGCATGAAACGGCACATAAAACATAAACACCCTGGTCTTCATTAACAAGAACATCCGTTACATGACCATGAAGATCAAATTCGAACTCTGACACCCCAGGGAGATCCAATACTACAAGGACCATCGCAGCTCACAGTGACATAACAAGCGAGTAATATCTCAGTTATTTCAAACAGCCGTCGTATGTGCACGTCCTCTTGTTAGGAATGCGGCTCATGAAGTTTCAATGAAATCGGGTCACTATTTCCTAGCGCGAAATCTAACGCGAAATGAAAATACCGTATTTTATAATCAAAGGGCAATAATTCAGAGAAAATCATAAGAATGGAACGACAATATGCGTCAATATGCGCATTTACTCATGAGTTTTATTGACAAGATGGCCAAGATGGTCCTGGGTCGTTAACATGAGTTTCATGAAAAATAATAGCATGTAGACATGTAATAGTGTACTCAGAGACGTTTGAAGTAAAATACTGACAACAGACAAAACTAAAAAATACAAAATCTAAATAATTTTAAGAAATTTGGTAGAGTCACCAAGGAACATTTTCATTATTTGAATTAAGTCAAAATCCAGCGAGTTGTTTCTGACAAGAAGATTATCAGAATTACTTATATCGCATTATCAAGCCAAACGTCACCGCCACCTGGCGGTCATGGTTTCTAACGAATCAAAATTATTTGAAGGAATTTGGTTGAGGGTCACCCAAGCTAAAATGAATGTAATTGAAATCGCATCAGTTGTTTCAGACAAGAAGATTCTCAAAGTTGCTTATATAGCAATATAAGGACAAATTTCACCACACCATGGCGTCCAGAGAAGGTTTTCTGACAAGAACATTGTTCAAGTTGCCTATATACTCTTATATGGGTTAACTTTCCCACCCCTGACAGTCACGTTTTTTTAAAGAATCACACTTATTTGAAGAAATTTGGTAGAGGGTCACGCAAGGAACATTTCTGTGAAATTATTTTGAAATTCAGCAAATGGTTTCTGACAAGAATATTGTCAAAGTTGCCATTCAGCGGTTTCAGGGGAGAAGTTGAAAGTTGACGAAGAACAACGGTAGAGATGCTGCACATTCAACTTCATATCAGATTTATAATCAACGGGAAATATATGCATGTCATCCTGATAGGGATCACAGTGTATAATCGTACAGTGAGCTAAAGCGGAAGTGCTGTACGCCGATGATCAGTTAGTTGCAAACAGCAGAAAACACAGAAAGTAACACCATTTTTTATTACATTTTACTTTGAAGCAGAATATAAATATAAATAAGTTCCTCAAAAACATATACTTTGAAAAAATATTACCTGTCGATTTTGTCTAGTATTATATCAGTTTCGCTCCATACATCACTTTTACTAGTCTAGCGGTATTTATTTAATTGAAGAGAATACATCTTGTGCGGAGAACTCAAACATTTTGTCCAACCACCCTGCGTGACTCGTCTGTACGATTAAACTGCAAAATGTCAAAATTAGACTGTACGTACAAGATACAACAAGATACAAGATACAATAAACTTTATTTTACGTCGGCTTGTATATAACAAGTAAAAACATTAGCTATAAAGCTATTTTCCGACACAACAATAACACTAACAATTATTCAATAATAACAAAATCACAAAACATAGGCACTACTGTATATCAATAAACATTACCATAAATATATATTACATTTATACAGCCATTTATAGCACTGATATAACAAATAATACATTATTAAATTTAGTGAGAATATTAAATCACAGAAAAGATGATCGAGTATCAAATATATAGTACCACAAAGAACTGCAACACAAATAATTTATGAGAAAAAAAAAAGAAAAAGAAAAGACAGTGGAAAAAAGATGTATGTAACAAGATTTTATGTATAAAAAAATAGGAAGTATTAAACATACTGTCACACAAGATGTCATAAATATTTATATAAAAAAAGCACATAGTTAAAAACTGTGATCTGTAATACATAAAAAATCCGAACAATTGTACAAAAAGTATATAGTTATCTAAATGTAATATCCGTAAAAATAATTACGTACACATTATACATTTACACTTTGAGCTGCTCCAGGTCCTGATCAACCTTACAAACTCCTTATAGTTTTTCAACCTGCCTAATTTCGTTAGGTAAGTTGTTTCAGACCTGCGCAGCCTCAAACCGAAATGACCTTTTACCATACATTGTTCTTTTAACATTGGGAATTTCGATTTGATTAGTATATCTAAATGGATAATGAGTATTTTTTATACATTAACAAGATCATGTAGATATGGAGGTGTTAATTTGACATTTAAAAGTTTCAATTGCCATTGTCCGTAGTCGATTTATGTGTGATGTTGGCATGTTTAATTTGTTTAAAAGATCCATATAACTTGAGTTTAAATAATTAAAGATTATTTTAAGTATTCTGTTTTGTTTTGTTTTTCCCATTTTTTTCTGTATTTGTTGTACTACAGCAATGCCAAACAAGAGGACAATAGTTTAAATTTGATTTGATGAATGATTTGTATATTAGAAGTTTACATTATGTGTTAAGGAATTTACTTAGCCTTAACAATACATTTATTTGGTGTGTTGCTTTTTAACAAATTTTTGTTCTTTATTACAATGCAACTGAAGGTCTATGTCTACATTTAAGAGTTTAACAATCTTCACAAATGATATTTTTATTTTTAACTGTGAAATGGTTTAATATATTATTAGTCTTTTTGCCAATAGATATAGCTTCAAATTTACTTGGATTTGCTTGCATATGATTCTCAGTAAACCAATGAATTAATATTTCAATGTGTCTAGAGTTGATTTTAAAGTTGTTATAACTTTGTTATGGAATGATAAGGTATTGTCATCAGCAGAGTTGTACAGTGTGAATTTTTCAATGAAATAAAATATGTCATGAATAAATATACTGAAGATCTTTGTCCTAAAATTGAACCTTGGTGTACAGATTTGGTAGTATCCATCCATGTACTATTTTCACTCTTTGTTTTCTATTTGAAAGATAATTTGAAACAAGGGCACATGTATTTTCAGACATGCTTACCCTTGTCAAGTGCTTTTTTTTAGTCCTCAAGCAGGCGCAACAGGGTTGGCTGACATCCATATTTAGGTCTAAAAGCTCCAAGATAATTATCAAAAACAGAGTTAAAATAGCTTAAGGTGCCTTAAAGTGATCATTCAAAATCTTTTCAAATATTTTAAATGTAGCTGATAATATATTCACTGGTCTATAATTTTGTTACACAAAAGGATCATTTGTTTTGTATATGGGAGTGACTTGGGCAATTTTCAGACAATCTGGAAAAATGTTGGTACTTATCATCTTGTTTATAATATTTGTTATTGAAGGAGCCATAGTTTTAGCTTCACATTCAAACACTTTTAGTGGTATATTGTAATAACCAGTTGATTTTTTAAGGTTAATTGATGTTAGCTTGTTATATACAGTTTCATTATCAACCAGCACAAAATCTAAATGTCTGTTGTTATTGTTCCTTTCAGTAATTGTTTATGCTCAAGTGTTCTTTACTCATGTATAACTATCAATACCAATATTCTGTGCTTATTATGATAATCATTTAGGATTTCACATACTTTGTTTTGTTAAACTATTAAGTTTTCATTATCTTTTAGTATGATTTTACTGGAAGGTTTTTTTTTCACAGATTTTTTACTTAGAAAAGGCTTGATAATTGGCCATAAATCATACGTAGTGGCTAATGAAGACGATCTGAACTGTTATGTTCCAAAGTAATTATAACCTGATATAATGTATTAAAAGTCATTTTATGTTAACTTTCTCTGACTTTACTTACAAGCCGATAATTTTATATGTAAGAACTTAAGATTTTTTAAACCAAAAGTTAATTGTAGTTGTTTAACTGAAAAAGATAAGGAAGTGTATAACGTATATGTCTTGTATGAATGTATTTAAAGTTATACTTGTTGTATTACTTTGCAAGTAAAATGTGTTACTAAATATAAATTTATATTCTTTCAATGAGATCTGAAAACACATATTTATAATCTGAAAATACCCCTTGAATATTTTTTGTACTATCATTTTTTATAGCTAGTAAATGTATGTTGCTTTGGTTTAAACATATTTATTGTGACATATGTCTAGTAGCATAATGTACAATTTTAATACAAAGTAAAGATAGGATTGGGCTGGAAGGTGATTTACCTTATTGAAGCCCTCTGCTTTAACTTCATGCTATATAAATACAGCTGATGTAACAGTGGGTTTATTCCACTTGGATGGCATTCAACGGAGGCTGGTAAGTTAAAAGATTTAAAGAGTTTATGCACGATTTTACAAAAGATATATTGACAAAATTTAAAACAACCAGATAAAGTTAATTACCATATACTTTGATTTGAAATGGAAGAAAAGTAAACAAGAACCGTTTTTGAAAAATGTATAATTTGGCTACTTTTTAATCAGAAACCAGTTTGCGGCTGTACAGCAGAAAACTCCAGTACATGTATATACGTTGACTTTACAGTTGTTTTAATTTACACAACACTAATAAATGATGCGAAATACGACACTTGTCTTTGTTGATTCATTCGATATTTTAGTGTTTCCTTCGTCCTGTTTTATGTTTATATGTCTGCTTTCAAATTATATTGTCACTTTAATATGCTGATTTTGAAAATATTTGATATATATCATCTTACATAGACACTTTAAACGTATGGTCGTGAAATAAACGCACTTACTGACTTAGTACGGATTATGGTCATTTTCTTCAGTTACATCAGTCACAATAGTAACAATATTTTTATCTAATGCCATGTGTAGAAAAGAATACTAATGACTGATACCCCTTTTTAGGTGTGGCTTCAATACAGGATAGTTTTTAGTTTCGGTATAAGATCGTATTTAGTTTCCTAATTGTTCATATTTTTGTGAGTGAACACCCACGAGTGCAAATATTAGTTTCCTAATAAAACAAGGATATCAGTAAACTGATGGTTGCTCCCCAATGTGCCTTGTCAAGCAATATAAATGCAATGCGAAGAGCAGCTTTATAACAATAACTAAACTAGAACTGTAGGACAAAATCTGACAAAACTGTATGTGAGTATGACAAAAATATCTGTTTTATAAACATGCAGATGATGCAAAATTGTAAAAAAAATCCACAACTATAAAATATATCAAAGTGATCTATCATAACTGCAATATAGTTTTTTCACCATTTAAATCTGGCCAATAATTGATGAGAAATAGTCCGGGCAAGAATTTCGCACCATATACTGATTTCAGAAGTTGTATTCAAATCTGGCCAGTAATTGCTGAGAAATAGCCCGGACAAAACTGTGCACTGTATACTAATTTCAGAAATCTTTAACGTCTCATTACTCTGAGAAAAATAACTGATGCAGAACCTCCTGGTGATATGCACGCCTTCTATTGATAATGAAGCTTCCAATAACGTTTCGTTGAATTCCGGTCAGTAGTTGCTGAGAAATAGCTCGGTCAAGAACTGCGCAATATTTACCAATTTCAGAATCTTCAAAATCCCATAACTCTATGCACACCTCCTTTTTCTTTGGTAATAAAGCTTCCCATGAAGTTTTGTTGAATTACGGCCAGTAGTTGCTGAGAAATAGCCCAGGCAAAAAAGTGGGACGGAAGACGGACGGAACGACGGACGGACAGACAAAGCGGCGACGATATGCTCCACCGAAATTATTCGGGGAGCATTATACATATATTTCATTGGCATTTGGGAACAGTCAAATTGTTTTCCTGAAGTAGACGGGGCAACACTTTAAAATGTTGCCCCCGATACTGTAGGCAACGATTTGGATGTTCCAAAATGACTGTTTAATTACCTAATTCTAAATAATTAATAAAAACACCACATTTTAATTGTTATATTTTCCATGAAAACTAATATAATAGTTTTAATATAATAATCTTTGTGACTCACAACTACAAAATATAACAATCATTAACCTAAGTGCTGCTTTTAGCAATCTGTAGGCAACTTTCTGCACAGGTTGCTCCCCTTTGAATAATGATGAGGGCAACATAACAAAACAAAACTATGAAACAACACAAAATGTTGCCTGTTGGGAGGAGCTTCAGCAAAGTGGTGAACAGTTAAACATGCTTAATTATCATTATATAGTAAAGTAGGTAATACAATTAATTATGATCTTGCATTTATTTCATGCTAAAACTAGGAAAAATGAAACTACAGACACATCATCAGGAGAGAAACCCTTATGACCATCCGCTTGTCCTTTAGTTGAGGCAAGTGACCAATTGCCTGTACAATACATACAACACAACACAACACATAAACATGATTAAAACTGGGGTCACCGCATTGGAACGGTCAATGCAAAGCAATGTGGGTTTAAACCGGTTTAAAGGCATGCCGAACCTCACACTTAGCCCAGAATTAATCACAAAACACGCACTTGTAAATAAACTTTAACCTCATAGCATTGCAATTCAAATTAAATAGTAATAAAAGAGAATATTAATTAAATTGAATTACAATTCAATTACTCAATAGTTTAATGTTCACGAGAGCAACAGAATTGCAACTTTCTGAGGCACGATGAAATGAAGTAAATACAAAAATATAAAAGCCTCAGTCACACACTCCCGATGTGTACTGCCGTCCTTGATCCTACAGCGTCCTGAATCAAATATGTCAAAAGTCGGGAGGAGATCCTGTGATTCGCGGCTGATGTGTCCTGATCATTCCTGATCGCAAAAATAATTGCAAAATACGCTGAAACGTCACAAGTATACTGTACATTCTTTCGTCATAAATGACGTCTTGAATGATTCCGAAATTTCACTTATTTTCATTGTGATAAAATAGTGGCATACTTATGCTTACTAGCATCCGCAGCCGTTGCTGTTTTTCGTCTTTACGTTTTCGTCTAGATTAACTTGTATTGAAATCCATTAAACATATAGCCTCGATGCAATGTATCCTTATGTAGGACACGATGACTGTGTAATGGAATTTGATTAATTTGTGACTAATTTTGACATCAGTGTTTCGTTAATGTGCAATTGTCTTTGAATGTATAGAAACAACAGCCGTCAGACTTGTTCGAATTTATGTGTGACATGCGACACAAACACTTTGTTCTTGGCAAAGACACATCCTTTAATAATGGTGAGCAATTAGTTCCAAGTTATAGCAAAATCTCTCTTTGTAGGTAGAAATACATCGCCCGAACACAAACATTATTTTTGATTTCTGATTTTTGAGCTCTAATTGTGACCTTGACTTTTAATTGTTTGTTTGGATTTTTCGCCGTTTTTGAGTATTTCAATCATATCACGGCGGTCAGTTAACCTACTCACACTTGCTGGGTAAGCTTAGCCGACCTAAGCGGTTTACCAGTACTAAGTGCACATACTTATGCCAGTTACTGACAACTGCCCTATTTGAATCAGAGGTAGGGGAAGTATGCCCTCAGAAATAAGTTCATGACCAATCCCCACACAAGTTATGTGGCCGAACTGGGGAGATTCACGAACCCCGGATTGACAGTCCAGCACTCTACCAGCTGAGCTAGCCGGACTTTTAAACTCAATGTAAGGTTGTTGTGCGAGGCATACCGTCTTAAAATGGTTATTATTTGAAAAGGTTTCTGAAAATCCCTTATTCCAAAAATAATATGCTAAAGATAAATATTTGACCTTTCACCTTTAACCATGACCTTGGACTTTGACAGAAAACAAAACATTGGTCTGCTATGCGACACGTTATTTGGTCATGGGAACTTGACATCTTGGTCTTATGCGCATACCATCTCATGATTTTTTATTTTCGCCAACTCATTTAAAATCCCTACATGCAAGACAATAAAGAACGGCCAATAATGAACGATTTGGAGTTCTGATGCGTAAGAATTACACCACGTGGGCTAAAATAGCCACGAGGTTTAATAGCTACCCATCAGAACGACAAAAAGTTGTTTATTGGCAGATAAACAACGATAATGCAAACATTATTTCGATTCCAACACGATTTGACGAATGATTTTGCAATTGTAATCAGAACTACGTACATTTTACTATGCTCCGCTCAGATTCGGGACTACTTTTTGTGTTGTTATTGGGTTGTTTATCAACGATAATTTTGTTCTTTGTCCATAGAAAAATTAGTCAGTATCATGTTAGAATAAGAAATATCACAGAAAAATGTTACTCGACATCAATATTACCGGGCTTAAACCATTGTTATTTACGTAAGAAAGTACTATTAATATATTAATAATGCAGAAAAGTTCTAATTGAACCATTCAACTACAATAAATAAACATCAAGTGCCTTAAGCTATCCTTCAAGTGTCATATATTTCTCTTAAAATAGCAATTTTGTTGAAACATGTGTTATTGTTGACAAATTCCATTTGTGTATTTGCTGTTGGTTCCCAGCTCGAAAACGCATATCAATGTCCCGACTATTGCAATCTTCGCAGGGAACCAATGTAAATCATGCATAAAATGGCCGTGCTAAATACATAGACTGAAATTTTGGCTATGACAGACAAATGGCTTATTTCTTTACTATTTGGATAAACTGTACACTATTGCTAGGGAAATTATGTTTATTTATCACAGTTTATAACATTATTTTCAATGGCCATAGTGTGACACATTAACATTGCTTCAAGGTCGGGCGGTTTTAACATTACGGGAAGACTAGAGGAGCAGAGTAGGGCATTACATTGTAGATATAAAAGACGCAGAATCGTTCATAAGCGTTTAATGATGCAATATGTGTATACACTTCAATCTTGAAAATAAAATTCAACATGAAAGTCAGTAGTGAGGTAAAATTGTAAAGATAATCTATCCAGTATTAATTCTTTCTTATAAACACAATTCCCATTTAACTTCCAGTACAGATCAGTTGTGTTGTTGTTGTTTTTTCATTAAATACGATAAAACACGCTGTAACTTATGGGTCCTGTTGATAAAAACTTGTTTAAGGTAAAACAACTTTTAAGGAATTACAATTTATTTTATCGCAAATAAATCGCCGCTATTCGTTTAGAAAACAATTTTGATAATAAAGTGTAATGTATTTGTATTTACGATTAAAGTAAACCTGTCGTTAGAATAACTTCCGGTCAAAGAAATGAGCAATTGAAACTGAAATAACAAGTATATACTTTGTAACCAAATAGCAGGGATTTCTGAGCGAAACAGAAGAATATGATCAAGGTAATTCCGGAAATAGTTGACGAAAATCAACCTGATTAAAATCATATAAAGTAAGCTACGTACAATTAAGTCAGATTATCAAAAACTCTACATAACTACAATACGAAACACAGAATACAACTGACATGTTGTTGCTGAAAACTCATCAGAGCACACCAGAGCATCAAGAACTTTTCGGAAAATGAGATTAGGTCTAATACATGAAACAGACAATATAGGTCTAATACATGAAACAGACAATATGTTAATTTGACTTCCATACAAAATGACAACAAATGGGTTTAACTTTTTTGAAAAAAAATGAGAAAACACCACACAATATGTTGCATAATAACAACACAATTGTAAAATAAAAATAGTTGTAATAAACATAAACGAACACAAACAATGAACACCATTATTTTGTAAATATGTCATGACTTATGAACACACTAAAAAAAATACAATGTTTTGTATCGACATTTTAAATACTTTGAAAAATTATTTTCACAGAAAATCAAGGGGTAACAAAACGAAAGACCTGACACAGTTATTTAAAAAAAATGCCGCTAAATAAACATTAAGCTAAAACAGAAGACACATCTTACCTAACGTCATCACGAGAAATTTAAACCAACCGCCTAACCGTCATTGCATTCTATTATAATACATATTTTAAATCTCTTCAGCAGAATGCATTTATAGTCCACACTCGTTAGTTTAAACAAATGACCATAGCTTCATACATTTTAAACAGAGAGATGTATGGTCCTCTCTACAATGTATATGAAGTTTCATTCAAATTTCTTTCGGGATGTATTCAGCGTATGTATTTTAAAGGATGGACAGATGCGACGATTACTAAATACCCTTGAATTACCTTAGGGGCATAAAAATCAAACCGTAAATAGCATTAAAAGAGCATAGGTTAAAACAGAGACAATGATATAGTCAAAGACATCAAAATTGACAAATTTTAAAGGATTGCTTTGGAAAACAACAACGGACCTGAACAATAATAATACACTTCGTCATGTTTGCAACAAACATTATGTCATTTCGCTTGAAAAAAACGTTGCACTTACGTTTCAAAAATGTATTACGCTTTATACATTGAAACCAATGCAGCAAAAGGACTACATTTAAACTGCGATGTTATAAACACTCACAATTTGAGCCAACAAACTAAGTGCACTGAAAACAAAATGCTAAGACATAAGTCGGGAATGTGTGAACAGAAATACATTCTGATTAGTCTGACTAAGATAAGCAAAAAGCAAAAAATAATTTAAAAAAGAGAAACTAGATCTAATCAAGGAAAAATAAAATAATCACAGAAGTTCAAAAATAAATTTAAATAATCACATGAAACAATATCACTGTGGGTAAAATATAATTACAAGAACTCGTATTAAATAATATTTATCACACATCGTGACCTTGGCGAAAAAAACTCATATAACAGCCATTTCTAAGGAAATGCAAATTCGGATCCAGCACACCATTTCTCATAACCGATTATAATCTTAGGATCGTATTACAACTGGAAATTGAAATTTTGCAAACAAATTATATATTGCATAATTGTTGGCGTATGAAATATGGTAACGGCACATGGTTAACATGTTTTTGCACAATGATTAACTCATTAAATAATTGTTTGAAGTAAATAAAATTGACTATATCAGCGAATTACGAATATATTAATGATATGTACTGAGACATACATTTTCAAAAGGTGTACACTGTATTCTTGCCAAACCAATATCGCTGGTTAGTGCTTTTACAATAATCTTTCAGCGCATGAAGACATGTAACACAACAATTATATACAATTTTACAAATATTTTTGCACTTTCAAAGGCTTATTTGAATATAATGGTTAAATATCATGTAAAAACACAAATTTACATTAAACATTTTTCTCTTCTGTTTTGCTTCTCCAGTAGAAATAAAAAAAAAGGTCAATAAGAGTACTTTTGGAGCCGCTGGATGATATATGTTGCGCACTTTGAGTAATATTAAAACAAATTAAATGTATTATATATATATGTTGCTCTTTGTTAAAATATTAAATCGTATCAAATCCTACGTATTACATACATGTTGCACACTTTGAGAAATCTTAAATCATATTAATTGTATTATATATATATGTTGCACATTGTTAAAATATTAAATCGTATCAAATCCTACGTATTTCATATATGTTGCACACTTTGAGAAATCTTAAATCATATTAATTGTATTATATATATATATGTTGCACACTGTTAAAATATTAAATCGTATCAAATCCTACGTATTACATACATGTTGCACACTTTGAGAAATCTTAAATCATATTAATTGTATTATATATATATGTTGCACATTGTTAAAATATTAAATCGTATCAAATCCTACGTATTACATACATGTTGCACACTTTGAGAAATCTTAAATCATATTAATTGTATTATATATATATGTTGCACACTGTTAAAATATTAAATCGTATCAAATCCTATGTATTTCATATATGTTGCACACTATGAGTAATATTAAATCATATTAAATGTATAACATATATGTTGCACTCTGTTAGTACATTAAATCATACTAAATAATATGTATTACATATATGTTGCATACTGTGAGTATGCCCAATTACCATAATTGTATGTTTAAAACAAATATAATTTTTCCTCGTGCATCCGAAAACATTGTGCAAATTACTATAACTGTTAAGTGAATTGTATATTTTTGCAGTATCTGAGAAGGAAATCATATTAAATGTCAACCAGTAAGTGCCTTGGTCATTTAAATCACCAATTAATGGCATTAAATACACAATTTATTCACTACCCAACAACTACTTTGGAATTAAATTCATGAAATGTCGTTGTATTTAAATCGTATATTCAGAACAGTTTTCCGAGGATAATTGCACGTGTATGATTATCTCCCTTGTGTTTATTTTTCAATGGAATTTTGCTAGTTAAGGTAAAAAAAACATAAAAATCCCCCTTCCCTTAATTTGACTGACATTTTCAAACTTTTAACTTTAAGTTAGCATTCATACCCATGAATCGCTGCGTGCAATTTTATAATTTACTTAATATTTAAGAACAATAACAAACACCATAGAATATTGATAGATTCATGAAGCCTAAAGTTAAACATGCACAACGAAAATTGAGTGTAGATTTCGTCAGGCCTATATTGTTACCTTTTTAAAAATATGATAAGGAGTGTGTATTTATAATGATAAAATTTTCAAAAACACTAGTTTTCACCAAGATTTTCGTTTGTTGATCAGCACAGGGTCCAGCACAAACAAAGTGAAACTAAATTGATGCTGTAACCACTCTTTCACAACCAAAGTAGGCTGGCCAATCAGAACCCACGAAATTATGAGAAGCTTCCAAACGATACAGATCAGTAGGGTCAGGTACAATAACCTAACAAATACATGAAATAGCAACAAACATCGGTCTTTAATTACTTTGTTTGCAATGAGGACATTGCAAATTGTGTTTTATCCAACTCAG
Source organism: Congeria kusceri (assembly GCA_027627225.1). NCBI lineage: Eukaryota > Metazoa > Mollusca > Bivalvia > Myida > Dreissenidae > Congeria > Congeria kusceri. The sequence continues at coordinate 49,401,785 of CM051024.1, read as the reverse complement.
TAGTGAGATAACAGAGTGTACTTAACGCGCATGCGTCACAATCGTAAATAAGACCCACGAAATTAGGGTGACGCGGCATACTTTAAATCATATTAAATCATATGTATAACATATACATGTATGTTGCACACTATGAGTAAATCATATTAAATCATATGTTTTACATATATGTTGCACACTGTTGAACATACAGTACCACCTAACAAATCAATTAACTGAATATGAACATGCATTGCCACGTATACATACAACTAAATAAATTCAATGTAAACATGCAATGTTTTGTTAAACTTTATGAATACAAATTTGAACACGCAATGTCACATACCAACTCAATGAATTAAATTTGAAAATGCAATGCTCATTAACAACTCAATGAATTTTAGTCGAACTTTCTTTGCCACTTTATAATTCAATGATTTGAATGCGAACATGTTTTCACTTATAACAATTCAATCAATGGATTTGTAACAAGCTTTGCCACTGAACAAATCAATGAATTGAATGTGAGCGTGCTTCGCCACATAGCCATGCAATGTATTGACTTCGAACCTGCTTTGCTACTAAACAACGCAATGAATTGAATTCAAACATGCTTTCTCAATTGACACATTAAGGCGTAAAAAATATGTTTGTTTCAGGTTACATGCCCAAAACAAGATTCTGTGCTTGATTAACACACATGCCCATGGTTGGTGCTAGGTAGACCATTTCTTGGTCCAAATTAGGTCAAGGTCCATGTCAAAGTGAGGTTGGGTGATGTAGGTGGATTGGGAATGGTCATAAGTAACAACTGTGTAAATATATATTATAGCAAGTGTTGTAGTAAGCGGTGTTGGTGCTAGACGAAACGGTAAAATCTAGTTAACCAAGAAGTGGCATTTTTGAATTATTATTAAGTCCAAATTAGGTCAAGGTCAAGGTCTACGTAAGGTTGGGTGATACGGGTGGATAGGGAATGGTCAAAAGCAACAACTGCGTAAGTATCAAATTTTTGTAGTAAGCGGTGTTGGTGCTAGACGAAACGGTAAACTCTACTTAACCTTGTCACGGACGGACAGGACGATCACTACATGTCTCCTGCATCAAGATGCCGGGAGCATAAAAATTAGGGTAGGTAGGTATGGAAAAAAAAAATGGGGGGGGGAGGATGGTAAATGGTCAACTTGGAAGATTCTTAAACTGAATGAATACTCAAAACAAGTCTCTAATATCATAAAACATTGTTTCATGGTGAAAGCTATCAAACAAAACACTTATTTATCCAGAAAACATGTAATTATTGGAAAAAAAGAGTAAAATAAACAAAAAATATCCGACCCGCTCAATAAAATGTTCTAGGTTCGGGGCGTTTTTTTAGGTAGGTCGGGTAACCTGAAACAAACATATTTTTTTTTACGCCTAAGCAGAAACATACATTAGCACATCCATTTATCTTGTGTGTAACTGTCAAATATCTGCACAAAATGGCATTCCTCTTCTATATTGTTACGAATGCAAACACCATATTTCCTCTGTTTGCAAAGTGATGTCCTGTTCGACCATGCGATGAATCATGCATATATTACTACAGCTCTTTTGAACTATTTTCTGATATATTGTCTGCACCCCAGATTCATGAACAATAAATACCTATGTAACAAACGTACATGCACCATCAAAAATGACGCTATTTTGATAGAAACATGCGATTTATTTCTCACATCGTTTTTCCATGGTCCAATGGAGCTTACACAAGTCCCAACACTCAAAATAGTTCGCTTCTTCAAAATGTTGTCCACAGTCTATATATATTATACGTTTAGGTGTTCATTTCGAAACACCAAAATGTTACGTTTCATTCACAACTACTAATAGATATCATGTTCAGAAATAAGTCTCTAACTGGAAAAGATCTAGCTGTTTTCAATAAACGCCGAATTAAAAACACCGATCAAGTATTTAAATTTTTTTTTTAGTGGAGTGACTACCAATCAGATTTCAGTGTCACAAATTCTTCCTTGAAGAATGCAAGCATATAGAATATTAATATATTATTGGACATCAATGTTGCAATCAAGAATAAGTAAACAAAAACCATGAAATTTTATCCAGCAATATCCCAAGTAGCATTCATCAGGTCAGCGTGTCCCTTCAGTACGAAGTTACCTCCTGTGTGACTTCATGGCTCTGTTTATTTTCCTGACATCTTCAACGGCAATGTCCAAAGCCATCCTCAGGAACTTCATTGCTGTTCCAAACGAGACAGCACCGGAGGCCACAGCCATCACAACCGGAATCAGAATAGCATGGACCTTTGTAGATGCTTTGCTTAGCATTCTAATGAGTGTTGATAACTTTGCACGATGACTAAGTAGCGTTGATTTCAGTTGCATACACTCCACAAACTCTTGTTTCGTTTTTCCTTCGGCTAAAGCGTACTTTTCTAAATGTGCATCTGTTAGCTGAAACTGCTCCCGATAGAACTGTGCCTCTTTAACGAGATAGTCGTCAGTCGACGAAATGCCAAGAAAATCAACGGGAGACGCATCCGTTACAGCAACCATCAGGGCAGTTTTCCAGATACGCTTTTTAAGTTCTTCCTCTTTTGCTTTTATGACATCTTCGGTCAGAAGACACATTCCAAACGTGGCCACCTGTCTCTTCTGAGGCGGGGAAGCATGTATGATGGCCATTGCAAGTTTACCAAAGTCGTACAGCTGTGGTTTGTAGTTGTCGATGAGAAACACTTCGCGCCGTCTTGATGTTGGCAAACTATCGAAACAGTTTTGGCGAATCTTTCTTATAACAAAATTTTCGTCGAAAACACGTTTCCCTGCGTAGACTAGCTTGGCATTATCGATGTCTTGTCGCACTTTCGTACGGACAAAAAAGAACGTCTTCCCTTTCTGGCGAATCGTATCTGCAAGCCACAGGTCGATCTCTGTAAAACGGCCAGCACAAATAATGATGTAAAAGTCGTACTTTTCAAATGCAACTTGCTCCATGTAGGTCTCTCGTCTGAAGCGTTCTGTACCTACTCCCGGAAGATCCCAGAGAACAATGTTGGGAAAGACTGGATGATTATATTGTGTTGGTCGCATTGTTCCTTCAACAACATCAACTGGCGCCCACCCGGCGTCACCTGGTTTGACGTCGCGAATTGCGTTTATGAAGCTTGATTTGCCAACTCCAGCGTTTCCCGTTACAGCAATGTCCAGTTTTTCTTCCTCCCACCGTTTGAGCTCTTTCCAAGTGTTTCGGACCAGATCCTGTCTCTGTTTTGGAGAAGAAAGTTGCTGAATATATTTGCTGACTTCACCTTCATTAGCAGTAATGTCACTGACATCATCATTCCTGAAAGGGTAACATTGAACATTTAAAACGATCAGGACCAACACCATACGCAACGCATACACCCACTCACCCAGCCAGGGGCAAGACTAAGGCACATAACGGTCAAACGTGGATGACCTTTTTGATCATACCGTTATTACCATGTAACACAATATTACACGTCCATTAAATATCTTTAAAATTACCCGATAGATGTACATTTGGTTCCACGAAATCAGAAAACGATTACATATGTAATATATATTTTCAATATCAAATTGACAAAAATATAAAGAATCATGTTCCGCAAAAACCATCATATCAAGAAACACATCGGAAAAAACACACTATAATGTGAATCTAATCTACCATTGACTTAGGTCGAAGCCAATATCGCGTGCGCCGGGGCTCATGGCTGCATCTGTCTCGCTTGTAGTACTTGTCGGGTAAACACGTTGGTCTGCGCACGCAGCTCCAGGAACGACAGTCGGTTCGTCCACTTCGTGAAGATAGTCGGCGGAGGGATACTTCTCATCCGTGCAATAGGCGCCGAAACTCCTGCTTTGCTGATAATTTCCACCGTGCTTTCTACCGTGATTTCCTGACCTCTTTTGAACAACATACAATTCAGAGAGAATGCGTCATGCATGTATGTAAGGAATCAAACAACGTCCAGGGAAGGAACAGACGAGTATGATCTAATTTGTTAAACAAAATTGTAATTAAAGAAATCACTGAACAATTGTTTTTGTAAAACAAATATATGTGTACATGTAGCGTGTTCATGGTCTAATATTTAACTACCCATTATAAGACTTAAGACGTAAGAATAAAGAATAGTCTGCATTGAGACACTTTCGAGGTACCGCGACCAAGATCTGAAAGATACGGTAAGAAATCTGTTCGGTATAGTGCTGCCAAGCTATGGAATCAATTGCCAGATAACTTTCGAAACGCGACATCTTTGCATCATTTTTGGGCACTCATTAACTCACGGAAAGGAGAGACCTGCTCCTGCTCTGCATCTGATATACTCTAACTGCTTAAACTTCGATAGAACCTGTATGCTTGCTTAAAAGTGCTTAGCCTGAATGATATGCTTCTTGTAACAGCTTAAAGGAAGCAATTCATTTACTTATTTTGGATTATTTTTTTATTCTGATTCGTCTCCCTGGTATATGTAATTTACAATCTACCCATAATGTGCTTCTTTTTAGTTTAAGTTTGCTATGTAATTCTTTCTGCCTAGCTTATATCTTGTTGTAATGCCTCTGTGAGGAAGCTGCTGATCGGTTACCTGGGTTTCTAAAACATTTCTTACCGGTCGCACCTTTGTATCTCTTTTATGTGTCGTTTTATCTCCTGGTTTGCTTTTAGATCATTTTTATTTAAAAACTAGTCAAGACCAGCAGATTCAACGCAGCTTTGCCAATGTACTGAAACTAATGCATAATTATGTGATGAATTATAAACTACTTGGTAACTAGGTACTCTTTTCAATAAACTATACTATATACCTCTATCTTAGCCATAGTCCTTATATGTACTTAGAGGTGCTTAGTAGAGCTATGGTTTAGATTTTGCTTTATTTGCTGAGCTGTTATTTATTGCCACACGAGTGTATAAGTCGGTGTCAAAAGGTCTTAAGAGCTGATGTTATTTTGATGTCATAACCCGACTTTGTAAATAAATATAACTTGACTTAACTTGAATTTGTTCTATCGTTAGAACGCTGTTAAGTTGAATCATGCGTGTTTAAACCAATGTTAATTTTAGCAGTCTTTATTTAATTGATTTTGTTAATGACATAAGCGATATTCGAATAATACGTTCAAACGCACAAGTATTAATTTCTGAGTCTTAATCTATTCTATATCCTTAAGTCTGAAGAATGGGTTTGGTGAATATAAGCTCCGTGCGTGACGTTCGAGGGTGCATGCTTCAAGTAAGAATAGTCAGCTGGCAAGTAGAAATGTATATAATGTTAAGAAATGTATATAATATAATGAAATTGACGAGTTACAATGTCGCACGTGTTCTATATAGCGATACATACATTATACAATGAAAATCATCCGATCCTTGTTTATTTGCGTATGTACGATTTTACAACAGATATAGTGGCATAAATACAATTAACCAAATAAAGTTTATTAACATATGTTTCTATTCAAAATGGAATAAAAGTAAAGAAACAACATTGCTTTTCAAGGCACAGTAAGCTAGTTTTTAATGACCAAATAGTTTTCGTCTGTACAAGCGGAAACTCCAATACATGTATATACGTTGACTTGGCAGTGTTGGTTTAGGTTACACAACACTAATAAACGATGCAAAAAAAGCGACACTAGTGCTTGTTCATTTATTTCATATTGAAGTGTTTCTTTCCTCATTTTTATGTTTTTTTGTTTGCTTTCAAGTTTTATTGTCACTTTCACCTGCGTATTTCGAACAAATTTGATAGGAAAGATCGAACATACACACTTTAATTGAATGCACTTCGCATGCTATGTTTTCACACATCAGCATAAGTATAACATATTTGTTGACAGCAGCAATGCGACCAGGAATGTTTGAATTTAATTTTCAATGCATTGCACATTTTCGAAACGACATCCATAGGCTATACAAGAAAGACTTAATGTCACTGTTGTATGAACTTGGTCCTTGGTATACGTATTGTAATAAACAACGTGTATCTTATCAATGCAAACATCACATGCCTATCTACAGCAAAACAAACGAGGTTATCTATGAAAGATATACCGCTTTTAAGGCCGTCTCCTTAATTAAGCTTTTCTGTATTTTAGTACCAGTATGGCTGCTTAACATCGTTGGTCTGAGAATGGTGAATTCCTCGTAAAGGCAATAGAATAAAAGCAAAGCGAAACTCCAGTTTCAACAACAGGAGATAACTCCAAGACTTATTCATTTTCCGCGAGTCGGATGTGTCACCCGACGGGTCATAACTCAAGTGCGATAAGAGCAATTATGCCGAAACCCGAAATTAATCTTCCTTTTATGCCTGATAAGATTTCCCTAAAGTTTAAAAATGATTGCAAAAAAAACGCGTTTAGTTATTGCCTGCACAAGCCTTATTTGAACTAGTTTAAAAGAAGGCATAACTCATCTACGAAACGAGCAATTATGTCGAAAACCGAACTTGACCCTCCTTTAGTTCTTCTGAAATTTTATTGTAGTGTGTTATTCATCAACGTTTTATCGGTTTTGTGTTACTTTCTTATTTTTGTTTGAAAATTTGATGAGATCGTAAATACCCTCTTTAAGGCAAAAAACCTTAAAAAGTAGGTCTAACTTACCCAGCGCAATTCCACAGGTTTTGCCCTCTTGATGCCAACACCGCCTTGGAGATAGTTGTCCAGATCGCTGAATTGGAACTTGTCTGTGTCCAAGGTGTCGACAACGAAGATTTTGTCTGTCTTACACGCACTAAAATGCTCGTAAGTACTGGCTATACATTGAGAAAACACGTGATCGGGACTGTGTTCCTCTAGAAGCTCTGCACACAGAGTGCGATCGAACTCTATTGTAGTGTTCACTTTGTTTCTCACAACTATTACTCTTCTGAATTCCATTTTTTCAAATTTTTCGAGTAATGATTTGTCCAATGGGGCGAGTTCATTGTCACATACTAGCATAATACCTTCGTATATGTCACTGTTCAAATCAAAACCCTTGATGGCTGATGCATCATGCGATAAATCCTCACTTCCGAAGGGAGGGAAGTCCCAGAAAACAATGGCCTTGTTTTTGGGATAAATATGCAGAACTGGCGCCGCACTTGAAGAGGTGCTAGAACTGCAATCGGTGCCACACAGAGCATTTATTAGGCTCGTTTTGCCAACGTGTTCGCGTCCTATAACGGCGAAGGCAAACGGTGGTACCTCGCCAGACATGTTAACGTCTTCAAGTCACCTGTCACACTGACTACTGTATTTCATAATACCTGTGTCTCCCAAACTAAAACTAAAACGCCTTTGTTTTTCTTTCGCGGAAGTCTGAAAACGAAAGTACTTGTTGTTAAAACAAACATAGCGTAGCAGATAACATGTAACAAACGGGGGTAGTGTTATAACAGCTGAAATAGATAGTTATTTTTAAAGAAAGGTCCTGTTATCAACGTTCAAACATATAATTTGAACTAATTATCATGGCCAACAATGTTCAGATAAACTTGTTATTTATGTACAGATAAGAACTTGATTTAATGTCAATGTTTGCAATTTACAGGTAGTCATATAATATAAAGGAAGGACATTACACCGTTGTATTGTTTCATCATAATACCATATGTACTGAATATACTGTGTTTACCGAACATATATCTATCTTTAACTTTACAATTTGCAAGTACCCTTAAAAGGTCTTATTATGAAATATGTAATATATAAATGTGTACCAGTATAATAGCTTGTACTAGAGACATTTATTTTTTAACATTTTACAAGATATAAAAATGTTTAAAATAAATAAAATGGGGACCAAACTGTTATACAAAGCCAAATTAATTTCGAAATAAAACGATTTTGTGCCTAAACACTATTTTAAAGACCTACATTTAAAAAAGGGGTATTAAACAGTCCTTAAAAGGAAATAATTATATAATAGCAAAAGTACGTTTGTACAACAGCTCCAGTCAAGACTTAACATATTTGTGTAATTTGCAGAGACATGCAGCGCATGGTGACAAAAACAAGCATAATCCAAATGGTCAAGACATTCGGCCCTATTCTAGAAACATCATTAAATATCTTATCTTAAAATATGTTCACCTTTAGTTAATTCCAATTTATGGAATGATATTTTTAATAAACACTACGCGAAATGTCATGGAAAAACACAGAATATAAACTAAAGAAAATGGCGTGTCATGGGAAAACCCGGCTTAATGCTTTCCGTCTACAGTGGTTTTATGTTCAGAAGAAACAGAAAATAGCATAAAAGCAGAAAGTGTCGTCCTGGATTAGCCTGTGCGGACTGCACAGGCTGATCCAGAACGACACTTTATACACATGCATTAAGCCCGGTTGTCCCCTGACACGCCTCATATTTTCACGAGTGGCGTATGGCTGCTGTTTTAAAATTCTGGAACGTTCTGTATGCCATTATTAATTAGTTTAAACAACAACAAACAACTCTTGCTATATGACCAATATGATTTGACGGTTTTTTACTTAAAATAAAGATGACTCTATATCTCATGACGCGTTATTACTCCACGCTGTAACTGGGTTTAAACCGCCTGGAGATTTAATTCTATATTTAGAAAGCGAAAATATAAACCAGTTTTTCTTTATATATTATTCTCTATATAAACCTTTTTAAGTGTTTGCGGTTTGTTATGCTATCCAATACCAACATAAGTTGAATAATGAAATTAAAAAAGATAATTAATTATATACGTAATATAAGCAGTCTTAAACGATTATGTGTGTATAATCAATGAACCAAATATTTGTCATACTCTACATGTATGATGGCATTCAGAGGCATGCATGAATGTGCAAATATATCTGGTAGGCCAAAGCAAAACATGTGTGGTTACAATGTATGGTACTTGAATATTGTTAGCCCGAACGTCATTAATCTGTGTATGATAGGATGATTTAATTTGTAAGATGTTAAACTGTGTCTGTGTCAAATTAGTACATGTATATGAAAGTCGTATATTTACTACTAGTATATTATATACAATACCAGTACTGTCTGAATAATTTCTGAACCGCTTCTTGTTAGGAATGCGACAAAAGAAGTTTCGATGCAACTGAGTCATTAGTTCTAGAGATATATTAAGATCATTATCAAGGGGCAATAACTCCAAGAAAAATCATCAGAAATCATCAATTCGAGGAGCATAAACAAGAACTGTTTTTAGAACAAGAGGGTCCTGAGGGCCCTAGGACGCTAACCTGAGACCTTGTAACCCAATTTGAATTTGCATCTCCGAGGCGTGGCGTATTTTTATCCCATGGGCATAATATAAACAATCTTGAACAAACCTTTGGGCCTTGCGGTTTCAGGAAAAGATTTGTAAAGTAACTTTGCTACTTAAGTCTATATAAACCATGTGACCCCCGGGGCGTGGCCAGATTTGACCCCCGGGGCATACATGTAGTTTGAACACTATTTGTAGAGGACCAGTATACGGATGTTACATACCAAAAATGAAACCTCTAGGCCTTGCGGTTTCAGAGGAGAAGAATTTTAAAGTCATTGTGTTATTGAAGTCTATATAAACCATGTGAATCCTGGGGTGTGGTCAGTTTTGACCCACGGGGCATAATTTGAACAAACTTTGTAGAGGACCACTTGAGGATATTACATACCAAATAGGAAACTTCTGGGCCTTGCGGTTTCAGAGGAGAAGTTTTTTAAAGACATTTTGCTATTAAAGTTGATATAAACCATGTGACCCCCGGGACGTGACCAGTTTTGACCCCAGGGGCATAATTTGAACAATTTTTGTAGAGGACTACAATATGATGTTACATACCAAATAAGAAACCTCTGGGCCTTGCGGTTTCTGAGAAGATTTTTAAAGTAATTTTACTATTTAGGTCTATATAATCATGTGACCCCTGAGGCGTGGCCAGTTTTGACACCAGGGGCATCATTTGAACAATATTTGTAGAGGACCACTATAGGATGTTACATACCAAATATGAAACCTCTGGGTCTTGCGGTTTTAGAGATTTTTAAAGACATTTTGATATTTAAGTTTATATAAACCACGTGACCCCCGGTAAGTGGCCAGTTTTGACCCCAGGGGCATGATTTGAACAATCTTTGTAGAGGACCACTATAGAATGTTACATACCAAATATGAAACCTCTGGGCTTTGCAGTTTCAGAGGAAAAGATTTTAAAAGTCATTTTGCTATATATTCTACATAAACCATGTGACCCCCGGGGCGTAGCCCGTTTTGACCCCCGGGGGCATAATTTGAACAATCTTTGTAGAGGACCACTATAGGATGTTACATACCAAATATGAAACTTCTGGGCCTTGTGGTTTTAGAGGAGGAGATTTTTAAAGTCATTTTGCTATATATTCTATATAAACCATGTGACACCCAGGGCATTGCCCGTTTTGACCCCAGGGGCATAATTTGAACAAACTTTTTAAAGGACGACTAAAGGATGTTAAATACCAGATATGAAACCTCTGGGCCTTGCAGTTTCAGAGGAGAAGATTTTTAAAGTCATTTTGCTATATATTCTATATAAACCATATGACTCCCGGGTCGTGGCCAGTTTTTACCCCAGGGGCATAATTTGAACAATCCTTGTAGAGGACCACTATAGGATGTTACATAACAAATATGAAACCTCTGGGCCTTGTGGTCTCAGAGTAGAAGATTTTAAAAGTCATTTTGCTATATATCCTATATAAACCATGTGACCCCGGGGCGGGGCCCGTTTTGACCCCTGGGGCATAGTTTTAACAATCTTTGAGAGGACCACTATAGGATGTTACATACCAAATATGAAACCTCTGGGCCCTGTGTTTTCAGAGATTTTAAAAGTTTACACTTTTTAAATCTATTTTTAGCTCTGGTGACCTACATATGCAGCGGATTTGAACAACTTTGAAAGAGGGTCAGCTAATGATCATTCCTGTGAAGTTTGGTGAAAATCTGCTTAGTGGTTTAGGAGGAGATGTTGTTTGAATGAAAAGTTGACGACGCACGCACGCATGCACGACGGACAAGGGGCGATCACAAAAGCTCACCATGAGCACTTTGTGCTCAGGTGAGCTAAAAAGACAATAGGCATTGAAATTAATATTGAAATGTCAGTACCTAAACAAAACAGAGGGCCACGATGATCGGTTATGTGACTTCTCAGACCCCAGATTTTTTGGTCCCCATAAGAAAACTTCTTGGACCCAAAAGTTAATTTCATTTTGAGATAAATTTATTAATTTAAAATTAAATAAAATTATTGTTAATATCTGTACCATGAATAAACCGATCATACAGCTCCATGTTTTCACCAGTGGTATATGAATAACTAAAATCATTTACGTTGACGTAATTTTTATCTGAATTTGTCAAGCCAATTTCACAAATCAACAATGTAAGAAAATAATTTCGGAAATGAATTAAAATGATTATGTTTAAGACGAGTCAATATAGTTATTGAAAGTACCGGTAATATACCATACATTCTTCTTAGAAGTTATCTAATATATACACGATTGGAAGTCAAATCCGCATTTATACTGTATATGCCAATAAATCAATACTAGTGTTCAGGGAACATTCAGCGATTTTTGAAATGTTTAGACTTTATTGTTGATAACACAAACATTAAAATTCATTAAACTATGACGATTTGAAATTATATTCAATAGGGATATGATATATCAAGGGTTCCTATATATAATTAGTATTGCAAATTGTGTATTCATGCTACGCAAATAACAATTCGACGTATTCCGAATCTTCTTTCATAACATTTTATCTATAGAAAAATGTAGCATCTTTTTACAGATTGAATAACAACTACTGGAGAAGTTGATAGAAAGGTGCAATTATAAATAATTCTTAATAAATCGTGCAATTATAAATAATTCTTAATAAATCGTAACCACACTTTAAATTCAAATTAACAGTAAGTTTATAAATATAAATTCCCCATTTATTGACATTTTTAGGTTTATGATTCTCTGAACGCACACTGATGCATGTACGAGTATATTAACACAGCTATACAATGGCCGCTAGCTACGCGGCGCTATTTTTAGAATGACAGTACTCTTTCTGGAATGTGTTGAATGTGCTGAACTCGCTAGAATCAATGGGCTACATGGAACGGCAACTCTGTGAATGAGATTTATTAATTTCCGCTTATATATTTCCGAACATTTCCGCTTATATAAATGTAGGTTAAACACAATAGTTATTTCGTTACGTGAATGAATATAGCATTATGTTTATGGCATACAATGAGAAAATACATTCACAATCAGCCTCAGTTCTAGAGTGTATTCGAGGATATGTTTATAACTTAACTTTAACCGCTTATGTAAACAATTTTGTAAATATTAATACCCAAAAGTATGCAACAATAATTGGTAGACATTAAACGATTGTTGTAAGTTTGCATTCCCTAATATGAAAATTTGCCCAATTCTATTGGCATTCAATTTTCCCGCTGCGTAATTATTGCAAGAAATCTAGGTCAAAAGTGATCTTAGACAGTTGCACCGAAAAAATACTGATTCATGAATCACATGCTCAGTAGGGCCTACGTTTTTCTTTGAGTTTGGCCTTAGTCGCTTACGCAATTCAATGAATTATTGAATAGCACAAAAACATGTTACTTCTACGTTCTATAAATAGTATTGGAGGTCCAATATTGTTTGTCATCATTTTACAATCATTTTTAATGAGTTTTCATCTTATACATTTTTATATGTAGTGTGGATTCTGCCCTATACAAAACATAACTCAGAATCCACAGATTACGAATAATTATTTTATACTGTAGGCCTACTAGATCTACAGTACACGTGTACATTAAATTGTAAACAACCGAATGGATCATAAATACAAGTTTTAACAACATTCATGATTGGCTTATTCTCCCAGTAGTATTGATATTTTCTCCTGCAAGTTATTGTTTTGTGCATGAATTTATTATCAACATATATTCGGCGTTGTGGATTATGAATTTATTAGCCTCTGGTACTGTACTGCAGTATGCATTTTCAGAAAATGAGTAGGCCCTACTGACAAGCGAGTATTTGTTGGAAGAAAAATGCATTTATTTTCAGACAGTTTTAATGAATGAACGAATTTATTAATGAAAATTCGCATGTTAAATCATGTAGATTTTGATATTAGAATGAAAATCTACACTGAAGCATTTCCGGTACATTTACTGGTGAGCGAGTATTTGTCGGACATTAGTATTATCCGGACGTTTTTAAATATTCGTGTTTCGTAACCGCTTTTCGTATTTTATCCTCATATACAAATAATCGCTTTTATTATCAAGTATGTTTCGTTGTTCTTCGAAAAAAGTGAGTTAATGTTTTTAGTAAATATCCCTAATGTGTACGTTGATAGCCTCTAACACATGCAAATGTCGTCTGGGGAAGAAACATGACGTGCGCATGCGCGATAAAATCCCAATTTGGGGCCCAATCAGTGTTTGTGATAGTTTTGGCTATCTGCTAATTATACTTTTTAAAACGTTATGCTTTACCATTTGTTTCCACGCGTTACTCATAGTCTCTATTTATTATTAAATCATTTCATAAAGTGGTATCATTATGATAGAAATAATTTCTACATCGAAGCAAAACATTTTTTGATAATAATCCATGCATAAACATTTAAAACTAACCCATCTCACACATGTGCACTTTAATATTGGTACCAATTATTAGAAATAATATTAAATGCTTACCTCTTGAAACTTGATCCAAGATTAACAATTTCGTGACTCAACCAGTCAAAACTGACGGAAAAACCCAAGACGGGTAACCACGCGCTGAACTCTTAACAGTAGTCTACCCTGATTTCGTTCGTACTTTCTGTTGACATGCATGATGCATCTGTTTCAACGTGATCATTTTTCAGTGGATAGATACCGGCAGTAGGCCTACTTTATAATATCCTTCTTCCCTATAGTTTCAGCAATTCCTATAGATTCGGCCTACCCCAGATAATGGAAATTAACTATTATTTCTTATAAAACTTGTGTCAGTTATCTGTATTGAGACAATTCTATCACATACATGTATATTGTTTTTGGTTTTAAAAATTGCGAATTTAGATTTTGTCTGAGCAAATTAAATTTTTTAAACGAAATTCCCCAAAATTGCTACACACTTTGTGCATTAGTCAACAATTTTGTAAACATTCATTTTCAAACAGTATGCTAGTGTGTGTTAGTCTAATAAACGATGCTAAAAGCCTTCTATTGAACTATATCAAAATTGTAACAACATTTTAGTGTTTTACTATAAAAATGAAGACTGAGCCAAATGATAGGAAACATCTGACAAATTCATGATTTCTAGGGTGTCTATATATAGGCGTAAATATATCCCTACTGAATGTTTGTATTCGTCCAAGTATACTAATACATGTAAGCAGTTTTTGTCTAGCTCCGGTAAAAGTTTAATAACCAAACTTGCCATTTTTGTTAAACATAATTTATAATGCTGAAAGTCCAATAAATTGTATTGGGCAAAGCTTTCTTCCGTCAACTGGTATAAGACAGATTAAATAATGTAATGCTTATATAACTGCACAAAAGCCAGGGCGGGTGTCCGGTGCTGCAATTACCCGCGGGTACCGGGGTACCAGTAAATAATATTTTCCTAACAAAATTAAAAACAAACAAACATTGTAGATCTAAATGGTAAAGCAATTTTTATTATGCCCACGCATTCTGTTTTGTCGAAAATCCAGGTCTGACATCATTTTATTATTCTAGGCGGTAAGCAACATATAGCATATATATATGTCCAATCTGTACATATATCATACGTTGTACAGCTATGGAATTATGAATTGGTAAAAAGTAAACTAATAATAATGCTTTTATATCTATTTCCATATAAAAATATGTTAATTAAATGATCGAACACAAAAAAAGAAATATAATGTAGTCTTAAACTTACTCAAAACATGTAATGGCCTTGGTCGCACTTGATTGGGCTACTCTGTTTACTCGGTTTAAGATTTTTGCTCCAAAATTGAATCAAGTGCAGCAGAGTGTCTACTCTGAACACACTCTAAACTCTACAGCGATCGGGGAGGAAACTTTGGAGCGTGACGTCATAATCAAGATGGCTTCCTCAAGTGAAAGACGCACGATGTTTCAATGTGAAATGTGCAAACTATTTTTCCTGTCCATGGAGGCGTTTTCAAGACACCCATGTGTCAGTGCAGGTAAATAACTTGAATTAAATATTGAAATTAGTTTTCGATAGTAAATAATGGCAGCGAAAAACGTACTTTGTTCGAAGTTTTACCTGTATCGAATACGGTCCAGCGAGGGTGATGGAGGTTTCGTCACACTACAGTTTCGTCATACTTGTTTTGTGTAAGGGGGGAGTGGAGGTTTCGTCACACTGATATATAGTATAGTAGTATACATGATATGAACATTGAATATCATTTGATATGATTTTTAAAGCATGAGCAATAATAATAATAAAATAAAAAATAATTAAAAATTAATTGTTTTTAGTCATTTATTTTTGGAATGCTTATAAAGTATACATCAAAATAACGTTAACAAATTCTCTTTACTGTACATATATTATTTCACAGGTGTCAATCTTTCGCAAGAAAGAACGGAACACCAAATTGAAAACGACAGTGTGGTTCAACAAGAGGAAGAAAACTGCAAATGGACTCACAGGGCAACCCTCATGCTTATTAGTGAGTACAAAATAAGACAAGAAAGAATTGATTCGGGACGATTAAAGAAAAAAAAAGCATTCGAAGAAATTTCTACAGTGTTGAAGGAACATGATCATCAATATTCTGATGCTCAGTGCGCGTCACGCATGAAAACAATAATAAGGCAGTACAAGAATGTAAAAGACAACAATAATATGTCTGGTGCCAAACGTAAATCATTCCTATACGAGAGTGAGTTGGACGCGCTATTCAAAGATCGCCCAAACATCCAACCTCAGTTTGTACTGAGCACCGCCACCAGCAGCGTAGATACCAATGAGTCATCGGATGAGTCATCTGATGAGAATGCTTCAAAGCAAACAAAAAGGAAGACAGAAAACTGTGAACAGGAAAAAGGTACTATGAAAAAATCAAGAAAGACTCAGGTTTCTGAAGTACTAGAATATATGAAAACACAATCAGAAGAAACGGAAAAGATGTATCTAGAAAAGGAGAAAAAAAAAGAAGAGAGACACAATGAGAAAATGCAAATATTTAAGGAGCTGATCAATGCTTTTAAAAATGATTGATTTCACTTCTTTTCCAACTCTGTTTATGGCTAAGATACGAATAGGATGTGTTATACATATTTGTTACAACTAAACTTGGCAAATGTGTAATAATTCAAATTTAAGTAATATAAACATTTTATCATTTGTTATACCCCCCGATACGAAGTATAGGAGGGTATACTGGAATCACCATGGACGTCTGTCCGTCTGTCTGTCTGTCCGTAGACACAAATTGTCCGGAGAAGTTCTCCTACACTTTTCAACGCACAACATTCAAACTAGCTAGGATTTTTCCTGATGATATTAAGTTTTGCATGTGCGATTTGTATCGTCGTACGTTAAAAATTACAAAAGTTATGCCCCTTTTTCAACTTAGAATTTCTGAAAATCATTATTGTTACTAAAGACTTTATTAGCAAAAATATACATCTTTGAAACTACATCATCCAGATGTGTAATATTTGATATGGAACATTGTATATTGGAAGAAGCACCCTAATAAAATTCGTTAACAAAATACAAAGATATAAGCTAAAACCAGCAATTTTATGAAGATGTTACTACCTAAACATGCATTTATGTTAATTGCAGCCATGCTTAACAGAGAATATTTTATTTTCAGATGAAGATTTATGCAAAGTTTGCATGGACAAAATGGTGAATACAGTGTTTACAGACTGTGGTCATATGGCATGTTGCACATCATGTTGTGTACTGTTAAGCTGTTGTCCAATTTGTAGGAAAGGGAGCAAAGCATGGATTAAGGTTTATAAAGCATAGGCTAGTTAGTGTGTGAGTGGCACAAGATTTATTGATATCAACAGACTTTAAGACAGTCTTGTATGTCTTAAGATTGAAAGCACTTCTAGTCTTGAGATTTTTTTTCTGTCAAAAATTGTATGAAACTTGTTCTGTGATAGAAATCATCTGCGTTCGCTGTTAACACTGTTGTATATCACAGAATTTCACAGATTGCATAAACTTTGTGTAACATCATATAGAATAATGTTATCAATTAGGTAATTGGCTTTGATGATGTTTATGTTCTGTTTTACAATTAATTACATGTTCAATGTTTATGGTGAGCTATTGTGGTCACCCAATGTCTGTTGTTGTGTGTCGTGTGTCGTCAACTTTTAGCTCGTTATCGCTCTAGAGGCCACATTTTTCATCCAATCTTGATGAAACTTGGTCAGAATGTTTATCTTGACAATATCTAGGCCGAGTTCGAATCTGGGTCACGTGCGTCCCAAAACTAGGTCACCAGGTCAAATTTTAACAAAACCTTGTTACCACTCTAGAGGCCACATTTATGAATCACCCTTAATGAAACTTGGTCATAATGTTTACCTGGACAATATCTAGGCCAAGTTAGAATCTGGGTCTAGTGGGGTCAAAAACTTGATCACCAGCTCAAGTCTTCATGAATTGGTGTACCATGAACTCAGGTGAGCGCTTTAGGGCCATCATGGCCCTCTTGTTTATGTTGGTTTTCTAGTGAAAACAGACAGCTTTAACGAAACATTACATTGTTTCATTTTCACCGTAATTTGCAAGAAGAGACGTCATATACTTGAGATTGTTGCCTCTTTAAGTGTTATATCTTATTTACACCGTTTGTTTCCAAGAGATATTTACGATTGTAGTGATGATGTAAATAATGTGTTCAACATGTTTTATATTAGTTATGTTAACATTGTGAACATAACATTTTTAAACATCCAGTCAGGTAACTAATTTATTTGTATTTTTGTTAAGTCAGTTACCAAGTGAAACCAACTTAATGTACATGGACAAGCTTTAAATGACATCGAAAGTCATGCTTATTATACCCCCACCACATAAATGTCTGTTTGTCCGTCTCCATTGTCATGTTAAATACTATGAATATATGAATGTATTGAAACCCAACTTGTTCATTTCCCTCAGAACCCTCGATTGTGCCAGCTAAAGGCAAAGGTCACACTTTATTGACAAATATTAGATGACCATTTTTGTAATTTTTGTGTCCTCTTTAACTCGTATAACCCAAATCGACTTGCATAAGATCCTGTGTCAAATCTGCGGTGGGGGTATTTGTCACATTCTGTGACAAAGCTGTAGTAGATTAAGGATTCGATTGTTGTTGGTTTTTTATTTCTGACTGACTGCCTGATTTGCTTTGTTTGTGTCTGTCAGTCAGAGTAGCTGACTGTCTTGAAAAAACTGATTTTAGTCAGACTGTCTGTGTTGGTTAAGGTCAGGAAAAAAAAAAAAAAACTAATGGAAAATTTTTAATGATGCTAATATATTTCAAGAAGAAATATATTTTTAAGAAAATGTTAATGATAGTTTGACCCTTTATCTTACCAATTTATAATTGTTCTATTTCTATTATTTCTGGTTTATAAGCAAGCAAGGGCTTGTTTATGTTGTTCAATACTGGTGTTCTATATACTATGTTTTGTGTAAAGCTTTTTATATCAGATGTTATTTTATTGTTATTGTTTTATTGTTATTTTATTGTTGCCAAGTTTTTTTCAAAAGAATTGTTATAAAGTTAAGGCAAATTATTTTTCTGTTGTATTTTATCACAGTCAATACCACAATCTACACGTACACAAAGTGGAGTTCTTAGACAAATATGCTAAAATACTTTGGAACAAAATTATTCTTTTATCGACACCATGAGTTTTAGGTAGGCAAGTGCTTACTTATGACAGTGTTCAGTACTGGTACTATCCAGGAACAATGATGGTTAACTATTGTTGTGTATATGACTGAAATACTGCTGAAAACAGGCGTAAACTCCAATAGACGAAAACAGACTCCAAACTTTTACAATTCACACACCTTTAATACTATTTATTTCAATCATTTTATTTCAGAAAACAGTACAATTTGTCGAATACTTTTTGCAAGTTATCCTTACATTGACATTTAGCGTAGTAGTCTATGCTTGTACTCACAGCACTTATAGTTAAGGCAAAAGAGTACATATATGGTCTCTCTTGAGAACACCAGCTGCATCATTGTCCTGAAGTCCGGCATGTATGTTCTGCAAATGTCCTTCATTATCATTATAATAATCATCCAGTTCATCTGCTTCAAGTATGCATATATTGTGTAAAATGCAGCCTGAAATGCAAACTTTAACAACTTCTTCAACATTGCATATGTCCACGTTTTGCAAACGTCGGAAACGCCCTTTTAGTAAACCAAAAGATCTTTCTATCACCTGGCGTGTTGATGAAAGGCAATAGTTGTAATGCTTTTGACGGTCTGTCAGATGTCCATTGTCCCTAAATGGGGTCATCAACCATTCCTTTAAAGGAAACCCTCCATCCCCTATTAAGTGTGCATCCTGACAAAAATTGAGAGCATTCTGGTACAAGTCTGTGTTCTTCAAAACTCTGGAATCATGGCAACTCCCGGGCCATCCAGCAAAGCTGTGTGTGAAACGCATATCCTCTCTACATACACACTGCAGAATGATTGAGTGGTAGCCTTTACGATTAACATAAGTTTGAGAATGCTCCTGTGGTGGTCGCAACTGAATATGGGTACTATCTATTGCTCCGACGACATTTGGAAGCGCTTTTTTGTCTCTGAATGCATTTATGACTGTCTCCCTATCTGGACCATGTGGCCACTTAACATACTTAGTTTTTAAATGTCTTAACAACATTTTACACAACCGACGACGAATTTTAATCACAGAAAACTCAGTAACATTAAATCGATCTCCAATTCTGCAAAGTGGCTCAAGACTTCCCATGTACCATAGAAAAATCATCAGCTGATTCTGTAGAGGTATAGGAGGTCGTCCAGATGGTCGGTGAGTTTGGTACTCAGGCAAATGTTCTGCAAGCTGTTGACATATAACCTCAAACGTATGCCTTGTCATTCTGAAGAAACATCTGAAGTCATCGGGATTGTAGCAAGGAACAACATCATGAACATAATTTTCTACTTTCGCCTTCTTATGACGAAGCCTGAAAAACATCATTATACATATAACTTAGATAGATTTATTATAAAAATTTCTCAGTAACAATACTAGTTATTGTAACGTCAGCTTCCACTTTTTTTCTTTAAACAATGGCATTCAAAAAGTATTAATATCTATCGTACCGGTTTTAAATTTGCGATCGTGTTACATCTTACAGTACAGTAAGAAATTTGTTTCATCTTCGTAAGCAGCTGCATATTAAATTATAAAGCACATAACGTACACTGCCAGAGCAAAAAGAGGTACAATTTCTTCCTCGTCAGACGAACTGCTACTAGATTCGTCAAGAAAGGCCATTAATGCTGTAGCAACGATTTTTTTCTTCATGGAAGCAGCCATGTTTTTACTCCCGACCTACTTGATTGACCCGAACTGATGGAGTACTCCGAAGTAAACAGAGATACTTCGAATCAAGTACGCCCAAGGTCAAATTTAATGAAGCACGTACGGGCACACATGTATTAATGCTTTGCTACCCGAATTTATCATACCACTATGCAGATATCCACCTGAAAAAAATTTAAGGTACCTGCATGATATATATTTTGATATATCTAGGCCCGTATTCACCAAGCCATTCTTAGACTTTTTACTCGTTTATCATGCTGGAGTTTATGAATTAAAAGTAATTTACAGAAGTGTGACCTAAGAACCATTTTTGTCGTTGTTTATCGGCCAGTAAACAACGATCTGGAGTTCCCATGCGGATGAATTAATTAACATCTCGCCACCCGTCAATCAAATTCTTATCTAAATATCGATCGACCAATCAGCGATCGATAATTCGGGGAGCCGGTTGCCAACGATTTGTCCGCCATTTTCCTCGACAAGCTGAATGTCGAGGTTCACACTATTGTTCTACATATTTTGTTATTTTCCTTGAAATTAACGTAAATAAAATATGGTTAAACGGTGTCAATGGGGTTTATGCAACGGACAGTCGGTATCCAGAGAGATTAGCTGGAGGAGTTGAATTTATAGCATTTCCTAAGCCAAAACGTGATCTCGACAAGTGTAAGAGATGGATAAAGGCCTGCGGTCGTCCCCACGATCAACTTAATGTCAACACTGTCAACGACAATTACCACACGTTCGTCTGTACAAAGGTATAATTGTCATTTTTAACCCTTTGATTTACTATACGGTTTAGTATTTTGCTTTTAGATAGACGCTTGACTAGTTATTTTTAGCAATCGAATAACAGTTATAAAAAACGTATGAGGTCATGTATGACCAATAGAATTCGGTTTTGTATTAATTTATGCTGCACGTGTTGTCAACATTTCCAAATATGGAGGGATGTAAACATGGCCATTTTTATGACACAGATCAGATTAAAGGTTTTCTAGCTTTGTCCGATGATTGCAGTATTATGTTGACGTAAGTGTAATAAAAACGTGGCAACATTACTCAGTAGCTCTAGAACAATACAACAGATATTCATCCATTTTTTATTTCGTAGTTATTTGATGTCCAGTGTGGTAAAATTTGGTTGTTTTACTAATTTAATGCCCAGATCCCAGTATTGCGTTGGTATTGTTATAGCATTTCCAAGAAGGCAAACCAACAGATCAGTTTCCTGACCCATTGCCTGTAGAAGCCTTGGGTCACACAGTCACGACAGCCAGATGGCTATTAAAGAGACTGCCAGTAGATGACCATGTACCACGGAAGAGAAGAAGAAATCTTGAACAAGAAATTAATACAAGGTATAAATTTTAATAAACACATCAGTGGTTCAAATAATTGTATTATCTTTACATGTAAACAATAAATACAATTTAATATCAGAACTTGTAAGCCCGTAATGCAGCATATATATATTGCGAATAACCAACACAGAGCATGTTAATACACTATATCAACGACAAATATGGCATATCTTACACACGTAATATTGTATAGGTACATTTTATTTACAGTGAGAACAATGAAAACGCAGACCCCAAACCACATTCCCATCATGCGGAGACACAAACCGATGAAAAAAAAGGTAACTATTTAACACGATACTTTGTGTACATGTGGCACATCTTTGAAAGAATATTTTCCATGGCATCTTTGTCAGGCAATATTCTTGTTATGAACAAGTCCTGTCTCGTGTAAGTAACAAAGTCACAAAACTCTGCCCCCGTAACAAGCAATTGTCCTTGAACTTGGAACCAGTAAGGGTTGTCTTACTCAAAGAAATGTTCTCTCCATCTGTGATGAAGAAGAAATCTTTTTTTGCATTATTTTGATCTACCGCATCTGCAATAGTCATATTGCGAACAGAAAATGGACACTTAATTTCCAAAATTCCTGTCTGACCACCATCACATACTTTGCCATCTGGCGTGGCTCCGATGCACGGAAACTTCGGATTTACAAACAATCCGCAGTCGTGCACATGGTTTTTTGTCTTTTTTCTATACATGTTCCGTGCAATTCTTTCATTCGCTATGCCATAGCTGGTAGACGCTGAGGTGAACACTTTTGATTTGGTGATGCTATCTATAAACTTTTCGCTGATTGCTGACTTTTTGAGCATGATCCGTCCGAAGTTTGAGGCCGTGATTATTTTTTTGTCTTTCTGCAGACCAAACAGCACAAGAACGCTGGTCACGAGTGTTGAGTTCAATCGCTAGAGCCTCGTCTTGCGTCACGCTTACATGTTTCATGTTGTCAAGATGCTCAGTTGCAATGTCCAAATTCACATCAGGTTGTGCAGGCAGTTCAAGGGTTCCACATTCTTCTGTTTGGCTCAACACATTGTCTACTTGCTGGATAAGTGGTATCTGACAAAAATATTAATTGAAATAATTTGTCTTTTATAACTTTATTTTTCTGTTTTCAGATGTTTCTCCTCTGGAAATGTTGGCCCTAACAGCAGAAAACCAGGCTTTGAAACAACAACTGCAAGCTGTTCAAGCAACTTTGCACCGAAAAATAGCTGACCAAGTGCTGAGAAATGAAGAGCTAACAAGAGTGAATAGTTCACTAAGGAAACAAATAAAAACAACAACAAAAGAATCTGTAAACAGACAACTTTTTTCAGTTGAGTATCTTAGAACAATGAAGGGAAAAAACTTCCAGTACTACACTGGCTTTGTTTATTTGAAATTTTTGACCATCTTTCAGTTCCTGGTACCTACTTCGAATGAATGTCCATTTGATTTTCCAAGAACAATTTCAAGTATTAAAAAAATGAAATTGGAAGACCAGCTGCTGTTGACACTGATCAAACTTAGACTAAACCTGCAGTTCCAACACATTGCGAATCTCTTCAATATCAGCCCTACTGAAGCAGGTGCTCTATTTAGAAACTGGATAAACTACATGTTTTACAGATTTGGTTCAGTACCAATTTGGCCGTACAGGGATATAATTGTGGATAAAATGCTGAAGAAATACAAAGAGGACTTTCCGAACACTGTACTTATACTGGACGGAACAGAGATAAAACTTGAAAGGCCCTCATCATTACATTCCCAAAGCCAGTGCTACTCGGACTACAAATCTGCTACAACATTGAAGGCTTTGGTTGGAGTTGACCCCAGAGGCTCTTTTACATTTATTTCCATGTTATTTTCCGGCGCCATTTCAGATAAAGAAATTACTAATCAATGTGGACTCCTGGATATGCTTCAACAACTTATTGACTGTGGGAAAATAAAGAAAGGGGATGGAATCATGGTGGATAAGGGTTTTTTAATTAAAGAGGAGGTTGAAAAATTAGGACTTAAATTGTACATGCCACCTTTTGCTCCAGGATCAGGTCAAATGTCTGACAGCGATGTCAAACTAACCAGGAAAATAGCCAGGCACCGTGTACATGTAGAGCGTGCCATTTCTAGGGTTAAAAAGTTTAAAATTGTTGACCATAAAATTGAAATAAGTTTGTTCCCATCTATAAACCAAATATGGTTCTGTTGCTGCTTTTTGACAGGCTTCATGCCATTGCTTGTTCAAGACTAACATGTTACCTGGTGTGAAAGGGTACTGCCAACGGCTTGTGGTCCATGGTCTGTTCTGGTTTGCAGGCCAAGTACCCCAGTGCAGTGTCCTTTAACGATGAAAGTAGACCGATGTCTTTCTCTGTAAGCCTGATTTTTCTGAAAAACGAACAAAATTAGAATTAGATTTATATGTTAGTCTTTTCGTTTTTATCGTGCACTTGGCCACAATAAACTGGACTGTACAATGTTTATTATGATGTTTATTATTATGTTGCATATTGTGAATAAAGTCATACTAGAGTTTATTATTTTTTTATGCTAAAAACAACACGGTAACAACCTGTAGTCATTGAAGATGGCTGTCATCGGTCTCTTTTTCCTGTCCACATTTGTTGACTGGGATAGTACCATGGTAGAGACTGGTTCAGCCTGGATCTTAGATCCCCTTGGCTTGTCCCACTGCTGTGGACAGGAGGTACTAGATGGCTGACTTGGTACTTCCGTAAGACCATCCAAAATCCAGTCGGTTAGCTTCAACACCACGGCCAACACATGCGCGCATTCTCCAGCAATCCTGCACAAAGATATAAAATAATGTACATTATTCTTCATTAATTAATAATAATTCTGATATGTTATCAAACTGCTGCCTTTTAATATTTGAAAATATGCTGGTGTTAAACTTGGAAGTGTAAACAATGTTATCATTAAGTTCAGGTGTTTCCCTTTATTGAGAGTAATACAACATGATGTCAACCAGGTACAAATCTGTATTACAGTAGCCCTATCATCATAACATGTGAGAATCGTCGTTATCGTTATTTTTTTACAACGAAATTACAAACATATCCTGTCAGTAATAACGTAACGATAAGTAATATGTGTGTCACAAATAGGAAAGCACTTACCCTGCCTTACAACTGCAATGTGCGATCGTAATTGCCGTTTTTGACATCGACAAATTGACAGTATGTGGATCTTCTCCCTTTCTTTGAAAGTTTGAGTTTGACTGCGGAAGATACGAGACTTTACGTCGATTTCGTCATCATTTCCCCTAAAAATTCGCACAGAGTCAATGTATGGCTCATTAGCAAATTTTCTTCCTTGAATACATTGACGTAGCAAACATTTATAAGGCAAAAAATTTCTCCAAAATCATCCGGAATATCGCGTAATCTAAGCATAGCCGCCATTTTGTTTTCTGCTTGTCGAGGTTAGACCGCATGGTCACGTGATCAAGTGGGCGGAGCGATCGGATTCCAGGCGAGATGTTAATTGGTTTAATAGCCACGCATCAGAACGACAAAGAGTTGTTTATTGGCCGATGAATGATCATGATGATGTGATTATGATAATGTTGATGCTGTTACTGATGATAATTGTAATGATGATAATGATGATGCTGCTGCTGATGATCTTGATGATAAAGATAATGTTGTTACTGCTAATGCTTATGCAATTTACGCAGCTACTGCTGCTGACGAAAATGATGAACTTTATTCTGAACTATATTAATTTGGTAATGATTATTTCCCGTAAACATAAGACATAGCTAAATTTGTTATATTCTGCAAGGTTGTAACATGTAGTGCCGGGTTGTAACATTGAATGCACCTGCTGTAACACATAACGCCGATTTTGTGCCAGGTTTCTGTATATTAGTTGCTGCTCTGTTTTATTGTGTCTTATTCTGTTTTATTTCTTCACCATAGGTTCGCATCAGCTTATTTACTCGCGCATGTGTTTCGCTATACCCTAGTTTCCCTTTGATATGCATTGCTTCGTTTCATTCCTATCATTGAGATGCTTTGCTTTATTGGTGTTGTGTGTGTATGTGTGTGTGGTGGTGTGGTGTGTGTGTGTGTGTGTGTGTGTGTGTGTGTGTGTGTGTGTGTGTGTGTGTGTGTGTGTGTGTGTGTGTGTGTGTGTTATTTTTTTTCTTGTTTTTTAATGCCAATTTTATAGCAATTCAACCGATGTCTTTTTTAGTTTTTTTTTCTCTGATTTTAGTTTTATATTACTACAGTAGTCTTTTATTCTTTTACTTTTTGACTCACAGGTGCTAGAATACATTTTTGTCTGTTTTTACATTACTGTCTCAGCTTTTTTTAATGTACATAATATGTCTTAGTGCTAGTACTTTTCTGTCTCTGTGTTATTTTTGTTTGTTTTTAGCTCGCCATGTCTTAAATCGTATTGTACTTGTGATTGTATTTTCTGCATTGTGTTTGTACATGTATTGCTAATATTAACTTTCTCTCCCAATGCTTTCTTACCCTTACAGTTGCTTTTTCATATACATGTTATGTGCATGCTTTTACATTATGTTTGTCTGTTTGTCGGATAGTAGCTCATCGAGCTAGTGTTGTCTGTTGCATGTAACCGACGTTGAATAAAGCGTCTTCTTTCTTGTATCTTGTATAAAATGCCGGTTGTAACATATGACGCCGTTGTAACACATGATGTATTTACTACGACCATATATAATCATTATATTTTTGTATATATCTCAATAAAAAATTAGGTGTAGCTTTGACAAATTAACCAAACACTTATGAACTCTACTTAACACTATTTCATATATTTATTCTCGGCTTTAATCGTTTACTGATATATTATTACTGTATTTTTAGTGGAAAATTATTAAATCGATTTAACACGATTCCAGTACGGTTACTTATATATCCATCGAAACGGATTTGTAGTATATTTATGTATAAAGTTCATTGTCTTCATTGTTGTATTTATATTTT
This sequence comes from Congeria kusceri, assembly GCA_027627225.1. Taxonomy (NCBI): domain Eukaryota; kingdom Metazoa; phylum Mollusca; class Bivalvia; order Myida; family Dreissenidae; genus Congeria; species Congeria kusceri. Next base: position 49,374,828 of record CM051024.1, on the reverse strand, counting down.
CTTTGGAAATGTAATTGCCCATGTTAACAGACTAACAAAAGGGAAGACCGACACCAATTTAAAAAATAAAAACAAGCTTTGTGGCTTACGTGTACTTACGAAAATCACACAAACATACAATTAAGTTCTTTAACAAAAAATATAGCTATTAATAAAAAGAACGATCGGCACGAACACTTGAAAGCTGTAGTAAGTACGTAACCTATTATAACGAAACAAAATAGCAATTAGTCCATTACAAAACAAAATATGATGACAGCCAAATATATTTTTAATTAAAATTGCTTGCATATATTATATGACAAATCACGAAACGTTTTTTACGTTTTTTTTCAACCTAGATCTTTTCCTAGATTAGCTAGATATTAATAAATGTCTGTTGCAAGAAACCTTCCGAAAACTTCCGTCATTGCGCGTGCACGTCCCAACAAACATGCCCACATCGGCCCGATATTGGCTAGATGATGGCATATCGGTAGAAGTTTGCCGATGTTGGGCCGACATCGGACCGACATGTCTGTAAAACACACATTATTTTGTTAAGAGTTAAGACCCTTTTTGCAATGTTCTATTTTAGTTAATCCATCTAGTTTAATAACGTTTGAATAGGTTGCATATTATAAAATTGATATTTATAGGACAATGTCGACCCGATGTCGGCCCGTTGTTATAAAAATATTTATAACTCGACAGTTTAAAATATGATATCGGCCCAACATAGGCCCGATATCATAATTAACACTCAAGAGAAAAGGTAACTTTGATTATTTTCTTTTTAATTACTTGTTGCATTAAATTGTATATGTCTGTTTTAAAACTGTGAATGATACTTGGTATAAAATAAAAATATAATGGTGTGTCAAGGGAGAGTAACAGTTGTCAAATGGAATTACCCTGGTTGTTTCCCTTGGCATGTTTGCAGTGAATCGAGATCTGTCCCGGCGTTGGAAGTAACCAAAATAAATTATGTAAACCATCTAAATTTATATTACATAATATTATAAAATACCTTTCATTTAATTAATATAGTTTTCAAATTATTTTTTCTTTAAATATGCGTCTGAAATATTTTACTTTAAAATATATTCAGTCCTGTATGATCATAAAAATAGGCGGGACAAAGCTGCATTGATTCACTTTAATATTATCAAGGTAAAAACACTCTACCCTGAACTCTTTTAGCTATTTATGTTAGGAATCAATTTTAATTGTTTATCCACAAGATTTGACACTTTTTGTGAGTGCTGTTTCTCTGAAATTGTTAGCTGTCATTAAATGTCACATGTTTTCGCGACGTTTACTGTTTGTTTAATTTCATTAATAAATGGCTAGTCAGCTATTGGTTGTTTAAGTAAATTATTTTTAATAAATTTTGGTGAAACTGGAACATTCCGTGTAAGTATTATATTAGCAATGTCAAAATCAAGGGATAAAACATACTGGAAATCATACCGACAGGTAAAAAAAAATGTTTCTAGACACATAAATCATGTTTACAATGCTGAGGAATGTTCCAGTACACCCGATGCAACAGGCAATTTTGTCTCTTTTATTTCCAAACATCCAGTCAGCGATCATAGTGGTACTGAACTTGCTATTAGCACAGATTCACAGGAAACTCCAACATTAAATGAAAGTGAATCTGATAATGACTTCTCAGTTTTGTCCGATTCCTCTCAAATGTCAGAAAATGATTCTTCAGACACAGATGTTGAAAATGATTTTAATAATCAGCTTTCTAAATGGGCTGCAAAGTACAATATAACTCATACAGCTTTGCGGGCATTACTTAAGATTTTGAATCCGTTTCACGAATGCCTCCCGAAAGATCCAAGAACACTTATGGAAACAAAGAAAAACATTGAAATTTCTGGCATTGAAGGTGGTCACTATTACCATTGCGGAATAGAGCATGGTATAAGAAACCTACTGGCAAGGTTTTCTGTTGACCAATTTACAAATAGTAATGAAACGCTTAAAATGCAAGTGAATATCGATGGTATTCCTTTGTTCAAAAGCTCTAATAAACAGGTCTGGCCTATACTTGGGAGAATTGTACATCCGATTACTCATGAACCTTTCATTATAGGAATTTTTGTTGGAGACAAAAAACCAAGTGATATTCAAAGTTTTTTGCATGATTTTGTCAATGAAAGGAAGATACTTGAACAAAGGTCCATTTCTGCAACAATTGCTGGAATGCATTTTGAATTTCAAATTGCAATTTCTTGTGTTATATGTGATACTCCAGCTCGTGCATTTGTCAAACAAACAAAAGGACACAGTGGTTATTATGGATGTGATAAATGTGTCACAAAAGGTGTGTGGAATGGGAAACTCACATTCCCAGAAATAGATTCGGATCTTAGAACCGATGTCCAGTTTGATGAGTTGACAAATGCTGAACATCATTTAGGGTTTTCTCCTTTTAGTGACCTCAATATTGGAATGGTTACTCAGTTCCCAATAGATTTCATGCATCTTGTTTGTCTTGGCGTTGTTAAGCGTTTGCTTACCCTCTGGATTAAAGGCCCACTTGATTTGCAGAGAATATCTGCGTCATCAGTTCGACGTATATCAGACAGTTTGCTTGTAATGCGAAAGCATATTCCACGTGAATTTCTTCGGAAAGGCAGGTCTCTTTTTGAGGTTGATAGGTGGAAAGCTTCAGAGTTTCGCCAGTTTTTATTGTATACTGGGCCTCTTTGCTTGTTTAGTGTTCTTGATCAAGGTATCTACAGACATTTTATGCTGCTGTTTGTAGGGATATATTGCTTATCAAGCAATTTGTATTGTAGAGATTATTGTTCATATGCAAACCAAATTCTACGACTGTTTGTTTCAGATTTTGCAAGGTTGTATGGTCCAGATATGGTTGTCTATAATGTCCATGGCCTTGTACATCTAGCTGCTGATGTTGAAAAATTTGGGCCACTTGAAAACTATTCGGCATTTGTATTTGAAAGTTTCCTTTACCGACTTAAAAGACTTGTTCGTAAACCAAATTATCCATTGCAGCAGGTAATTGGAAGACTTTCTGAAAATTCTGATTTTGCAGAATCATCAAACATTCCAGCTTGCGGTCTTGTTAAAAAAGAACATAGGAATGGTCCATTACCTTATAATAAAAAAGACTTATTGCAATTCAAAGAAATTCATCTCCCAATAGTGTTTCTATCAGTTGTTGAAGGAGACAATTGTATTATGATTGGAAATAGAGTAGCATTAGTACGAAATATATTGTGTGAGGAGGTTCTAAATGATAAGTTTATTATGTATGAAGAATTTCTCCATTTAGAAAATTTCTTTGAATACCCTCTGTCGTCAAAAGATTTGAAGATATTCCTTGTTTCAGGAATGTCGGGAGAGTTAAAATGTTGTAAGGTGTCAGATATATCTTGTAAATGTGTTCTGCTTCCTTTCCAAGAATCATTTGTGTCCATTCCACTAATTCATACATTATAAATGACATACTATCTTACAGATTAAAATATAGATGATATTAATTTATTAATATTATTAATCACTTTGTTTTGGGGGGAATTGTATAAAATATCTCAGTAAACAGTATTTTACAAACAATTTTGTTCTACGTTAAAGGGGCATATCGATGACTAGAATGGGATTTTATTATCGGAAATACATTTATACATTAAAAAGAACTTATTAAATCATTTCTTAAAACACAGACCTTGGTGTTAAAAATATTCTGTAAACTGTATTTTAATACCCCCGGGACACTTTTCGGGGGTGCGGGGTAATCATAGTAGTAAAATATTTATGAATGAAATGTACTCTAGTATCCCGGTATGTGCATGCTCACTGACGATAATGGACTTTAAACGGTACTTCAGTGTAAAAAAATATTCATTAAAGCTTGTGAGTTCTGTGGCAGGTGAGTTCGAACCCTATTGCGACCGTATTGAAAATAATATTTTTGGGCGTTTTTTATGAACTATTTTCAACGATTTCATATATTAAGTATTGTTCCTCACAATTTTTTATTCATAAAAATTAGACTTGGTGTGATTTTGAATATTTGCCTTTATGTAGGGAAATACCGTCGATATGTCCCTTTAATATTGAAATACATTACCGGTATTTTAAGCTATATATTAAAAAAACCAGCACTCACAATCAGCTTAACTTGGATACAATGTATGAAAATACAGTCATGCAGCTTCTGTCATTTCAGTATATATTATGTTGCAATGTTCATCCTTGTGGAATTCCCTGACACCCAAGAAATTGCGGTAATTCCTCAAAACTGGTTAGAAGGAACTAGTTGTGCTTTGTGGCCAACTAATGTTCGCATGGCAAATAAATTGAACAACATGGTTAGACAAAAAGTAAACCCTGGGGAAACATGGACTGCACTGCCTATAAGAGAGCTGTACAGAAATGGTAAGAGATAAAATATCGTATACATGTACTTTAATTCCTAGTGAAGATTGAAATTTGAACATGATAGATTTTACGGATTAAACCAAAGGTATCAACCGATAATCAGTCTGCGGTTTGATAGCATTCTATGTACAAGTTCAAGTACAATTTGTGCAATTCTCTTACTGGGATTCTACTTATTACTTTGGTGCCCAGACAGGCAACAACCATTTGTTTTTTATTTTTTGCCTGATAAATTGTCGTCTTAGTGCCAAGTACATGCGTATATGAAGTAAGACCATAATAACGCATTTTAATTAAATCATGAAATAAAATTATTTTCATTGTGGCCAATTTCTATCACCGAGATGTAAATATATTTTTTTAATTGCATGAACTTATTTCAATCGCTGATTAGTGCTCTATTAACTAACCCACTTCTGTGTGGGTGTATGTTTTTATATTTACATTTACCTGATTTTCAGATTCCTATGATGTCGTTAGGAGAAAGCTGCAGAAAGCTGAAGAAGAATCAGATATTTGCACAACAGCATTATCAGACTCGGAATCTGACGGCGAGGAACAATGCAGAAAATCAAAGCGACGTAGAAGGTACATTTTGTAATAGAAAAAACTTAACTGAATAGGGTTTGTTTAATAAAAATGCATAAAAAAGCTGCAGAACAACTGCATTTCATTATGTGATTGATTGCACATTTATTTAAATTGAAAATAAGCAAACCTAATATTTTTTCAGTTATTAAGAATAACTATTTTAACTTTAGGTTATAATTCTGAAGTTAAATGATAAAATAGTGCTAATAAATCTTTTCTAGGGCCAAAGTGTATTCTTCTGATGAAGAAGACACTTTCTCTGCAGTTCCAGCACCTAAGCCAAGGAAAAGTGTACTGCCAAAGAATCCAATTGTGCCATTATCTACAAGTACAGGCCCTACTACACTGCCAAAGCCCCCAGTTGCTCCTACTTTGACAGCTACAGCCTTTGGGCAAAAATCTGTGGCAATAACATGTGCACCATCCGTGTCTGCTGTTGTGTCACATTCAGGTATTTTGTCTGATATTGTTAGATTCGTGCTGGTTTGTTAATAAATTTTTTGTTACATACATCAATTTTATACAACAAACAAACTTTCACTGTCGTGCAAATATGGACAGTTATTGTTTTAAGCAACTTTCAGGCAGACAGCTAATCATGCAAATAACCACATCAGACAATGCTTTTGCTGCTTAATCAAATTATAATACAAACATTTGAATGAATGCAAGAAAGCATGTAAGACATAATTACCAGCTTGAAGGCTAACAGTCTGAAACTATTTTCTTAGGATAATTGGGGTATTTTTACTTCTACTATACATAGATGGTGACATCACTGTGTTATTATTATCTCTACAACACAACAGTCCCCCATGCGGGGGAATTATTTTGAGACTGACACAAAAAAAACAATGTGTAGGAATCATGATTTTTGTATAAACTAGAGATGGCATTGAATACCAAAATTGATATTCGAATAATCGCATTTTCATTCAATCAAATATTCGAATATTCACATACATTATTTAAAATTATTTGACCTCTGTAGCCTGTCTATATTATTTGTTCATCATAAACTTTTAGTGCTGATAATTGGGCAGTTTTATTTTGGTATAATTATTTAATTTATTAATCATTTGTACTTTTCTATTTATAAAACAATACATACAAAGCTAAAATCTAATATGTTCAATTATTAACAAATCAAAACTTCATACACATATCGGTGAACATTAATACTTAAAGCAACAGTTATTAGCTGTATTAAATACTGAATATGTGATCACGCCTTTGGAAGTTATTATCTGTATGCTTCAAATTGGTCTACTCTTCAAGGTCCGTTATTAAAACAAACTAATTAACAGTAATTCTGACCACACACTGCCCAATCCACTTTTTGTGTGTATTTCTATCGTTAGCCAAATTGCCATTAACACTTTCCTGTGTGTTAAATATCAATATGGCCTGACACGTAACCTCTCTGCAGAGAATGTTGTTTTTACGAGTAACTGGTGATTTTGTGACGTATGCCATACTATCATCAAATTGATAATTTTATATAAACTTAAAAATTGTGACTATTCGAAGGCAATTACACTATTCAAATAGTTATCATTCAATCGAATAGTCGAATGATTTTGCCATCTCTAGTATAAACACTTGCTGCATGCTGTCAAAAAATATTCAAAAGATTCACGTTTTATAATCAACGTAAATGGCCGAGTAAACTACATGAACTTGGAAATGCTCTTAGAATGACACATGGTTATTTTTTTATTTTACCTTGTCTCTTTCTTATACATAACTCTAGTTTAAAAAGGTCAGTAAGACTGGTATGGACACAATTTTGAGATATGCAGAACAATAAGTTTGCATTTAATTTTATATTCTAAAGCTTGTTTTTTTTCCAATGCAGCTCATACATCATGTTCGGGTACATCTGTCCTATCTGCAGTATTGAACTCTAATGAAACGGAAACTACAACAGAATCTGCACAGACTCGCAACACTGTTGGTATGTTGTTTATAGAATCTGTTATGGTAGATCGAATTGGATTATTAAGAGCTGCAATTATTAATTTAATTAACTTGTAATGTAATTATTTTAATAAAAATATCAAACATCTTTTTTTTATGCCTTGCATATTTAATTAATACTATTTGATAGTTTAAAAAGGCTGCAAATTCAGGTCTGCAAATAACATCTCAACATATTATTTTCCAGCCAGAGACATTCAGATCTTCACAATGTTGGAGAAGGTACTCCAGCAACAATCGGCCATGCAGGATACCTTAGGCCAGGTCATGGGTATTGTACGCACCCTTGCTGCTGGCTCGGTTGTGGACCAGACCACACTGCCAGAAAGAGTAAATCTGCCTGTTAACTCCATGGAGGAAATGACCGTGCTGAATGAGCAGCTTATGGAAGAAACAACATTTGATGCCCTGGTATGTGGTTTGTTGTAACTTATTTATACCTTGTTAATACAAATTGCATTTTAAAATTTAGGTAAATGCTAATTGTTCTTTTAATATACAACAGAAATTAATGAACTGACAACTGTGTACAGATGCTTTGTGTTTCTATTCAGGTAAACCATTTGTCTGTATTGGGTGGCCAAAACCGCGCTGATGTGTGCCGGCGCATTCTGAGGCATTGCATGTTAAATGCTAAGCAGTATAACTGGCATGGAAAGAAACAAAAGGCAGCTTTTGGAAAACTTCGATTGGCTGTTGCTGTGCAGAGTAAGTTGTCACAGTATGTGTGAAAAGACTAGGTCTCAGTTCAAAATATATATATACACAAAATTACATCTGGCTTTTTTCTTTTTTCAGAAAAAAAATAGTCTTCATTGTAATGTAAAAAGTGTAAAGAAGTGCTATTGGTTTAACTGCCCAGTATCGTTAATTCTTGCAACCCTGTTTGAACATAGAATGAATCTCCTAATAATATGAGCCTACGTTGCATTACCATTTTCAGAAGCTGTCATGCGTTCCTTGAAATGCACAGCTGCAGAAGTTGAAATTGAGTGCAGAGAATGGTTTCGAACAGCCTCTGATCGTGACGGTGGCAGAAAAACGAGGGCGGACAAGAAACATGATGAAGCGTCGCAATGAATTATAACTCGTGTGTTTAAACTGTGAATTAAGTCTTCTACTGGAATCATTTATTATGTAAAGGTCTCTTTGTACTTGTAATTACTGATTTTACACAACTTTTCTTTGAATATGCATAATGATGGAAGCAGTGTTTTTTTGTGGCCTTTATTACCTAAATAGCTTTAATTGTGTATGTGTTACTTTTCAACATATTCTTGTTCTAATCATTTTAATTTGTCATTTTGTAAGAAAACAAGTTTCATGTAGTTTGTATGAACATTGAAGACAATTTTCTTGTATCATTGTCTTTTCAAGCATTCTAGAAATGCCCATAATTTATGTCTAAGTTCAGGGGACATACAAGGGGTTTATTTCCGAAAATACTCAATTATAAAACCCCATTTCCTCAATTCATTTTGAATTTGATAAGTGACAATACTCAATTATGTTTATTTTCAATTGATCGTTTCATGGTGAAAATAAATGAGAATTTTAATAGATGTTAGTTTAAGGTATTTATAACCATAAATGTAAATAAGTCCCAGCAAACGTATTCCATTATATATCACTCAGCAATCTATTGCTCTGTCCTACTGCAATGTATTCATTAACAAATACTGCCTGCTTTATACTGCATAAAATGATTACTTATCTTAAAAGGAATGATCTGACTTTAGGGCTTTTTTTCAGCATTTTGTGAATGTGACCCACACCCATGATATCGGGAAATTTTGTGTCTATATATATTTACCTGCAGTTGGGAAAAAGTAAAACTGATGATTAAATTTTGAAAGGTTAACTACAACTTTTAAGTCTTATTCCACATTTGACAGCTATTGTTTCCAATCTAAGACTATTCAACAATTTTGAATTGCTTGACTGGATTTGGGGGAAAAAGATGTGTTCTGCCATTTGGAACATGACCCAATACCTTAAAGTGAGATTCTAGTCACTTGTACATTTATATTTTGTGCCAATACTATGTTGTTGTGTTTTTGCTGGATAGTCTTACTTGTTTACTATTTTTTTGTGTATCGTATAACTACTATGTTCTCTTTTGCTGACTAGTCTTACTTGTGTACTATTTTTTTGTGTATGGTCTGGCAACTATGTTTTCCTTTTGCTGACTAGTCTTACTTGTTACTATTTTTTTGTGTATCGTATGACTACTATGTTCTCTTTTGCTGACTAGTCTTACTTGTTTACTATTTTTTTGTGTATGGTATGACTACTATGTTCTCTTTTGCTGACTAGTCTTACTTGTTTACTATTTTTTTGTGTATGGTATGACTACTATGTTCTCTTTTGCTGACTAGTCTTACTTGTTTACTATTTTTGTGTGTATGGTATGACTACTATGTTTTCCTTTTGCTGACTAGTCTTACTTGTTGACTATTTTTTTGTGTATGGTATGACTACTATGTTCTATTTTGCTGACTAGTCTTACTTGTTTACTTTTTTTTTTTGTATGGTATGGCTACTATGTTCTATTTTGCTGACTAGTCTTACTTGTTTACTATTTTTTTGTGTATGGTATGACTACTATGTTCTCTTTTGCTGACTAGTCTTACTTGTTTACTATTTTTTTGTGTATGGTATGACTACTATGTTCTCTTTTGCTGACTAGTCTTACTTGTTTACTATTTTTTTGTGTATCGTATAACTACTGTATTTTTTGTGTATGGTATGACTACTATGTTCTATTTTGCTGACTAGTCTTACTTCTTTACTATTTTTTTGTGTATGGTATGACTACTATGTTCTCTTTTGCTGACTAGTCTTACTTGTTTACTATTTTTTTGTGTATCGTATAACTACTGTATTTTTTGTGTATGGTATGACTACTATGTTCTATTTTGCTGACTAGTCTTACTTGTTTACTATTTTTTTGTGTATGGTATGACTACTATGTTCTCTTTTGCTGACTAGTCTTACTTGTTTACTATTTTTGTGTGTATGGTATGACTACTATGTTTTCCTTTTGCTGACTAGTCTTACTTGTTTACTATTTTTTTGTGTATGGTATGACTACTATGTTCTATTTTGCTGACTAGTCTTACTTGTTTACTATTTTTTTGTGTATGGTATGGCTACTATGTTCTATTTTGCTGACTAGTCTTACTTGTTTACTTTTTTTTTTTGTATGGTATGACTACTATGTTCTCTTTTGCTGACTAGTCTTACTTGTTTACTATTTTTTTGTGTATGGTATGACTACTATGTTCTCTTTTGCTGACTAGTCTTACTTGTTTACTATTTTTTTGTGTATCGTATAACTACTGTATTTTTTGTGTATGGTATGACTACTATGTTCTATTTTGCTGACTAGTCTTACTTGTTTACTATTTTTTTGTGTATGGTATGACTACTATGTTCTCTTTTGCAGACTAGTCTTACTTGTTTACTATTTTTTTGTGTATCGTATAACTACTGTATTTTTTGTGTATGGTATGACTACTATGTTCTATTTTGCTGACTAGTCTTACTTGTTTACTATTTTTGTGTGTATGGTATGACTACTATGTTCTCTTTTGCTGACTAGTCTTACTTGTTTACTATTTTTTTGTGTATGGTATGGCTACTATGTTTTCCTTTTGCTGACTAGTCTTACTTGTTACTATTTTTTGTGTATGGTATGACTATGTTCTCTTTTGCTGACTAGTCTTACTGCATGTTTGATACGTTCGTTTTTTTTTGCATAATTCTCTATTCTATTTACATTTGCTGAATATTCCATTACCAAAATACAATACTCAGTCTGTTTCTCATTTAACATTTTGTTTAAATATGTAAATTTTTTCAGTTTCTGTACCAGTATAATTATATAGACAGTTTAAATAATTTGTTTTACATTTGTTGTTAGTCAGTGTATATATTAATTAGTTTTACACCATTAGAATAAAAAATGTTGAAATGAATCAGTATATTATTTTACACTTTCAGTTTTAAGTCAGTAGTATCATAAACTAATTCTTTGTTCCAGTTTGGTTGAAAAGAATGTTAAAATAAAAGTTTGAAGAACGTTTTCTTTCATTTATTTAAGGGTTTAATGGTAGGGCCTTAACACTACCAACAACAATTAAAAATAATTGAGGCTAGACAGGGACTGAGGAATGGTTAAAAGTATGTCGGCACCACGCTGGCTCAAGAACGGTATCGCCGATATCGGGCCGACATCGAGCCGTGTTGCACATCCGACCTCGGGCCGATATAAACACCGATGTCGGGCCGATATCGGACCGATATGAAATGTTTGCTGGGGTATTCCTCATTTAAGTTAAAAGCTATGTTATTATAGTCAATACGCATACCAATTTTAAGATACATTTCCTAAGGTACACAATTTTGATACATGCAGAAAGATGGAACAACTAAAATAGAAATCGCATTGACACAACAATCCTTAGTAATAGAACGGTACAGTTTACATACTACTGATCGCATGCAAACTAGGACGGTGAATGGAATAAGAATTTTACAATAAGTCTTTGAAAAGTGTGGACGCAATCTGCAGGATTCTGGCAGCTTGTACCTTCACAGTGTATTAGTCAGTCACCAAACGTAACCTACAATGTTATTTCATGGCTGTCAATATCTTCAATGCATCTTTAACGGCCAAGTCCAAAGCCCCGTGCAGGAATTTCATCGCTGATCCAACGGAAGTCAAAGCCGTCACAACTGTTAACCAAACAGGATTCATATTTGTGGCCGCTTGTTTGAGCATTAAAATTAATGCGGACACCTTACCCTGATGCCCAAGCATCACAGATCTGAGAACCATCCATTTAACATACTCCTCTTTTGTTTTGCCAGCATCTGAAGCGTTCTTTTCCAAATAACTATCGGTGAGATTAAATTGTTCCCGATAAAACTGTGCCTCTCTTAAAAGATATTCATCGGTAGACGATATTCCAAACACATCAAATTGTGAGGGATCTGTTGCTGCAACCATCAGAGCTGGTTTCCATATGCGTTTCCTTAGCTCAGCTTCCTTTGCTCTCATGACTTCTTCTGACAATGGACTCATCCAAAATGTGGCCAGTTCTCTCTTCTGGGATGGTGTAGCATATATAATCGCTGTTGCAAGTTTGCCAAAGTCGAACAAATCTGGATTTAAATTGTCAAGAAATACTTTGCGATCACTGACATTTGTCAAATTCTTGCAACAATCATTAAGAATTTCTCTCAAAACAACGTTTTCATCAAATTCAGAGGTCCCCGTCGATTTGCGTTTTTCGTTATCAATATCCTGTTGAACATTCGAAAGAACAAAGAAAAAAGCTTTATTTCAAATGTTTCTGCAAGCCACCTGTCATTCAGGGTTACACGTTCACTACAAATAATGATGTAGAAATCGTGCCTTTGAAAGTCAACTCGTCTCTTGCCTGAATTGTCCGGTACCCACGCCTGGAAGGTCCCAGAGAACAATACTGGGAAAGACTGGATGTTTATATGGTGTTGGTTGCAATGTACCTTCAACGAAATTAACGGGCGCCCACTCGGCTTCCCCCTTTTTGACGTCGCGGATAGCGTTAATGAAGCTTGATTTCCCAGCTCCCTTGTTTCCTGTTACTGCTATGGACAAACGTTCCGTCTCCCATCGCGACAGATCATCTCGCGTTTGTCGTACCAGCTCCTTCCGAGAAGAAAGTTGGCGCCAAACATTGTCTATTTCGATGTTATCTGCAGTAATGTCAGTTATATCCGCATTTCTTTATTAATCATGATAAACTTGGAACTTGTAGCTTATTTCTAAACGCATATTTCTCTCTCTCTTCCAAATAAATAGTTTTAGAAAAAAACACAACAGTTAATTAGTAATTACTAAGTTGAAATTCTGCAACGTAGATTCATACTGATAAATATAACGAGACACATCTTAAGTTTGCAAGTTTTCAAAACGTGCCTATAAGCAGTGATTTTTTTCCTTATTAATCATGATAAACTTGGAACTTGTAGCTTATTTCTAAACGCATATTTCTCTCTCTCTTCCAAATAAATAGTTTTAGAAAAAAACACAACAGTGAATTAGTAAATACTAAGTTGAAATTCTGCAACGTAGATTCATACTGATAAATATATAACGAGACACATCTTAAGTTTGCAAGTTTTCAAAACGTTCCTATAAGCAGTGATTTTTTTCCTTATATAACAGGGTCCGGTTAAAGAACCCACTCCCAATGCCAAATGTGGTTTATTTAAGTGACACAAACATGAATACACAGGATTTTGAATCTAGTTGTAAATCATGAAATTACTTGTGTGGTTATAGATAAAGCGAGAGTTTTTTTGTCTTGGTTCTCGGATCCGCCGACCCTATTTTTTCCAAAAAGAAAAAAAAACAAATTGTAGAATGTAACTAATATCGTAAAAATGACCTTATGAAAAGGTTTCCACCAGTTACACGGAATACAAAAAAAAAACGCTGAAGAAATGACTAAATTTTTTGTAACATGTATTTTGACTGCATATCTCTGTATGATTCAAATCATCTGCTCTCTGTTATTTTACACATCATGCAACACTTAAAGTCATTAACATGCTGTCATACATATAATATGGTCCCTGTCCAGCGATATCTGACATAGGCCTACTGTGGTTAAGTTTGAGCATATTTTAACAGTAGTTTTTATATGATAAACTCTGCCATTTTAATGTTATTATTATTGGTATTAAGGTCATGATTATCATGCAGTGATTAAGTTCATGTTGCGTTATATGATTTTTTTAAGTAAGTATTCATAATGATTTTAATATCACTGCCCATTTCCATTTGTGACATTCTAGTCATTATTTTATTCAAGTCTGTGCTATTTTTTTATTTTTATCTTCATTTTTTTTTCGTCCTACAACCGGACACTTTCCAAAAATGTCCGCGAAACAAAACAAAAAACTGTCCTAACTACCATTAAAATATCAACGCCAACCAATATATAACTGGTTTAAGTAAGTCATATATTAAACAGCTTTCTTAAATGTTTCCCAATTAGCAAAATAAGCGAGATTCCCTTTGATGGGTACCGAACCCATTACCAAAGAAGTAAAAAAATATCGCTGGCTTACCAACTATTTATGTCAAAACCAAAGGCATTGTCGTCGGAGTTATGCTTGGCTGACTTCCGCAAGTCGTCGATGCAGCTCCGTCTGCTCCTAAAACCACAGCCGGTTTACCCATCTCACGTTCATACAAAGTCGTTGGAGAGTCTTCATCTAAATTTCTCGCACAGCGACTCATAGATGGCTTGTGTGCCGAGTTTGTCGGGTTGTTTCCACTGTCCGACGTTAAACTCTGTTTGAAAAAAAAGTGTCGTTTATTGTTCAAAGAATATTCAAAGGGTGTAAGCAATATCTATAAATCAGTAAAAGGAATGCTTGTGGAAAGGATCAGAACAGACACAAACAATATTCAAAATAATAAGAAATTGCAACGCAAGTCATCAGTGCAATCTCATTAAAATCAAGACATCGCATAGCAGGTCACGTTTTTAAATGACCTTCCGAACAATAAAATTTTAGCCCTTCTGCGCTCAATGAAATTGCTCTTTGCACAGCAAAGTTACGCCACGGTTTTTGAAAAGTGATGCATTTACAGCTGATCATCGGGAATAAATCATTTACATTTAATTTTCACGTTGATAACACTGGATATAGTGGTACCTTTGGCGACTAAACATCCAAAGTTAACGTTAATTTCGTGCATAGTTTTGTGGTTTATAGAAATAGTTATACCACAACATTTCGAAGACATCAAGTTGATTGGCTTCTGAAGGGGTCATCTGAACGTGACCTCTAATGCGAAGTCATCAGATACAGTCAGCGGATAATATAGAAGCGTCAGACTGGAGAGGATTTTAATGAGATTGGTTATCAGTGAAAAGTACATATTCCAATATCATAATGTTATTACTTTGAATAGTTCTGTGTCGTTATAATCCGGTAAACACATTGTAACACAATACGTGACTATATGAAGAGAAACATGTTAATAAAACTTATATTCGTTCACCAGAGTACAAACTGACCTACCGTGCGCCGCCCAACATTCCTGACTCTTTGAATGAAGCCCCGTTCCGAAGATATTCGTCCAGAGAAATGTAATCGAAGTTAGTAATGTCAAAAGTGTCCACCATATATACTTGTATGATTCTATATGTTTTCAGCTGCTCCTGTACGTCGTTGAATATCTAAGAAAGTACACGATCCGGGTTTATGCCATCTTTAGAGAGACTCTTAGTCGCATCTAAATTGATACAACAGCCGATCGTGTTTCTCACAGCTATGGTTCTTCTAGCTTCGATGTTGTCGAGTATAAAATAATCCAACGGCGTGAGATCCTGGTCGCACACAAGTATGACGCCTTCGTGTCAGTGTTCGCTAAACGAAAATTGTTCGAAGTATGTTTCCTTGTGAAAGTTTGGGTAATGGTAAAACACTGGCTCCGCTCTTGAAGAGACGTCTGAGTGCCACACAGAGCTTATATAAGGCTTGTTTTTAAACGTGTTCGCGTCCGAGAACAGCGAACGAACCGGGTTGTACTTCGTCAGACATTTTAATGACCACTAACAAATCGACGATTGTGACATTTGTAATGTAGTTCAAAACGTACCGGTATATGCTTTCTCAAATTACAAGATCAACAGCATTGCTTTTGTCGTGCTTTTCTGAAAACGGAATATCTAACACACGATTAAAAATGCCGTAGCTAAATCTATACAGCCGATGTGCAAACAAATACGTAACAGCTTGCTTAAAGGCTCTAACAAAATAAACATTAAAAGTTTAATATGGAGATAACTAACATATAAAATAATGCAGTATGAGCTAAAACTTATGCACATTTTCATTAAATAAATTGAATTTGAACAGTTTGAAGTTCAGTTGGGTGTTAACATTTTCAACACTACGAAACTAGCCGAAGTTCCTCGTGTTTTATGTGGAATATCGTGCAGCTCGCCTAATGTTAACGGGTAATAGTCGGATGTAATCCGCATCACCACGAAATTCGGCAGTAAATAAAGCTAGTGCTTATAAACAGTTTTACTTGAGGATTAGTGTTTTAGCAATAAACAGTATCCAGCAAACCAAATGTTTTTACGTAGGTTGTATACGATCATAAACCGTTTTATTGCCGAGTCTGAATTAGGCCATTTTCACATAGTGTGGAGCTTTAATAGCACGGTCCTATTACAATGCATAGCTATAAACACGAACATCATTCTAATGACCAAGTCGTTATAATTTCAATAGCGCTTTTGTTCTATGCCTGTTTTCAAAGGCTTTTCGTTCTTTATGGAATAAAAGAAGACGCTGAAATCTGTATTTTGCGTCACAGTAGTTGTCGATTTATGTATTATATTTCAGCTATTGCACTGTCCTTTAATAACAAAGGCGCACTTATGTATTACGTTACCAGTGTAAGTAACACTTCCTTGTTTTTGGCAATTAATATGAAGTGAGAAAAGTAGAAATGTGTCGTATTATTAAGTGCATGTATGAAAAGCTACTTAAACACGCACAAAGTGATATATTACAGTTAGTGTATAAGTGTATATACATGTGTGCGTGTGTGTGCTGACCTAAAGCAATACATGACAAAGGCCTAACCCAACAGAATACGTTTGCACGTGCTTAGAAGGTGTATGTGGTCACTAAAGAAACAAATGCTAATAGAAATGTCCCGTATAAAAGCGGATATGGTTAAATACGAGTTCATTTCCAGTTAGTTTTTCGTATTTTATAGCGATTTGCTACTCCATTCCGCATTCAATGATTGGATAAGATCTTGTAATTAGGGAAAGATCTAGAGCCAAATAGCAGGATGCTACACCCTGCTCCTTTTTCCCCCCAGCCCCCCCCCCCCCCCACCCCGCAAGCTACACCTCTGGACTGGTCAACACAGAAATGTTGAATATTATTTTATAATTTAATATATTTGGGCAAATATCCAATGACAAATGAAAAGACTATAATTAAAAACCTTTAATACAAGCATTAGACTCATAAATACCCTGGATTTAGCAAATTATTAGAAAATGTCAGTAGACTGGTAAGGATTTCCACCCTGCTGCATTTTAGCAGCACCCTGTACCTTTTGTGATACTAGATCCCTATTGTAATACAGATCCCCTCCATGGTTTGAAGATAAAATGAGGCAGATGTAAACGGCGCCTTTCATGACTTGACAGAATATGAAGCAGAGTGATTTTTTTTCATTTTATTTTGGAACAAGAAAAACACAAACATAGTAACAAAAGTGGAAGACAGAATGCCCCACGTCAGGTTAAAGGCTGAACAGGCATGGTTATGGTCAGAATCTGAAACATCAGGAAAATTAAACATTATATTAACGTGAAAGCAAACAAAATGAAAAATAAATACAACTTTGTTTTCGTGTTGAAGTTGATTTCAAAAAAATATACAACATTCACCAAAAACAAGATATTTTTATAGAATATTGGAGAAAATCGTTAAAAATACATTATTAAGAATCCTGGTTTGAACAAATTTGGCAAATAAGTCTCGCAATGAACATGTGTGTACAATTATTTTTATATCGCACCAAAGGACTCAAGAGGAAGTATATTACAGTACCAACACATTTTTGCCTTTATATTCTATAGTCTGTGGAAAAAATGACATAGGGCCATAATTCAGCAAAAATTGGTCACAGACAGAATCCTTCCTTCATGATCACATATACATTAAAGTTCGTCAGCTGTGAAAGTTTGAGCGAAATCTGCTAAGCAGTTAAGCCTCAGTCACACATTCCCGATTATGGCTCCCGACAGCGCTACGATACAAATAATAACAAAGTCAGGAATATCGGGAAGCTGTCGGAACGCTGTCGGAAGCTGTCTGGACGCTTTCGGGACGCTGTCCCGAGAATCGGGAACCATCGGGACACGTTCAGTGTTATTGGCCAAGCTATCCCGACAGTTAAGGTTGTCCCTTAACATTCGTGAGACTCAGCCGAATTTGTATAGTCAGGACTCTGTCGGGATAGATTCGGTTATATCGGATCAGACTCGGGACTGTGTCGGGATAGATTCGGCTGTATCGGATCAGACTCGGGACAGTGTCGGGATAGATTCGGCTGTATCGGATCAGACTCGGGACAGTGTCGGGATAGATTCGGCAGTATCGGCAAGACTCGGGACAGTGTCGGGATAGATTCGGCTGTATCGGATCAGACTCGGGACAGTGTCGGGATGCTGTCGGGACAATACCCGGTGTAATAGGAATGATATAGCATAAACAATTTATATACATAAATCACGTCTGGTGTATAACGTGTGTGTTGTGAGTGTATGTGTGCGTTTGTCATTCATGGACATGACTTTGACCGCGGTCCACCATGACTGCTTCCCGATTATGGCTCTTGACAACGTCCCGAGAGCGTTTCGATACAAATAATAACAAGGCTTTGATAGTATTGCAAGCAATACAGGAGTCCCCTACCGGTGAAAACCCCTACTTATTAAACATTGTGCAATACCGCCAAATCGCCCTTTATCTGTAGATGTACACAGTTTCATATTCAAATCCCATTTGTCACTGCAGTATTAAGTTGTTGTTTTTTCTATTTTAGTAACATTGACCAGACATTCGAGTTACAGTCAAAACGCGATACTACGAATATTCAAGGGAGATACGGAATTGTTCGTAGTATCGCATCTTTTGAAAATTTAAGTATTGAGTACCCCTGTGCGGCAAGCCTAAATTTAATAATAATAGATACTAGTTATAATAAATTCAATAAATTTTAATATATTTTATTTCATAGTTTATAAAACATTTTAAAATAATACATATATGCACTATGTATAGAGATCCAAAACAAATACACCAGCTAGTTAAGATTCACATATCTAGATGTGCATTAAACACTCTAATAAAATATTTTAGTTTACAGTATAAAAGACTACGCCTTTGTTTATGACGCCGTTGACCATGAGCGATATCCGTCAAACAAAAGTACTGGCTTGGGTTAGGTGTGAAAACTTACTCGATAAGGTGCGAAACTCTCAGTTAAAACATATTCGTAGTATCGCGTTAATTTTGAATGACAATTTAACGATGGGGCCAGAAAATCAATTCGTAATATCGCATCTTTCGTTCGATCGCGATTTCGAAGTATCGCATCTTTTATTAGTTAAATATATAAGAAATTCGTACGGGGCCTGCAGCCTTGTTCGTAGTATCCCGTCATTTCGTAGTATCGCGATTCGTTGTATCGTGTTTTGAGGGCAATCATATAGTCCATTCTGTGAACCAAGTTTCATGATCATACGTTATGTTCTTTTCGAATTATTACAGTATTAAGTTTATTTCTATTTTCAGTAAAAGTCACGTGACCTTTGACCTCTGGTGAAAAATAAAGGGTCGTGTACAGTCCTCACCTTGCTCTTTCTATGTATACAAAGTTTCATCAAAGTATCTTCGGTACTTTTTGAGTTATCGCAGGATCCAGGTTTTGGGGACGGGACAGACAGACAGTGTGAGACCGACTGACGAACAGACAGATAGACGCACACAGACGGACGGCAAACCCATAGTCCAATCTGTGTACCAAGTTTCATGAAGTTTCATGATCATAATTATCTTATGTACTTTTCAAAATATTAAAGTATTAAGTTTATTTCTATTTTTAGTAACAGTCACGTGACCTTTGACCTCTGGTGAAAAATAAAAGGTCGTGCATAATTCTCACATTCTGTTGCTACATATACAAAGTTTCATCAAAGTGTCTTCAGTACTTTCCGAGTTATCACAGGAGCCAGGTTTTGGGGACGGACGGACAGACAGACATATGGATGAACAGACAGAACGACACACAGACAGATGGCAAACCTATAGTTCAATCTCTGTACCAAGTTTCATGGTCATATCTTATGTCCATTTCGAATTATTCCAGTATTTAGTTTATTTATATGTTAAGTAACAGTCACGTGACCTTTGACCTCTGGTGAAAAAAAAAGGTCGTGCATAATCCTCACATTGCTGTTTATATGTATACCCAGTTTCATCGAAATAGGTTCGGTACTTTTTGAGTTATTGCAGGAACCAGGTTTTAGGGACGGACAAACAGACGGACGGACAAACAGACGGACGGACAAACATAAGGACGAACAGATAGAGAGACAAACAGACGGATGGCAAACCTATATTTCGAATAATTACAGTATTTAGTTTATTTCTATTTTTTGTAACAGTCACGTGACCTTTGACCTCTGGTGAAAAATAAAAGGTCCTGCATAATCCTCACATTGCCGTTTATATGTATACCATGTTTCATCGAAATATCTTCAGTATTTTATTAGTTATCGCAGGATCCAGTTTGTTTTAGCTTATTTCTATTTTTAGTAACAGTCACGTGACCTTTGACCTGTGGTAAAAAATAAACGGTCGTGCATAATACATTGCCGTTCATATGAATACCAAGCTTCATCGAAGTAATCTTCAGTACTTTTTGAGTTATCGCAGGAACAATATTTTGCGGACGGACAGACGGACGGAGGGCAAACCTATAGTACCTGTCGGATCGCATTCGGGAGTATGGGGACGCTGTCCGGACTCTGTTAGGACTTTGTCGAGACGCTATCGGGACGCTGCCTGGGCATATTCGATCTTTTGATCAAGCAATTGAATGTCGAGCCCCGAATCGCAGAATATTGTCCCGAATTCGGACAGATTTGATATGGGACGCTGTCGGCTCAAGAACGGCATGAAGTATTGCTTGACTGAGGCTTTAAAGAGGATTTGAGTCCACACAATTTTTGCAAGTATATACATGTATTCTATAGCGGAAAAAAATGACAAAGGGCCATAATGCTGCCAAAATTGGTCCCAGCCAAAATTCCTTCAGTTATGACCACCTACATGTTAAGGTTCATTAGCTGTTACACTTTGAACGAACTTTGTCAAGCAGTTAAAGAGGAGTTGAGTCCACCAAATTTCAAGAAGTACGTACGGATGGACAAAAGAACAAGTTCAATGCTTAAGGCCTCCGACTTTGTGAGGGCATAAAAATATAACTTCTTCAATGATTTCCAGTCTACCTACTCTGGTTTTCCTGTTGAATTGAGCCCCACACTCGGATTGAACGATGAAGAAAGGGATGTAAATGTCGAGGTAATAAGTGTTGGAGCGGGTCTGCAGGAGAATACGGTCCTCACACAGATCTAGACTTATACTGGAACACACTTTCTGGAAAAACATCATGACACACAAAGTGCATTAAAACTGACATTAACACTTCATTTTTGATAACAAAATAAAACAAGAGGCGCACGAGTGCTTGTAAAACTCCACTGGCTTATTAAATAAGGAGTGTCACAAGCGAAAGGACCCTGATATGCAATACAAGTAGAAAAGGCCTCATTCTCTGGTGACCATGATTTATTAACAAGTCAAAACAAATCAAAGTATGTTGGTAGAGAATAACCTTAAGGAACATTTCCGTGAAATTATTTTGAAATCCAAGCAGTGGTTTCTGAAATGAAGATTTTTTAAAGTTTTAAATATACTAGTACCCATATTAGGAAAAATGGCCCTGCCCCCTGGCAACCATGTTTTTCAAGGAGCAAAACCATTTGAGCAACTTTGGTAGAGAAACACCAAAGAACAATTCTGTTAAAGTTTTTCAATATCCAAACATTGGTTTCTGAGAAGATTTTTAAAGTTTTTAATATAGCCATATTTAGGAAACATGGCCCCACCTCCTGGAGGCCATGATTTTCAACGGAGAAGAACCATTGGAGCAACTTTTTTAGAGAAATATCCAAGGATCATTTCTGTGATATTATTTGAAAATCTACCTAGGGGTTTAGGAGCAGATGTCGTTTAAGATTTTTCTACTTGTAGCTCTGGCAGCTTTTGAGCAACTTTGGTAGAGGACCACCCAAGGAACATTTCTGTTAAGTTTCAACAAAATCAGCCAACTTGTTCCAGAGGAGATGTTGTTTAAAGGAAAAGTTCACGCACACACACATGCACACATGACGGACAAACCTCCATGGCATAAGCTTGCTGGCCTTTGGCCAGTGAATGTGAATTCAAGAAAATGAATGTTTCATGCTCCATTACCTATATATTCCATTGTATACATTATTTTGAAAAAAATACACTGAAACAAGAGAAGCCAATTTGTTAATTTGTCCAATAAACAAACTGGGAAGGGTAACTTGTAATGCCACTACAGGAGCCTTATTTTATAATACGAGTACTAACTAAATGTATATTGGGAAAATTAATGGCAATATTACCATAATGGGAGCATTAATTTTAAATACTTATCACACTCAGACTATGTATTACTTTATTAATGGGGTAGTTTTGTTAAATTCAGCATAATTGAAAATTTACTTACAGAACCCAAAATAACAGGGCTGTTTGTAAAACAGGTATGTCCCCTCTAGGTCCAGATTAATCTTTAAAGTATCAAGTTTGGTGAAGATCAGATGAAAACGGTTTGACTTCGACAGAGCGGAAACGGCTAAAAAGCAAATTGTAGATAATTCAAGGGCCATAATTACACAGTTTCTTGGGCGATTTAATGGATTATCGAGATGTTATGCCCACAAACATTTTCATCAAGTTAGGTGAAGTTTGGATGAAAACTGTTGGACTTGGAGAGCAGAAAAGAATAACTACCAACTGACTGACATTTGCAAACCAATATACCCCGCCATCTTTGATGGGAGGCATAATGAGGAAGTCATTTTGTAATAATACTGGCCTAACACTCACCACAGTGGGAAGGTTAATTTCAGCCACCAGAAACTCAGGGTGGCCTTCTGCTGGCTCCTGCACAATCCTGTAGTCTGGCTCCTTGCCTCTGCAAGTAAATGAAGTTCCAATTCGAAATAAACAACAGGACTGCTAATTACTCTCAGTGGCAAAGTACTGCTAAATTTTAAAAAAGCTACTATTGAAATTCATGCTTTATGTAGATGGCAGAGTGCATGTGGTACGAATTTTGCTTAATATATGTATAGGCACCATAAAATGTTGCTGCTTCAGGTTTCATATATTAACAATGGCTTCACACTTAAAGTAAGTCAAAACGTAAAATACTGATCAATTAAAAAACTTGTAACAAATGAGCTTTGGTTTTCATTGACTGAGATTAAGAATCTACACAGTCATGAGACTTTCTTGCCAGATGAAATACGGCATTTGCACATAAAGCCAACCAAATATTTCTGTGTTTGGGCAACACGACCCTACCAAGCGAAAAAATCCTGACCCTAAAGTTTTCAGCGGCATTTTTTTTTGTGAAATCCGTATTTGTCAGATTAAAAAAAAAGAGTACAAAATACCAACTCAATCCTGACCCTACCTAACTTTTTTGAAACCGTGTCCCGAAACACACAATTGATCTTTTTTGGCCTTACTACTTGACAAAAGATACTATTACCTGGATTTTGGCCTAGCTACTTGACAAAAGATACTGTTACCTGGATTTTATGTCCTCCTGAGAAGAGTTTACTTCTTGAATAAGTCTCCCAGGCTTAGATCCTGGCTTCATGGTTGTGTCAGCATTATGCCTAAAGTAAAATAAGAATATTGATATGATTGCCCTGTTTATGGATATGTCTGCATTTTGCCTTAAATAACAATATTCATATGATTGCCCTGTTTGAGGTTATGTCTGCATTTTGCCTTAAATAACAATATTCATATGATTGCCCTGTTTGAGGTTATGTCTGCATTTCGCCTAAACTAAAAATGTAGGTACATATGATTGCCGTGTTTTTCAAAATGTTTACATTTTGCTTAAAATAACAATATTCATTTGATTGCACTCTTTTTGGATATTTCTGCATTTTGCTTAAAATAACAATATTCATATGATTGTCCTGTATAAAAGAAATCCAATTTTATTTTAATCAATTATCGTTGTTAAATTCGTAATCCTGAGAGGTATAACTCAACTTTCTCTAAAACTTAAAACTATATTATCAGCCTAATATACATGTAGATCCTTTAGGCTTCTATACATTCATTGGTAAGAACATGAATTCTTTGGTATTATTAATACCTTACTGCAATGCAGTGTTATACATCATGAAGTATTGGATGAGATCAGATAGGGTATATTAAACTTTATTAGACTTGAATAACAAGATGTATTTGTATGACCCATGTAGTCAATCTCGAACCCACAAAGATAAGTTGAACTAGTATACCGTATCTGGTTGTGAGATGTGAATGACCAATTACGCTAAGAGATGTTTAAATTTAAGTTCGTTATTTATATAAAATGGACATTAACACTTTGAACTGCCAGTTTATTATATAATTATATGTTATTGTGAACACATTTTGAATTCTTTGTCTACTAAGTCATTATTTTTATTAACATTTAAAATTAGATAGTTAAAGTCTGTTACTTGGTCATTAAGTTTTGAGCAACGGGCCCCGGTATATCACTTCAATAAGCAGCTAAATAACCATTAATGAATTAATTTTTGAATATTTACTTCTTGGAAGAAGCACAATGAAAGGCAACTTTCACTGTTGGGATGGTTTAGTACCATATTAACTTTTATAATTGAGGCGCATCATGGGAAAACCGGGCTTAATGCATGTATGTTAAGTGTCGTCTCAGATTAGCCTGTGCAGTGCGTACAGGATATTCCAGGAATGCACTTTGCGCCTACAGTGGATTTATGTTTAGAAGAGACTTCACTGAAACAGAAAATACCATAAAAGCGGAAATGTCATCCTGGATTAGCTTGTGCGGACTGCATTAGGCCCGGTTTTCCCATGACGTGCCTCAATTATTTTCTGCAAAATGCGCAGTAATCTAATATTACATACTGGTCCATTTCCGTGATGAACGGCTTAGATTTTGTTCTCACATTTTGGACCTGAAGACTGCCAACAAACTTTCTGTTCTTCAAAATAATCCATTCTGAAAAAGAAATACCATCATTTGATTCATAAAAGTAGCGTGTTAACATTTAAATGCACATAAGAAAAAAAATGATTTAGAAGCACAGGGAATAATTATAACCTCACAATCACTTATACGTGTATTAAACCAGTAAATACATGTAAATAATAAACAGTGCTGAATATTTTTAATTTTTCTACTATACACCTTGAAGATACAGAGCCGAAACTGCCATTCACCAAATTCTCAAATGGCTACCAATAATAATATCTGGCTAAAGAAAGGTGTGTTTGGCTACAACTATTTCCTACAGAAAATTCAAAATAACCAAACTTAGTACGATTTCGATGTCAACAACAGTTTTTAAATTATAATTAGTTAATGTGGCTCAAGAAAATGTTCAGAAGGGGGAGCCTACCTGTTAAACAAACCCACCTCTATGTCTCTATGTCACAATAACCTACATTTGTTATTGCTTATGTCATATGCCACTTCATGATGCTACTTGTTAAACAAACCCACCTCTGTGTCTCTATGTCACAATAACCTACATTTGTTATCCCTTATGTCATATCCGACTTCATGATGCTACATGTTCAACAAACCCACCACTGTGTCTCTATGTCATAATAACCTACATTTGTTATCCCTTATGTCATATCCCACTTCATGATGCTACCTGTTAAACAAACCCACCACTGTGTCTCTATGTCATAATAACCTACATTTGTTATCGCTTATGTCATATCCCACTTCATGATGCTACCTGTTCAACAAACCCACCTCTGTGTCTCTATGTCATAATAACCTACATTTGTTATCCCTTATGTCATATCCCACTTCATGATGCTACCTGTTAAACAAACCCACCACTGTGTCTCTATGTCATAATAACCTACATTTGTTATCGCTTATGTCATATCCCACTTCATGATGCTACCTGTGAAACAAACCCACCACTGTGTCTCTATGTCATAATAACCTACATTTGTTATCGCTTATGTCATACCTACTTCATGATGGTACCTGTTAAACAAAGCCGCCTCTGTGTCTCTATGTCATAATAACCTACATTTGTTATCGCTTATGTCATATCTACTTCATGATGGTACTTGTTAAACAAACCCACCTCTGTGTCTCTATGTCATAATAACCTACATTTGTTATCCCTTATGTCATATCCCACTTCATGATGCTACCTGTTAAACAAACCCACCACTGTGTCTCTATGTCATAATAACCTACATTTGTTATCGCTTATGTCATATCCCACTTCATGATGCTACCTGTGAAACAAACCCACCACTGTGTCTCTATGTCATAATAACCTACATTTGTTATCGCTTATGTCATACCTACTTCATGATGGTACCTGTTAAACAAAGCCGCCTCTGTGTCTCTATGTCATAATAACCTACATTTGTTATCGCTTATGTCATATCTACTTCATGATGGTACTTGTTAAACAAACCCACCTCTGTGTCTCTATGTCATAATAATCTACATTTGTTATCGCTTATGTCATATCCCACTTCATGATGCTACCTGATAAATAGACCTACCTCTGCTTCACTGGTTATCATATATAACTAGAAGATGCTACCTGGTCAGGTATCCATTAATTTCCTCGGGAAAAACTAAATTAAAACTACCTTAAGTCAAGTTCATTTTGTATAGAACAGTTTTATACCGATAAAGAATCAACAGATGATTTGTATTTATCATATTTCCAACAAAAAATTGAGGGATGGCGAAATGAATTGTCCCGTACTTCCCAGCTTGTCCCAGAACATTGCGCAACGTAGCTATACGAGGCCACGAAAAAACGTGACACTAGTATTTGCAAACTTTGGTACCGGGTATATAAAATCTGCATGGACATTCAGCAAACATCATTCAATTTTGTCCAGAATGGACAAGGCAATATGAAATTTTGCCAACCATGAATATTAAAAATGATAATTTACATATAAAATGTTATTTGAAAAGCTGACTAAAGTGTATCTCAAGTTAAGACTTGCGTTTATAAATAATATGGATATGGCCCCTGGTAACCAGACTCAACTCTTCTTAGCTCAATGTCATATTCAACTACACCTGTTATTTGTTATGTCATTTCCACATCAGTTTAGGTCAGAAAAATAAACATGATATTCATGAACTCTAATATTTTCACCTTTAAGATGTCACTAAAAACATATGTATCGACCCAATTCTGCTAAACCTTATATCATATTCACATACAAAAACATTTAAATGAACCCACGTCTGCTGAGATCAATGTAATAACATTATCTACCTTCAAGATGCTACCATCTTAATTATACCCATCTCTGCTTAGCTTGATGTCATATTGACTTATACCTGTTAAACCTCATGTCACATTCATATTCAAGATGCTTCCATCTTAATTTATACCATCTTCTGCTTAGTCTAACATCATATTAACTGAAACCTGTTATCCTTAATTTCATATCTACCTTCAAGATGCCAACACCTTAATTATACCCACCTCTGCTGAGCTCGATGTCATATTTGCTCTCCAGTCCCTCCATCATTACAGTGAGAAAGAACGTTCTGAACAGCTCGCTGTCTCCCATCTTCTTCATAAATTCAGGAGAGACAACCACGTCATAGGCAGTGCACCCACCACCGGCTGGAAAAGTAGAACAACAGGCTGCTATGTACATGTATTAGGGCTTTCACCTGCATTTGCTAAATTAGCCAGAATCTACAATTTAAAATATTTGAAATTTTGGCTAAAAAAACCCATCATGAATGTGGCAACAAGATTCCCCAGTATTTTGTAACTATGGATTCCAGCATGTTTGCAGAATTTTAAATCAAATGATGGAAGTCTTTGAACTCTGGGCCCGTATTTGCCAAACTATTCTTAGACTTAAGACTAAGACTAAAGAATATTCTTGAAACTATTCTATTCTCAGAACACTGTGAATCTGAATCTTCCTTGGTAACCACTAACTGTAATTACAACAGTCTTCATCTTAAACAATTTGTTAATTTAATATTAAGAACATTGGTACCCATCATTTATGCAAAAGCAGAAGTACTTTTTCTTTGATTTAAATCTGGTGCCATATTCCAGAAATGTCTTAAGTTTATCTTAAACTATGTTCACTTAAGTTCCAATTTTTGTAAGGTTATATTTTTTAAACTTCATATAAATTACTGAATCCAATTACAGTTTAGTAATTAGTAGTTAATCATAAGTTTATAATTAGTGAACATTTATCGAAATTTTTTGTCTTCATGGAAAAAAATGCTTAAGAAAAATGACGATTTTAAGGCTAAGGATAAGATTTCACTTAAGATGTTTCTGGAATTTGTTAAGAACACCCAGACCTGTGTTAAGACTGTATGAGAAAATAAAATCTTTAATGTAATTAAATGTATCTGAACAAAATATTATTAAGTGATAAAAATCTACCGAAATACCTGTAATTTTCATACAAAAATCATTGTGTATTTATCATTACTCGAAACAATAGCAATTTCACTTGCAAAACAGTGAAGCAGTTGAAATAAAGGGCACATAACTCACATTTATCAATCTCTGCATGGGGCTCCCCTATGGACATGGGAATTCTGTAGCCTGTCGGGTCATCTGACTCCAGCAACTTGATCAGGTCTTCATCGCTTATCTCTTTGGGTGCTGGAACCTTCAGGGTAACAATTTATGGAATCCATAAAAACACAGGATGATTCATGGTAAAATAAAGACGATAATTGTTTAATCTAAATCTTCCATTTTCTATACTTAACTCAGGTATCGGAATATTTGGGTAGTAAAAACATAGTTTGAAATAGCTACATAGATAAGGCCAAAAAAATTAATTGTGTGTTTCAGGCAACGGTCTCAAAAAAGTGAGGTAGGGTCCGGATTTAGTTTTTTTTAAGACACATTTCAGCAAAA
Organism: Congeria kusceri; assembly: GCA_027627225.1. Taxonomy (NCBI): domain Eukaryota; kingdom Metazoa; phylum Mollusca; class Bivalvia; order Myida; family Dreissenidae; genus Congeria; species Congeria kusceri. Next base: position 49,345,954 of record CM051024.1, on the reverse strand, counting down.
AAAACATTGAAAATTATCTAAAATCTGACAAATACGGATTTCAGGGAAAACAATCATCGCCAGAAACTTTATGGTTGGTTTTTTTTTGCTATGTAGGATCGGGTTGCACGAAACACAGAAATTATTTTTTGGGCCTAAATGATTTTTACACAAAAAAGGACATTATGCCTTTGAACTATGAAAATCTTTTACTATGCAGCTGTGCTAACATACAAGAATACAATTTATAGTAAATTCAAATCAAGAAATACAACAAAATACTTACATTATCTGCTGTACAAATGTTGATAAACACCTTTTCTTTATTTGTATTTTTCGTCTTGATGCAAAAACCTGAAAACATTGGAGTAGTTTATTTTAAGAAAAAGCAAACAAACAAGTTAACTAGTTTAATGCTTTCTGAATGACAGTTCAGTTCAACACATTTTATTCCACAAAAGCAAATACTCATTATACTGCCAAACGTATAAAAACATGAAGTCAACATTTTTGCATACTTCCCAATTTTACAAAATTGTCTCTAATAATGTCATTTGTTGATTTTATCCACAGCTTATTTTATACCAATTTGGTAACAAATGCCTGTCTAATCCAATGTTTTTACAGATTCTCAGCATGTAAACCCAAACAGTTTTCACCTTCGACAGAATTTCTGATTTTTTATGTTGATGGTCTGACTGTTTTAATGATGATGGACCTGTCACTGCACACAGTACCATTGTAACATCATTTGTACAAGTTATGGTCAAATATTTATGCTTTCTATCATATTAATGCACAAACATACCTGGTTTTGGGGTGACTTGTGTGGTTGGAATTGACTGGTTCAAGGCAGATAAGAGATTTGGATCTTCAGCCTACAAAAATTGATCATTAAACAACTGACACAAGCTTTAAATTAAGCAGTTACAGTTTGGTTTAAGATAATCTTTGGCAAATTAAATTTTATTCCAAGACCATTAAAATACTAACTTTATTTGTGTTAATAGAGATATCTACTCAATAGGATGCTTTACAGCTGCATTCATTTGCCAGTACAAAATCAGTTAAACATATATACACTGTGTCATGATACAGTCTTTGTGATACAAAAACTCATTTGGATGACGAATTAAGAGGACCAAGTTTGCGTCACTCACTGCTGCATTCATTAACAGCTGGTTGAGCATGGCTTCCCTGTCGTCAAGATTGGAGTCCAGAAGAGAGGAGTCCATGGTTTCTGAAGTAAAAACGTTCCAAACGTTGTTTTATATTTTCCTTGAAATTTAATTGTTTAGGTAATTCCTTAACCAGGTAAGGACATCTACAGGTTTTGCTGGTGCAAGTTGTCTGTTTTTCCAAAAAGAAGACATAGAAGAAAAAGAAGAAATCCAAACAGAAATGAATGAAGAAATGAAGAAAAGAATGTCATCAATATTGCCATAAATTGATACAAGTACAGAAGAAATTAAAACAAAAATAATTAAAAAATAACAACATGATAACATAGATTTTCAGGAGAAAATAATCTTCATGTCATATAAATATGTTATTTTCTTCTGTATAAAACCTAGCATGATGGTATTTTCAGTCATGTGTCCGAATAGTCTTATTGATAACACGTGCAACGAATTTAGTGTTACTTTATATATAGGGCTAAATTTATTGGAACGTCTTCTTGCCGACCTTTAATGTGGTGGAAACCTGAAAGTTTATATTTTTATCAATTCCTATTTTTTGCAGCGATAAAGTTATCCATTGATGTAGTTTACATAGACAACACCCGAACTGCTTAACATATGCCGAATTTTATATAGGAAATGCATAAATTCCGATTTAAACCTGCGTATTTATCAACTACCTTTATGTACAGACCGCCATTATTTTGCCTTGTGTACACCTTAATCTTTATTAATAGAATCAAACGATCAATAGAAATGACGCAATGCTCTGACTTAGCAGACTTATCAATAAAATTGAACACACTGACACACAGCAGCAGTTATCAAGATTTATTTAAAAATGCAAAGGTGTGTAGGTTTAAATTGTTCAAGAATCCCAAAATGGAACTGTCAATATGAAAATATTTATGGAACATTAATTGCGAATGGTTCATCTGCCCAGGTATATAACTTTTATTGCAATCCGTTTACAATTGCGAATGGTTTATCTGCCCAGGTATATAACTTTTATTGCAATCCGTTTACAATAACTATCTAATTTCGGGATGTGAAAGTTGCGATCAAAATCCTGTCAAAACAATAGAGACAAAGAAGGAAAAATTTCCAACACATAAATGCTCCTTCCCCGGTTTTTCGGAGTTATAGAGAATATTGCCCATATAAAAATTACCTTAACATTCGCCGAGCGCTATCAAGTTATGCTAGTGTCCGAAATACATAAGACGAAAATCATGACACTTCATTATTGTACGCAAGGTCCACTTTAATGACTACTACACACGTTATTTGTAGACATAAATCAAATATAACTCACTGAAAAATTTAAGAAATAAGTCTGGTTGAAAATAAATCAATACAATCAAAACCACGGACAGAAATCAACGTGCTGGTACAGGTACAGGTTTGTTGGAGGTAGCCATTAACTTCCGGTTGACCTTGACCTTGAAAGATGGCATCCGCACCGCAGCAAGTAGTGCAAACGAATTCTGTTAAAGAAATATTTAAGACGCTGAGTTATGGACCTGCACCTGAAGCAGACAACGTAGCTCAGGTATTGTTTTATGTATTTTAAACTGTCACTGTACATTTTTGCCTGGAACACTGAAGTTTGAGAATGTAAAAATGTAACGGTGTCGTTTGTTTTTGTACCTCTTACAATTTATCCTACTCTGTGTATATTAATATCACGTTTGTTCAGTATTGATTTCACTGGTGTGCAATTTTGTTATGTACACTTTTCATGCTAATATCAAACGACAATTTTATGTATGTGAGACATGAAACTGCAATTAAATGTTTACACCATCATGTGTGCTATACTGGTTGGCGAGTAGTATCCGCAGATTTGAATATTAAAAGGTGTAAAAGCTCACCAGCATTGAATGTTGAGTTTACACACATCACCTAGCAACTGTTCCAAACGCAGAATAAGTTGAAGTCTCCAAAACTTCATATTTTTAAAGATATTTACATTTTTGTTAAAAAAAATCTCAAAACAACTTAACTCCTCGCATGCGCATTAATCTATTATTGGACCCCTATTTTTATCTTGTACTTCCCTATTTTCAGTTTACCAAGGGTGATCGCTAGGTTATTCACATAAAGCAGCAATTTTAGTATTTAAACACCACCATCCATTTATTCAACACGCATTCTTCATGAAATAGATTTTCTTTAAAAAAATAAAGAATTGCAGTCGCAAAATGTTTACTCAAAGAAAATATTAACAAAGAATTGTAATTTTAAAATGTTTACTAAATTATACGGCTAGTTTCGGGACGATTTTGACAAAATTTCAATGCAGGGGAAGCGTCTACTTCGATAATAACAAGGTTATCTCCCGTTTACAATCAGCAAATGTTTAAGGGGCGCCAAAGGGGTAATGAAAAGCCCATTTTTCGGCATCCACTTATGTTTGTAGTCGCATTATCACCGTTAATCTTGCATAGAATTTAATAATATTACATCATTATGATGTAGGTAATATAATGTAGAATAATATAGTGTGATTAAAATCTTGAGGTTTGTAGCACAAAAATCGCATTTTCAATTAAAAGGAAAAATCACGGATACTACTAGTTTTATTGCCTCAAGTAACGCTTATTGATTACCCCTTTGGAGCCCCTTATATGGAAAAATCCATATGACGTCATGACAAGATATTTACATCCTTGTAAACAGAAGGAGCCCAACTTTGTACTGCAACAAGCTTGATATTAAAAGTATTACTTACGTGATTGAAAATAAAAAAAAACTACTAAAAAATCATGGATACTACTCGCCAACCAGTATCAACAAGAATTGTTATGAACCTCCATGAGTCCATGCCATTCATCCCTAGGTGGTGTGAATTGTGCTAGTTTGGTTAATAAGTGTGTAGATTCCTGTAATGTGGAACAGAGGTGTTGCTTGCCATATTTCTGAGAGCTTGACTACAAGAAAAGTAAGGTATTGCAGACAAGGCTAAAGGCTATCAAAATTTACAGGCCAGACAGCCCTACAAAAGGGAAAAAATTACAGGCCAGTTGTAAATTTCACCAGCCTAAATCGAGTTTGAAATACATATTGTACTGTTGCCCAAGTGTCTTTTTGTTTTTAACAAGAAACAAAATATCATTTAAAATGTGTTGTCTTTTATTTTCACTTATTCTCAATATACTGTGCATCCCATGATACCATTTGTCACAAGATACACTAACAAAACCTGACTATCCTAAATTGTATGCCTTATTTTTGCAGACATCTTTTTTCATTTTCAGTCAACAATTCCACAACACAATGTTATACAAACAGATATAATTATATTTTCAGAACAATGAAATTCTGTCCATGTTTTTGACAGCATTACTTGTACTCTTTTTCCATTGATATACAAACTCTATTTTGCTAAATTCAATTTGTTATGGTTGACCTGTTGTAGATGGTGTTATTTGTTTACAAACATATATTTTAAACAGTTTGTTGTTTGTAATTAAATCTGTCATATTTTGTTAGTACTTAATACAGCTAAATAAATCAACTCTTAAAATACTCTACACACAAGGCCGTGGCCATGGCCAGACCACTATTTTGGACGATTTAAGGGGTTTTAAGTATTGGGCCAGGCCACTTTTAACTTCTTAAAAGTGAAGTTTTATTCGTTTTTATTCCAAATTTGCATGATGTTATAAACATTAATACACGGGGTTGATTTTACAACCCGGCAATAAAACAGCCCCGACTCCAGACTGTCCTTAAAGTCATGGTAACGAATAAAATCAATATTCTTAATTGATCGTAAGCTACTTGGGCAATAACGTGATAATAAAAAAGAGTTTTAATATCGTTCTTGTCAATTAAGCTCACAGTGGTTGTGGCAAGGGCATTGTTGCAAAACAATAAGGGTGTGATTCTTCGTCAAGTGGTGTCAAGGTGAAAAAAAAAGTACAACCAACAAAAATATTTCATAATTTAAGCGAATATTTTGAACATTCATGAATGGTTATGGCTGCTATAATAGAACTATATAATAAGACGATGATAACGACAAAGTCAGTGATGCTGAACACGATAACTGCTGAAAAGCAGGAGAGCTTTATATAAAATAAGCCTAAAAACAGCTGGCATTAAAGGGACTTGTTCACATATGTTCGCATTTTTTGAAGTATGCCATTAAATGTCTTAACTTGACAAATGTTCAGCATCGCAACTAAAAAGTTCAGGTATAATAACAAGAAAACTATTTAGAAAAAAAAAGGAAAGAAAAAGGTCCGAACAGGGTTCGAACCCGGGACCTCCAGATTAAAAGGCTGTCGCCTCAACCACTCGGCCATTCCGACTTCTGTATTTCAATCTGCATTATTTATTCAATGTAAATGTGTCACGTGATGTCAACAGTTTCAACAAAAACAACAGAAACACTCGATATTATTCTATCGTTTAGCGTTACAAACGCTTTATAATTTTATCAATTTCAACTGATGGTTACTCATAAACGAAATGGTTTTTACAATATATTTCTAAGTCAGTAGTATTATTTTGCTCCCTTGTATACAATGTTATTTCATTTTTGGAATCGGTGACAAAAAGTTGAAAAATTGTCAAAACTTCAATCTGTGAACAGGTCCCTTTAAGGGTTAAATGCAGACATTCCTATGGGCTTTCTAGAAAAAAAAAGAAAAGACCCCCCTGTAATTTTTTTCACATACACTTTGGCCGGACCACTTTTAAATTGCCGGTGACGGCCTGACACATTAGGATTTGAGGACAACCAATAGAAGATCATTTTCTGGTGACTTTTCTTCCAACCAATCAGAGCCTTGCTTTCATGGTCTTCAAGTTGAAAGTAGACAATTTATATTTGGCTGTGTGTCAAGTATACAATCACACTTTCATGATTTAGACATCATGACAGTACATTGCGTGATTGATTTATCACTACTGGTTGGCGAGTAGTATCCGTGATTTTTTAGTAGTTTTTCTTTATTTTCAATCGCGTAAGTAATACTTTTAATGAAAAGCTTGTTGCAGTACAAAGTTCGGCTCCTTCTGTTTACAAGGATGTAAATATCTTGTCATGACGTCATATGGTTTTTCCATATAAGGGTCTCCAAATGGGTAATCAATAAGCATTACTTGAAGCAATAAAACTTGTAGTATCCGTGATTTTTCCTTTCAATTGAAAATGCGATTGTTGTGCTACAAACCTCAAGATTTTAATAACTCTATACTATTCTACATTATTATTACCTACATCATAATGAAGTTATATTATTAAAGTCTGTGCCAGATTAACGGTGATAATGCGACTACAAACATAAGTGGATGCCGGATAATGGGCTTTTGGTTACCCCTTTGACGCCCCTTAAAAATTAGCTGATTGTAAACGGGAGATAACCTTGTTATTATCGGAGTAGACCCTTCCCCTGCATTGACATTTTGTTAAAATCGTCGCGAAACTAGCCGTATAATTTAGTAAACATTTTAAAATTGCAATTCTTTGTTAATATTTTCTTTGAGTAAACATTTTGCGATTGCAAGTCTTGATTTTTTAAAGAAAATCTATTTCACGAAGAATGCGTGTTGAATAAATGGATGGTGGTGTTTAAATACTAAAATTAATGCTTTATGTGAATAAGCTAGCGATTACCCTTGGTAAACCGAAAATAGGGATGTACAAGATAAAAATAGGGGTCCAGTTGTAGATTAAGGCGCATGCGCAAAGACGTGCGTGTGAATGCCCCGCGAGGAGTTAAGTTGTTTTGAGATTTTTTTTTAACAAAAATGTAAATATCTTGATAGATATGAAGTTTTGGAGACTTCAACTTATTCTGCGTTTGGAACAGTTGCTAGGTGTGTGTGTAAACTCAACATTCAATGATGGAGAGCTTTTACACCTTTTAATATTCAAATCACGGATACTGCTAGTTCACGGATACTACTCGCCAACCAGTATAATTCATAGAAATATATGTTAATAAACTACTGTTTAAATTTTCCACAATTTTAAAATGAGTCTAGCAAGATAGAGCGATCACACTGATTGGTTAAGAAATAAATATCCTTTTGAAGATTTGCAATTTCAAGATTAGAATATTGTATAGGACGTCATCAGATCTAACAATTATGGAAGATCCTGCACTTCAGTAAGATTGTATTTAATATATATTTAAACAAGTGTGGATAGTGGTCAAAATATTTGTTTATTTAGAATTCATTTTGCAAATAAAATGGAACAGTATCTTGAGACAAGAGCATATATAAAATATGTTATAAATACAAATGCAGTTTAAATACAAATTTTTAAATGTTCAAAAACAGGTTGGTCAATGTGCTTTTACTTCTTAAGAACATAGGCAAAACATCACAATTAATTTACCAATTGGCAGCAAGATATAGTGCGAAATTATTAACCTGACACTCATGAATATTCCGTATGCAATGGGGATTTATTTATAGATACCGCGGCATGTATCAAGCGTAGCAATATTACAATGTAAATTGATATCGTATTGGTTAAGATATCGTACAGCGCGAATGGTGTAGTGGAACAGATGCCGCGCTTGCGTTGCGAAGTTTTGAGTTCGAGTCTCGGCATCAACATTTTATGAACATTTTATTACACGTTTTGTTTCAGGTTAGTACTCACTTTTTTCACAATTTATCCATTGAGTGTGTGATTGTAATTGAAACATTGGTAAATGTACTATAAAAATAGTACAAACATAACAGTAACATAATAAAATGTTATACATTTTTTTATTAATATCTCATGATCTGAATATTTTAAGAATAACTCATAACATTTAAAAAAAAGGTCACTGTCAGTTGGGTTCGATGGCGTGAAGCGCTAGCACTTATACCACATGACCAGTAAATATCACTCTCGCTATCCCGTATTTAATCTTTATCAACATAAATTCATATAACAGAAACTCGTCCAAGACAATGCAAAGAACTGAACACACGGTTTGTCACAAAGATTATTGAGTGTCACGTTAATAATTTCGCACTATAACAGGCATAAATCTTTTATAGGTGTATTTATATTTCAAATTACACTGGCCAAAGAATGGCATAATGGCTATAGTTATTCTGTGTTCTTGGGAGGTGCTTTTATTACACCAATGTTTTCTATGCAGTTAACTGATTACATGTAACATGTAATTAAAGGTTATGCTGGGCCCGGCTAGCTCAGTTGGTATTTCTATGGCCATTCTCCCCCTACCTCTGATTCAAGTAGGGCAGGTGTCAGTTACTGACATGGGTATGTGCACTTAGTACTCGTAAAGCGCTTACATAGGCTAAGCTTGCCCCGGGAAAGTGTGGGTGTACCGCCATGGTATGACTGAAATACTGTTAAAAATGGCGAAAAATCCAAACAAACAATTAAAGGTTATCACTGCATTCATAAAATTGATTTCGACAAAAAGAAATCTGTATAATTTATGCATCAGTGAACTGTAGACAATAAAAATAATAAGGCTGTCAATGTTTGATAAATGTGCCAAAAAGTATAATATTTCTTGGAGAGGTATGATTATTAGTCAGGCTTGATATCTCCAAGTTTGGATCAATATAATAACTCATGCCACTCAGCATTAGTAGTGTTCTGTAGGCTTTGCTTTGTAAATGAAGTTATGATTATTTAAATCAGGTTGTAACTAAAGGTAACTGTTAGCTCATTAATGTTTTATTTAAGAAATAATTTTTGATGTATTGTTGTTTATCGTTCAATAAACAATGATTTGGAGTTCTGATGCGTAGGAATTAAACCAGGAGGGCATCAGCCCGAGTTGTTTACTAGCCAAGCATCAGAACGACAAAGAGTTGTTTATTGGCCGATAAACAACGATGATGCGAAAATTATTTCGATTCTTGATTTGACATATTTGTGCAATTGTAATTGGAACTACTTTTTACTATGCTCCGATCACAATCGGGACTTCTTTTTGCGTTGTTTATGGGTAGTTTAACAACGATAAGTTTGTTCTTTGTCTGTACAAAAATTAGCGAGTATCATGTTAGAATAACTGTTTAATGGATGTTCGGGCAAAATTGTAGGAAAAAAATCTCCCATCTTCAAATTCAAGAAGCTTAAAGTTTATAAACATTTTTAGATACAAACAGCTACCAATAAAAGCACATGAAAAACAAAGTTTAGCATCGATGTGGGCTTCAATTGTATTATTAAAAATGTCTCAGATTGATGTTTTATTTTCAGTTTTGTACTTTGAGTGCATTTTGCACTGATAACATGTGGGTTGCACAATCAAACATTCAGATTTGCTGTTCCAGATCTGTTAAGCAAATTGTAAAAATAAATTACCTCTTTGCTGACTAGAAAAACTTCTGAGAACTTTGTCCTATAGTTGTATTTTTACAAGTATAGACATATACCAATGATTTGTTTACACTCTTAGTGTAATACTGCTTTTTAAATGTCTATTGTTTTTTCTAACATCCAATAAACAACTTAAAAAACTAGTTCCAAAACTGTAAAACATGGTTTGCATTAAAATTGCAGAAAATATGGTCATTCATGTTAGTATCGAAATAATTTTCGCATTATCTTTGTTTATCGGCTTATAAACAACAATTTGTCGTTCTGATGCGGTATATTAAACCACTTGGGCTAACGCCGTCTTGGTTTAATTCCTAAGCATCAGAACTTAAAATTGTTGTCGATTATCCAATAAACAACTCTAAATCGAAAATTATTTCTTATATGACTTATTTTATTAATTTATTTAAAGAAAGCTTGTAAAACACATCATGACTGTCATGGTTTGCATTATTTAGCAATAATTTAATATAGCTTGCATGGTGTGTTGATAGTTGTAAGTAATCTTCGCCAACTTGCATCGTCGTACAAGTCAGTTTGAAAGGTATGCATAATCTTCCTTAAGTAAACACAAGACAGATTAGGCCGTTGTAGAAAGTAGATAGATTTGGCACATTTCCATATAAATCAGAACGATCTACTACCCTATTTAATTTGCTGCACACAAGAAATTGGCAATTTTCAGTGTTTTAATTTTAAATACAAACTACCATATTTGGGTATATGAATATCATTGTACTATTAAACTATTATTGATAGCAGATTTTCACTTTATTAATTAATTTTATCTTATTTCATTAGTTCTGAGTGACTGTTTTCCACTCAAGAGATGTTACTTAAAAAATTAAACAAGTTTAACTGATATCTACAATTTAAGAGTAGTTAACTTAAAACATGTACCAGTACACTTTCTTAAGTTGCTTGAAAAATTCTGTATGATCGCTAGACAGGTTCTCAATCAAAACAGCTATGAATATTGCTTGGATAATTGAGCAGTTAAGAACAAGGTCAATCTACAACTCATTGCAGTCTGATCAGAATTGTCTATACTGCTGATTACTTTTTGATGGTTAATTTTGGAGCTGCTTAAAATAAGGTCTACTCTGGGTTACTTTTTCAAACCATTTATTTCAGCTACCTTGTGCTGCTAGGGCTTACCAGTTATTGGGACGCTTGTAAGTGCATTTCTGGGGTAAAACCAGTACTTTGTGTCATAGGGAAACAACACTCGAACGCTCTCTATGAAGGGTTCGAACTCCTGGGCCCGTATTCACAAAGCTCCTTAGGGAAAACTTCAGTAAATCTCAGAAATTTATACAATTCCTTATGTCTGTGGCTATTTCATGTAGACATCTTTTTACATTAAAATGTTTCAAACTAGTAAATATTGCTTAAAATTTACATATTTTACTACTTTGTTAACAGACAACATTGGATTTCACATAAAAAAATTGATAAAATTTTCACTTATATACAACTTAAGTTAAGATTTCCCTTAGGAGCTTTGTGAATACCAGCCCTGATCTCCCAATCGCAGTGTGGATACTATATCAATTATCAGTAGTTATCTATTTGAAATAGACAGGCAGTAACTTACAGTGTTGAACGACAATAGTTTTGACAATGAAAAAATATTGCTTCAACTTTTATTAGTGTAAATTGCTTTACCAATATAACTTGAAGAATAGAAATAACTTATTTGAATGTCACAGGTTTTTTGCTGACATTTCAAATTCAAGCTTGTTTTCAGAATAGTATTGGTAATACTGGTATTTAAATAACATTCGATTTAACTTTTTTAAATGGCATTTAAATGGCAAATGGGCATGAAAAAGCTGTGTATTCATAATAAAACAGAATTGTACTTGAAATACACTGAACTATAAATAAAAGTCTTAATGCCATTATGTGTTAATCACGAAACCAAATCATGATGATTAAGTACCGGTAATGTTGGTTGCATTCCTATTGAATACTATGTCATGTAAAAAATAAAAACAGAATTTAAACAAGTTATTTGTGTTTCTGTGGTTGGTTTCTTAGATATTCAAAAAATTTGAGATTATATTTCTGTTCAATGAATGTTCACATTACTACGATGTAAGAACTACAATCATGCACATCATGGCGTTTGTTATTAGTAATATCAGCAAGTTCATGTACATAACGGTTGTATTATGGTTTGTATATTTCTCCGTTATAACTTGATAACCTGGCCCTGAGCCAGTATTCACAAAGCTCCTAAGGAAAATCTTAACTTAAGGTGAACTTAAGTGAAATTTCATATCAAAATTTATATTTAAAATCCAATGATATATGTGTACCAATTGGTAAAATATGAAAGACATAAACAATATTTACTAGTTTGGACCATTTTAATGTAAAATGACATATGCATGAAACAGCCACAGAATTGAGGAGTTTTATGAATTTAAGGAATTTCCTCAAGTTTTCCCTTAATGGAGCTTTGTGTATTTGGGCCCAGGTTGACAAAACAAATTTAGTATCATTTTCAGGTGACTAATGAACTTGAGCCAGATAGCTCAGCATTAGGCTGAAAAATGGCATTCATTTCAAATCTGGATCACTTTAAACTGGTCAAATATACATAACTCAGCTCTGTGTACATTTGCATACTGAAATGATCATTTTGATGAGGAGCTAAGAAAATTCATGTTGCCGGGTACTTTATCAAGTAGAAAAGTTAATATGAAAAATATGAGGCGTGTCGTGGGAAAACCTGCCTTAATGCATGTGCGTAAAGTGTCATCGTGGATTAGCCAGTGCAGTCTGCACAAGCTAATCAGTGACGGCACTTTCCGCTTTTATGGTATTTTCTGTTTCACGGAAGTCTCTTCTAAACATAAATCCACTGTAGGCGGAAAGTGCTGTCCTGGATCAGCCCGTGCGGACTGCACAGGCTAATCTGGGATGATGCTTTACGCACATGCATTAAGCCCGGTTTTCCCACGACACCTCTCTTATATATTTTTGAGATTCTGCTTAGTTGAGATAGAAGATCAAGATCAAGTTAAGATACATGTGGAAATAAAAGTCAAACCTATAAATGTTATCCAACTTTTAAAGGTATCAATTTGCAGAAATTCCTTATGTAAAATATTTTTGTAGTTAAGTGTCAATTACACTTTTTTACATTTATATATTGCATTTGTTTGTACTTTTCAGCTTATCAATTTCTGACTTTCCACATTACTTTCCCACTGAAAGTATATTTACCGCTCATACATTTTGGACTGAGTATACAGTCATTTATCCCAATAAATTATTGTTGGAGTGTACATGTACATTTACCCTCAACACAACAAGTTATCTGGAGCTCTGAATGTTTCCCATTCATGTCTTTCATGTCTAGGCCTGGCTCGATGACCATGAGAGGAGTTTCGGGCACTTCATTGACGGCAAGTGGGTGAAGCCAGAGGGACGGAAGACGTACCAGACCAAGAACCCGGCAACAGGTAACCATGGCAACGGGCAGCATGAATGAGAAACCAGAGACTGTATTGAAGTTTCCACAAATGTCAATTATAAGCAAATAATCGAGTGTTTTATCTAAATGATTTACTCAAATATCACATGTTTAACTATTTTGTACAAAATATTATGTGGAAAAACTTTTAAAGTATTTGTGACTATTGATGAATGGAATCATAACCATGAATTTTGCAGTTAGTTTTTCCCCTAAATCATGTTATTTGTGTAAATTATATAATTTGTGTAAATACATAAAGTTATTAGTGCAAACATGTCTAGCATAACTTGTTGCTACATTTCTGTTTGATTTATTTTACTGAAGTTTCCAGTACTTACACTGTCCATAGAAATGTGTTGCAAACAACACAACTTTAGCGAAGAACAAAAAACAGACAGTGATATAATTTACAATTAGTTAAAGCAGCAGTCCAGAAGTATGACAAAACTTTGCAGAAATCATTTCTAATGGACATCTTACCGATCAAAATATAAAAAAACCGCATTGAAATCTGTATAATAATAACATTTTGGTAACTTTTTATCGCATAGTTAACTGTATGTGATAACTAGTGATGCCTCTGGAGTGAATCAGCATGTACATTAGTGTATATTCTGTTCGTACCAAGTGTTTTTGAACATAGACATTATAAAATGCCTTTCGTAAATAAGAAACAATTTTCAGTCGAATAAACATCATTAACGTTCATTAGAACTAATGTCAATTTAAGATGTATTAAATTATATTCTATGGACTGCGGCTTTAAAGCTATTGCCTTATAATTTCTGGATTCCATCAAGTTTGGTTGCATACCCTTGAATTTACTGTTTACTGATGTTTAAATTGTAGGTCAGAACCTAGCTACCACCCTACAGGGCACAAATGACGATGTTGACATGGCCGTCAAGTCATCGCGGCAGGCATACGAGTCGTGGAGCAAGACCCCTCCCCATGTCCGAGCTCGATACATGTACAGGTAAGACCTAGCTTTCACTCGTGTTACTGCGCTTTTCAGTGTTATTTGGGAGTGGAAGGATTGTTTTGCAATTGGGTACAACATGGGAATCAATAACATCTGGAGTTAAAATACAAAGAATGAGTTTGTTCAATTAGGAAATTGCATGTTTTAGAATTACAATTGTCCGTTACTATAAGTTTCAATCCCAATGAACCCAGTAAAATCTCAGACTGCAGATACTGAGAAAAGTCTGGTTTGTAAATAAGCATTTGAATAACGATGAAAGCTCTACACATTATAGTGTAATTTCGTGATTTGGTATGAAATTGGGCAATGTTGACCTGTGATTGTTCAAATAATGCTTGAAAATGAGACTTCTGTAATTGTGAACATTAATAATTTTAAACTTCTGCTGTTAATCAATTTCACATGGTCAAGACTAGTATCTCAATAAAATTATCCTATATCAGGCACATAATACCTAAATCTGAAACTAGGAGTCATGACGCTATGTCTGACTAGCTTTGTTAATTCGCACATTTCCCGCAGGCTTCCGTTGACCTGTTAAATTTAATCAGTTGCTTTCCAACATTAGTTAGTGTGTATTTTAATACACCAGATGTATAGCGTACTAATAGCTTAGTTTTATTGGTGATTTTTAGATGCGATATTGTTAAAATAAAATATATTATTAATTCTTGTTGAATACATGTCTGTACTCTGTATGCTCTGTATATTTTAAATGCATTTGATATGTGATTAGTTTTTGTAATTCAAAAATAATAAAATATTTTGAAGCTGTGCAACATTCAAAATATTTCTTTTATGAAAACAGAAAACTGGTATCTGAAACTCATTTCTAAGAAATTTTGAGAGTAAAAAACATTTTTGAAATGTTTAATTATTCAAAAAGCGATGTTATGACAACATCATCTAGAAAGTTATGATAACATCAGCAGAAATCTAGAAATCTCAAACTAACCCAAACAGTAAACACTGTTATTCTTGCATGTTTATAATGTCAAGGGCAATATACCATGGTCTGTCCCCTTTTGGTATCCCAAAATGCTTTATCTTAACCTAACACACTTGATGGCATTTATTGACTATGGTGAGGCTGTAATCTAGCAACCATTAACACCCATTTTCAGTGTTGCCCGCCACATCCAGAAGCATCAACGGCTGGTTGCGGTCATTGAGGCCATGGACAACGGGAAGCCGATACGCGAGACCCGAGATGCCGACGTGCCGATTGTGGTCCGACACTGGTACCACCATGCAGGCTGGGCCCAGCTTATGGACACAGAAATGAAAGGCTGGCAGCCTGTCGGTGTGTTAACCGCTCAATTTCGTGCCTTAAAGATTGTAACATGGGAAATAAGGGATTGTTTTCAGTGTTACAGCAAGTCTGATGTATTATTCTTTTGATAGCCTTAAGACATGTGTTTGGCATGACAAAATTTGTAAGTGCATATTATCCATGGTTTGTTAAAGAACTTGTTTATCATTCCAAGAAAAAGAAACATTTATATTGTTCATTTATTTTATTGCACTGAGATTCTGTAAGAATATTTTAATATCTTGTTCATTTTCATTCTTATTTTTAC
Organism: Congeria kusceri; assembly: GCA_027627225.1. NCBI lineage: Eukaryota > Metazoa > Mollusca > Bivalvia > Myida > Dreissenidae > Congeria > Congeria kusceri. Next base: position 49,330,416 of record CM051024.1, on the reverse strand, counting down.
AATTAGTAAGCTGCATTTAAATTTTATTAACATATTTTATTTTCACAAAATATCTGGGATTTGTTCCCCTTTCAAATTTAACTGTGATTTTTTATGCAGATATTCAGATATCGTTATAATTCTGTTATTTCTCTTTCCAATACCAAGGTGTTGTGGGAGCCATAGTCCCCTGGAACTTCCCTCTTATGCTGATGACCTGGAAGGTGTGTGCCGCACTCGCCATGGGCAACACTATCATCCTGAAGCCCGCCACCTACACCCGACTGTCCGCGCTGTTGATGGCAGAGATCTGCTCGGAGGCGGGGCTTCCCCCAGGCGTGTTTAACGTGATAACAGGTAGCGGGCAGATGGGTAGCGCACTGGCCGAACACCCTGATGTGGATAAGGTCGCGTTTACTGGATCCACGCAGGTAGGTTAAAATAGCTTTTGCTGAGATACATTACTGTTCTTATAGAGATACATTGTGCTATCTTTTATTGTAATGAAAGTATTTCTAATATTGATCAAATGTTATAGTAATGGTGTTCCAATGCCTTATACTATTAAGTCAACAACATGAATGACAATCTAAATTAAATACACTAACTTAAATAAGTTTTGCAACAAAAATAAAATATGATATATTAAATCATTAAATAAATAAATTTCCTTTCTTATACATGTACTTCCGGTCCTTCCGTTTAAAGACAGTTAACAAGTAAATATCAACATCATGCTTGGTAAAAGTGTCACAATGGTATAATAAAATGCAATCAATAAACAATGTTGTGTTTTCACTTTAAGATGCATTTTATATTTGTATATTTTATATTCCTAGGTGTTGCTAAACTTATTTGACTTGGTATATATAATTTCAAATCAGATTTATGTACAAACAGTCAATGTTGTGTTTTGGATAAATTATAATGCCATTTAATTAATTGGCGATAAAAAACATGTACCAACAAGATCCCACCACATATCATGTGAAATCAATGTAGTCGTCGTCATTTTCATTTTGCCAGGTTGGTCAAACTCTCCGACGCCTGATAGCAGGAACGGGTAAGAAATTGTCGTTAGAACTTGGAGGAAAGTCGGCAGTCATCGTGTTTGAGACAGCTGACCTTGACAGCACGGTTGAAGGTCTCGTGGATGCCATCTGGTTCAATCAGGGGCAGGTAACTGTCATCTTGCAAATGGAGACTATTTATTTGTTTGCAGTGGTAATGAATTATATCATTCTTTAAAGGGAACTACTTTTCAATATTTATATTCCAGTTAAAGCGGAATATTCTCAATGCGTAATTGGAAACCTTAGCATTATGTAAATGGTACATGTAATTGTCCAAAACCAACTGCTATTATTCAGTGAACCAAAAAAAATGTATTGCTCTCTACAGCTTATCATGCACAAAGGCTGATAGTGTTTCACCAAAACAAAGCATGACATTAAATTTTATGCAAAATGTTGATTATTATTCAGTTTTAACAATTTTAGAATTAAACCTGTCACATTATTTTCAAAATATACTTAGGTCTGCAGTGCCGGATCCCGACTGCTCGTACAAGAGTCCGTCTATGGCAAACTGGTTGAGAAACTGAAGGCGAGGCTGACTCATTTCCGGCTGGGAGACAGTCTGGATAAGGCCATAGACATGGGGGCCATGGTGGACGAGTCCCAGAGGAAGTCGGTGGAGGAGTTCGTGGAGGAGGCCAGGAAAGAAGGGGCTGAGGTAGGCTGGGAATGTGAGCTTGCGAGTTGAGGTTGTAATGTTAATATTATGTGTTCTTGAGAGTTGTTTTTATGCCCCCACAAAGTGGGAGGCATTAAACATTTCATTTGTCTGTCCGTCCATACGTACGTACGCCCTGAAATTTTGTGGACTCGATTCCTCTTTAACTGCTGGGCGGATTTCGCTCAAACTTTAACAGCTGAAGAACCTTAATGTGTAGGTGATCGTAAAGGAAGGAATTTTTGCTGCGACCAATTTTGGCAGAATTATGGCCCTTTGTCATTTTCTCCACTAGAGAAAAAAAATTGTTGAGGCAAAAGTTAGTGTTGGCAACTGTGGCGCAAACAAGGTCGTGGGGGCATCCGTGTCTGTGACACGTCTAGTGATTTTAGGGAAGTAAAAAAGTTGTGACTTATATCCAAATCACGCGTCCTTATTGTTGAAATCAATGTAGACTGAAAATTAGGGTTGGAATATGGAAAAGTGGTGTTAAGTGTTTGCGAATGTTACAGTCAGAAACTTGTATGTTTAAAATCAAATTGTGAACTAAGCTTCATGAAATCTTGCTCATTGTGAAATATTTAAGAAAGTTATTCCATTAATTAATTACTTGAACTAGTGTTGTTTTGGTTGAATTTGGCATTTTAATGGTGTTTATCTATTCGTTTAACCATACAACAAATTTAATGATTAGCAACTTAAATTCACAATATCTTTGTAATTATTATTTAATCGTGTCTAATTTGGGACCATAAACCATAATTGGCATCGGGAGTGGGTAATTTTACTGGACCCAGTTAAATAAAGAAAGTAATCACTGAAATGGTGCGTGCTAGGGAGATATTTGAATTTGTAAGGGATGAAAAGATGATGTTGTTTATATCCAAAGCATGCATTTTTATTGTTGAAATGATTGTAGAAAGAAAATTATTTTTAGAGGTGAAATTGAGATTACTTGAAAATTATTAATTTGAACTGATGCTGTTACGATTGTTTGCGACTGTGTTGCTATGTGAGACTTAGATGTTTCAAATTATGAAATCACTACACATTACTTCATTGCAAATTAAGGTGCCCTTCTTGTTGATAGCAGCAGTGTACTAAACATACAATGTACCGCTCAAGTTTGATTGTATATATGAGGCGTGTTGTGGGAAACCCGGGCTTAATGCATGTGCGTAAAATGTCGTCCCGGATTAGCCTGTGCATTCCGCACAGGTAAACCGGGACGACACTTTCCGCTTTTATGGTATTTTCTGTTTGAAGGAAGTCTCTTCTAAACATAAATCCACTGTAGGCTGATTGTATATTTATTCTCATGTGGTGCATAATTGTAGGTGTATCAAGCGACGGCCTGTTTCCCAGCCCGAGGTTGCTACTATCCACCCACCCTCATCACTAACGTCCAGACTGTGTCCAGAGTAGTTGCAGAAGAGGTAAATATACACTTTGAATCACTATGCAATGGCCGTCTCAGCGTTTCATTTCCATTAGAATTATTCATTAGCTTTCATGCTGCTGTGGATTTGGCATGTACCACCGTTGTTCATGCCATTGTAGGCATCAGTAGCTCTTAATCGAGAAGTTAAGGAAGATCAAAGTTTGGTTTAAACCTATTTATTTACGCGCAGTTGTGTCGAAAGCCTGAGGCTTATTAAGATGCTTTCGAGGCCATTTCCTGGGTAGAACCAGTACTTGGTGTCTTTTGAGAGAAAGCGTTGAAAGTAGGGATCGAACTCATGACCTCTCGATCACAAGGCGGACATTATTTCTAGTACACCACTGCAACCCTAACATATTTGGTGTATCATTTACGTGTAATTACTACTAACAACAGTGCTTCAGAAAAGCTTTTGTTCTGGGGGTAAATGTACATTTTATTGCGAACTATTACACATATCAATTGCATATTCTGGTAGAAAAGCCTGTCAAACTTTCCGGTATCTGGGCCTCTGACTAAGAATGAGATAAAAATAACTACAAAAATCTGGACTTTTTCATCAACAGCCTTTACTCTATTAATATTACCCTTGCAGATATTCGGCCCAGTCCTTGTCGTCCTGCCATTCCGCACGGCGAAGGAAGCGATCACGCTGGCGAACAACTCAATGTATGGACTGGCGGGCAGCGTGTGGACAGAGAACATCAGCCTCGCTATGGAGGTCGCCATCAGCATCAAGGTAGGGGGTCATGTGACCAGCTGCATCCTGATTGATACATACTGTACTACTAGACAAGACTAGAATTCTCTAAGACACTATAGCTACGACAAGAACTGCTCTAAGACACTATAGTTACTACAAGAACTGTTACTTCTTAGAAGATTATTGCTGATTACTTTCAATAGTTACTACAAGAACTGTTACTTCTTAGAAGATTATTGCTGATTACTTTCAATACACTGAATTTCAGTGTACAGTCCAAAACATGTTGTTAAAACGGAAATCGTGTTGAAATGTCAACGTTCATGGAGCCCTTTTCCGATTGCATGCAACATTACGCAATGTCTTCCACAACAGAAGACACTGTAATACTTAAAGATACTATGATACTCTAAGATACTATGATACTCTAAGATACTATGATACTCTAAGATACTATGATACTCTAAGATACTATGATACTCTAAGATACTATGATACTCTAAGATACTATGATACTCGAAGATACTATGATACTCTAAGATACTATAATACTCTAAGATACTATGATACTCTAAGATACTATGATCAAAGTTTGATGCCCTAAGATACTAGGTACTATGCAAACACTAGGCTTTTAGAAGATACAATGATGCTTTGTTACAAAAAAATTATAGCAAAATCTTATTGCTTTTTTAATAACTCAAGATGTTTTTATTCAAAAGTGATTGATTAAACTTATTAAAAATAATAGCGAAATGTGAAAATACAGCTTAAGTATCAAGAACTGGAATGACTAACAAATACATGCATGTGTCATGTTAGTTGTAATATATAATATAGTAGGCATGGCAACGAATACCAAAATGGATATTAAAATATTCTATTGATAAAGTATTTGAATGTTTGATCCTTGGATGCAGAAAATAATATGGTAATTTTAAAAGACTTAATTGTGCTATATGTAGCTACAAACGTACGGCTAGAAAACCGTGGCCATTATACAGAAGCGCTATGTATTAGAACTATGTCTTGTTGTTGCAATTTCATTTGAGAAAGACTCACCCTTGATTAATCTCATTGACGACTTTGCTGCCTGTTACTATGACTTTCAAGCATGTGTTCAGAGTACCACAAACCATCAGATATACCTTGGGCGCAATGCGTGATTTCAGAGCATATGTACGCAGTAACACCGATTTTGACACCTAACCTGTGTACTAGAGAAGCTAAGGTGACAGGAATACTTGATTTTTAGAGGCTAACAATGACATATACTGTAGCAGGGGTATGAAATATCAAAATTGTTTACATGTCCATTGACAAGTTCATTGTAAAAATCGACTTGTCCTCAAGCAAGTTTTTATTCCAGGCCTTCCTGATGTATTTTTTCATTAAATAATAAATGAAACACAATTTGTTATTGAAATGTAGAAGTATGTAACAATAAGATAATTAACTTTCAACTTTTAAATCATTTCCACACCCTGAAATTGTACTTGTCATTGGACAAGTAGACAGGAAAAATGTACTTACCTACAGTAAAAATGCTCGCGTTGGATAAGTCAAGCATGGGATTTCCTCACCCCTGTGTAGTTCATATGCTAACTAAAATTTAATTAATAGACAGGTAAGTATATTTGAATATTTGTAACCTTTTACTTTTGCTATTTTGCAGACTGGCACAATGTGGGTGAACTCACACAACATGTTTGATGCAGCTGCAGGGTTTGGAGGCTACAGACAGAGTGGTTATGGGAGAGATGGAGGCAAAGAGGTGTGCTGAATGTCTTTGAAAGTTATCCACAAATGTTCATTGTTATTTGCTTTGAAAATTTGCATAAGAGCATTCTCATACACTATAAAATCTGTATAACATATGCATGTTTCAGGCATGATGATTGAAAGAGGAAAACCTTATTTTATTTTTATTATTTTGTATTATTTGTGCATGTTGTTGTTGTAAAGACTTTACATCATTGGTAAAGGCAGTGCAATATTCAGTGATAGTTTGTTACTGAGTTTATTTTAATCATTAATTGCTTGGGATGAATTGTCATTTTTACTTTAAATATTGTACATGCATTTTTTAATTCAAAATATTTAAAAATTTATTGTGATAACGGCAGTTTTAAGAAATTGAACTATTTCTGTTCACATACAGGGTTTGTATGAGTATGTCCGTCCTGCTTGGGAGGCGAGGCCACGCCCTGCCAATGTTGACCTTGACCTTAAGACGTTTGGCGCCACGATTCCACAGCGGCCCACGCACGATGACGGCACACCTAAGGGCAGAATACCAAAGTATGATTGGAAGCAGTTTTGGACCTTTCTGTGTGGCAATGTTTATTTTTCTATATATATGAATAATTTAGAGATTATTAACATGTTTATTTGAAATCTACATATCTGTATGACAATTTATTTTCTTAGAAATGAATCCTTAATAGGTTAGAAATATTATAATCTGCTTTCAGTAGTCAGTATTAAAAAAAAATTCTCATTTGGCAAAGTTAATTTTGGATGAAATATTTTTGGCAGAAATAAGTTTTCTCACTTTTCGTTTTAATAAATATTAGTTTAAAATTTAAGTGCATACCAACAAAGTGGTTTCATACCATATTTATGAATCCTTACCAAAGATTCATTCCTTGTAGGATTGACCGCACCTACAAGATGTACTACGGCGGGGCTCAGAAGCGGCCAGACGCGGAGTATGCCCGGGCGGTGATCAATCCGGACGGCAAGGTGGTAGGACATGTAGGGGAGGGTAACAGGAAGGACCTTCGAAATGCCGTTGAGGCTGCCCATGATGCTGCCCCAGGGTATGTAGTGGACATGGTCTCGGAGTCACTGGGATACTATAATCACTTCAACATATCTGATGTTCCACATATCCACATATAGACTCTTTTAATGTTCAATAAATTGTAAAAAGTGATCTTCGATTAGTATACTGAAGTGTAAGCCTGAGATAAATTCATCAATTAAACCTAACACATCCTGATTCCAACTTGAGAAAATTTGTGTTAAGATGTTTGCCTTGTATGAAAACTTGTGTCTTGGCCAATTACGACTATATCTATTGTTCACTTTCAGTAATCAAATGTACAAGATAACAAAGTTCATTTATATATTCTTATTCAACATTGACCAGACCTGCCTAAGCTTGAAAATTATTAAGTATGCCTCTCTATTGGCTTATTTTGCTTTCCTTATGAAAATACATGTAATAGGATTGCAATTTTGTTTTCCAAAAGACCTTTGTATTTACATGTCAATCTTAATTCTAAATTTCCAGATGGGAAAAAAGTGCAGCTTATGGAAAGAATAACAATATTTGAGACGTGTCGTGGGAAAACCGGGCTTAATGCATGTGCATAAAGTTTCATCCTGGATCAGCCTGTGCAGTCCTCACAGGCTAATCCAGGACGGCACTTTCGATCTAAGTGGATTTATGTTTAGAAGAGACTTCCTTGAAACAGAAAATAAACATAAAAGCGGAAAGTGTCGTCCTGGATTAGCCTGTGCGGACTGCACAGGCTGCTCTTGGATGACACTTTACGCACAGGCATTAAGCCTTGTTTTCCTACAATACGCCTCATTTGTTGATTCTACATTCCATAAACCGTTGTGTTTAATTCTTAATTCTATCCCTGTCTCCAGATGGGGAAAGCGTGCGGCTCACAACCGAGCCCAGATCGTGTACTACATGGCGGAGAATCTTGAGATCCGTCGTGAGGAGATCGCCGGGCGACTGGCGGACATGACGGGACGGTCCATGGAGGACGCTCTCCGGGAAGTGGACTTGTCCATCAGTCGGCTGTTCCACTGGGGGGCGTATGCTGATAAGTTTGGAGGCACTGTGCAGGTTGTTTATATATATTTAATAACTTTTAAGAATAAATTAAAGGAAAACCTTTATTACCGATCTTGAATAAATAAAGTGCATTGATTTCATGATTGAATAATACTTTCTTGATTTACAGTTGTTTTCATGATTGAAGTTTTATGTCTTTTATAATGTCTCAATGCAATATGGATATGTTTGGATGCTTCTTTACTGTGTTTTTATGAATGATAACATGTACACGAGTGTGTGTGTGATAACATGTACACGAGTGTGTGTGTGCGTGTGTGTGCGTGTGTGTGTGTGTGTGTGTGTGTGTGTGTGTGTGTGTGTGTGTGTGTGTTTGTGTTTGTGTGTGTGTGTTGTATGTTATATTTCAACATCATTCTATATGTTTATTGTGATTAATAGTGTGACAATTTTAATTGTTTCATTGATACTGATTTTGATTACATCTGTTTGAAGACCTTAAAGTAAATAAGAAATATATAATTTAATTTGCATGTTCTGTAAATTTTATTTGATGTATTTCTTTACAAGTTTATCTTCGTTAAATAAAGATTTTATTATTATTACTATTATTACTATTTTTATTATTATTATTATTGTTTCAATATTTACAATTTTTCTTGACTTGAATACTGTTAATTGTGTAGCATTGCGAACTAGGTGTATCATGACAAAAAAGTAATTTCAACCTCATTGATGATTGCAGTCCTTCTGTTTTGATTTGATTTATTGGATTTGGATCCTGCTTTTAAAAAGTATGTGAATTGCCAACTTAGCTGATTGTCAATATATTTTATATTTCACGCTGTAATAAACTTTTAGTAGGTTATCCCACATTCTTAACAACTCCAGAAGTTATTGAAATCACGTGTGAACTTGTATTTAATGACACATTTTTAACAAGAGATAAGTAAACACTTTATTTTGACCATACCAAGCTTATGGTAAGAGTGTACAGTCTATTTGTAACAGATACAATACTTTTCTTCAGGAAACCACCCTGTACGGAGCCACAATCAAGATCCATGAGCCAGTAGGTGTGATTGGCATCGCGTGTCCTGACAGCTACCCCCTGCTCGCCTTCGTGTCCTTGTTTGCCCCCCCCGTTGTCCGCGGCAACACCATTGTCATAGTTCCCAGTGAGAAGTACCCGCTCTTGGCTATGGACTTCTACCAGGTGAAGATTTGTTTTGGGAATGCATTTTTTATAACTGATAATTTTTGCATATTAAAATGTTCCTTGAAATAATCGCATAATCCAATTTCATGTTCTGAATGTTTGCGATCTAGACTACTGTGCAGAAGTTTATATATTTTACCATTTCTAAATGGCAAATGTTTTCAGAAGTTTATTCTTGTAAGCAACATGTTTGTAAAAGTATGTTTACTCTTTAGCGGTGTGTGATATGTGTGATTAATCCAGTGTTAACTGTCACAGAGGTGTGAGACTTTATTGGTGTATCATGTACAGGAGACGAACATATTTACTTACATAGATCACTAATAACATAACATTGAATATTGTTTTTATATTCTAGGTGTTTGACACCTCTGACCTGCCTGGTGGTGTTGTGAACATCATCACCGGTGATAGGGACCATCTATCCAAGTTCTTGGCAGAGCACCAGGACGTGCAGTCCATGTGGTACTTCGGCTGTGCTGAGGGATCAAAATATGTCGAATACATATCCGCGGAAAACGTGAAACGGACTTGGGTGAACTATGGGTGAGTCTAGTGTGAGTGTTTCATGTCTTTGAGTAATACTTTTATTAAGCTCAAAAGTCAGAGGCATTTAAGGGGTAACAGTATTGTAAACCAGTTCTTATTTACAGACAAATTGAAGTTGTTTTTCATTATTCTTATTATACATGTGTATATTATATATGTATTTGTATTTAATTAGAATATTTTAAAATATATTTGTGAACTTTTGTTATTGTGGGGCTTACATTTTGGAAATTATTTCAGTATACATTTTGTTATCTAGGTTGAACTTAATTTATAATATATTATTATGCAATATTAAGGTAAGAACTTTCACATTTTATACCAAAATCCACTTTGTACAATTTTGAATTATATTATTTTTGGTATGTTGCTGTAGGTTTCAAGAAACTTCAGTTTCACATGAGTATTTGATGTACACCCAATATCCTTGTTACCTTCACCAAGGAAGTTGTGTTTGTGCCAGTGTTGTTCATCTGTCTGTTAGCAACCTTACGTAAAAATTACGAAAAATTTGCATTAAATTTTCTGGAAAGGCTGGATATTGGCCATTGAACAAATGATTAGATTTGGGTAGTGATCCGGATCACCATCTAGATTCTGGATTGTTTTTATGGATTCTTCGTTATTGGGAAAATGTTGCCAGATTACCAGTATGCTGTATGCCTTACTCGTTGAACATTCCCCTTTCTGTATAACTAATTAGTTGCAAACTCTGCTGTCTGGTCCAAGATTCAAATGCAACTAATATTAGCATACTGCAACTTCAGTCCTTTTACATTCTTCTTGCAGGTTAACTTTGTTGCATTATGATTAATGCCCTATTGAGATTTATTAAAAGATGCTATATTTGTGAACGCTGCTGTAGGTTTGACCGAGACTGGGAGGATGCGGACCAAGGTCAAGGTGAAGAGTTCTTGTACCAGGCCGTACAGGTGAAGAACATCTGGGTACCCATGGGCGACGTGTTCGCTAACTAGACGTTCTCACTACGTGGTGGGTGGGGAACAGTGAAAATGTGTCTCTCACTTAAGAAGCGCATGCATTTTAACAGTGACCATCTGCGGAATATTTTATATATTGTTAATATATTGTTATTAATGGTGGAAACGTTGTTTGGACATACAATAAATAATACGTGTGGTTAGGTTATATTGTTTTGAGGGTCATTTTACTGTTTATTTGGTTTCCATTGTCTTTGATTTGTTCTGTTGAGAAGTAATTGTTATTGTATGATTTTGTTTTAAATTTTGTGCTAGTATTGGTTTTCTTTTGTGCATTTATTGTAAGAATATTAGTGTAACCTATATTTTTGTTTGTACATGTGTCTACACCTGGAAACCAGCTGGCATTTACTGGCTTGTATCAGTGCTTTAATGTGTTTTGTTGCTCTCAAATTATTTTTTTTCATTTATCATATTAAATCTATGTATTGGGACACTATGTTTTTGGACACCCTCAAAATCGGCAAAAATAATTTTTCGTGTCACAATGTTTCCGGACTAAGTGTAATTTATAAAAATTATTATTTTTGTGTCCGAACACATTTATTAAATATGTTATGCCTTTGCATTTAATGGTAACACATTCCTTGATAAAAAAATGTGTCAAGGTGTAAACATTAATTAAGAAATAGTAAAATTCTTTAAAAAAAAAAGAAAAGAACATTATCTAAGACTACATGTGCATGTCTTTGATCAAAGATTGCTTTTAGACCTCAACATTGTTGGACTTTTCAAAACACATACTTACATTGCTGCTGTGATGGTTGTTGGTTGACGAAGGCTTTCTGTGAGTATAAACTCGGTGATGTTGCAAGATTTGTAGTAAATACCTAGTAACAGTTCACAAACAGTTTAACTACTGAACTAGGGACACATTATTGTAAATATATGAAAATACTGTAGGTTTGTTTGCATAGTGTGTTTTCACTGTATGCATGTATGCTATAAATATACAATCATGTATTTTAAACCCCCAATTTATTCTTAACTACTTTCAGTTTTCTTAACTGTTCTCAGGCTATCTACTATTCATCTGCTAGGTGTTACGGAAACAGAATTTACAGGCTACCAGCTTACGCATATGAGGTCTGAAAATGTGGAACAGTAGGTAATTTTCTGAAACAGTTTGATGAAAATTAGTTTGATATTTAAGTTTTACGACAAATAGTTTGGTGATCATGTTTTACAACAAATAGTTTGGTGATCATGTTTAACAAAAATTAGTTTGGCGAGCATATTTAACAAGTATTTAATTTAGTTTGGTGATCATATTTAATAAAAATTAGTTTGGTGATCATATTTGACGAAAATAAATATGGTATTTATGTTGGCAGAAAATGTGTTGGTTTTAATGTTAAGAAGTCTTACGTTTATAAATGTGTCATTATGATCTTTGTTAACATGGAAGTATATCCAAAATATCAATGTGTTCTCTATTCTGCCTCAAAACTCTATAGTGTTCAACATTACTTTATAGCTATGGTGTCGTCCTTGTGAAAAAAACAACACAAATGTCCAAACGAAGTCAATAATCAGTTTGTGAAACACAATTTGTTATGTAGCTGTTAAGATGGAAGTAACCTCTTTTCGATAATCATATTTTTTGTGACAATCTTGATCAAGCTGCAAAATTTTCGTAGCATTGTTTTGGTAATCCATAGAACGATAATTAGTATTAAGTAGTCCAATTATGTATAATTTTACCCCCTTTTTGACCTGAACTTTAGTTCTGTTTCTCTTTTTTTTCTGAGCTCGTTTATTGACAGCTGTGTTTGTTGTATTTGTGAATTTTATTTCAATCTCATGTTAATCAGTTTTTGTTTGTTTCTTTTTAGTGATGTGTTTTTTTCTCAATATAACCAGTTCTTGTATCAAATTTTATTTTAATTAAGCATTATTATGAAAGTTTATTTTACCGGAAAAAGAAGAAAACTTGCATTGTAAAGCAGCAATTAATAAAACCCTGTTATAGCCGTTGTTATACAGCCTTCTTCACAGGCTAAAAGATGGAAGGTCCATTGTATGAATACTATATGAAGTACTACTGCTTGTAAAACAGTTTATCAATCTGACTAAAGTGCACGAAGATCTAATGACAACCTATTGAATTACTTCTCGCAGACGTGGAATTTTTAAAAAGCTATTTATATCTCAACCAATAGGATTGTTCCTTTCAATAAGCATTACGTTGTTTCTTTTGTGTTTTATTTTACGACAAGATTCATTGTTTTCCATGGAATGTTGCATATAATAGATATTTCTTCCACAAATTGTTCTTATTTGGCGTATATCCCACAAATTGACTCTAAAATTGTGTTTACATGGTAAAAATATGAATGTTTAATAACTACACCTTGATATCCCAGCTAATTTCACTTTCACTTTCATAACCATGAAAGCAAGGCTCTGATTGGCTGACTGAAAACTTGTCAGAAGATGACCTTCAACTGGTCGTCCTCAGATCCTAATGCGAAGCGTATTGTAGGATTTGATCAGATTGAATATTTGATAAAACTTAAACACTGAAAATATTTTTTTTTCTTTTATGAATGCGTCCACTAGTGTCCATTTGATGCATGTTGAATAAAAATTAATGTGAATCTTGGTAATGTTTAGTCCAACGAACACAAGTGTGTTACTGCCACTTTAATTTTAATATGCCATACTAAGGAAATTGATTTTCGTATGCCAAATCCAGTGTTGAATTATTTATCCATTCACTTTATAATGTCACAAGACTGTTTCTGTTGCAGCTAATGTTGTTTATTTATGCTAGTTATTATTTTATTGTAGTTGTCACAAGTGACTAAGAAATAAAAATATGAAAACAAATAAGTTGTTATAAATGCTTTATATTTGTTTGTGGGTTGTTTTGGAATTTTTTAATTGCCAAATGCAGTCTGACAGAAGATAAGAAGGTTATATAAATGCTTGTCAGCTCAAAACCATTGAGATCATAAAAGTTTGTTGCATCATCATTCAGATCCAGAATATGATCTACCGGGTACTTCCAAAGAGAATATGAAGTGCTGCACTAACCAAATTTGAAAATAAACCAGACATGAGCTGTCAGAGGACAGCGCGCTCGACTATTCGAAGTATTTCAGTTGGTACATATTTTGGATAGTGGAAGGGGCATACATTTGTTGAAATACAAAACTTTTAAGTGAAGCCTTGTATAGTTTATACACCACTGCAACCCTAACATATTTTGTTTATCATATACGTGTAATTACTACTAAGAACAGTGCTCCAGAATAGCTTTTGTTCTGGGGGTAAATGTACATATTAATGCGAACTGTTATACATATCAATTGCATATTCTGGTAGAAAAGCCTGTCAAACTTTCCGGTATCTGGGCCTCTAAGAATGAGATAAAAATAACTACAAAAATCTGGACTTTTTCATCACCAGCCTTTACTCTATTAATATTACCCTTGTAGATATTCGTCCCAGTCCTTGTCGTCCTGCCATTCCGCACGGCGAAGGAAGCGATCACGCTGGCGAACAACTCAATGTATGGACTGGCGGGCAGCGTGTGGACAGAGAACATCAACCTCGCTATGGAGGTCGCCAGCAGCATCAAGGTAGGGGGTCATGTGACCAGCTGCATCCTGATTGATACATACTGTACTACTAGACAACACTAGAATTCTCTAAGACACTATAGTTACTACAAGAACTGCTCTAAGACACTATAGTTACTACAAGAACTGTTACTTCTTAGAAGATTATTGCTGATTACTTTCAATAGTTACTACAAGAACTGTTACTTCTTAGAAGATTATTGCTGATTACTTTCAATACACTGAATTTCGGTGTACAGACCAAAACATGTTGTTTTAAGATAACACGGAAATCGTGTTAAAATGTCAACGTTCATGGAGCCCTTTTCCGATTGCATGCAACATTACGCAATGTCTTCCACAACAAAAGACACTGTAATACTTTAAGATACTATGATACTCTAAGATACTATGATCAAAGTTCGATGCCCTTGGATACTAGGTACTATGCAAATACTAGGCTTTAGAAGATACAGTGATGCTTTGTTACAAAAAAATGATAGCAAAATCTTATTGCTTTTTTAATAACTCAAGATGTTTTTATTCAAAAGTGATTGATTAAACTTATTAAAAATAATAGCCAAATGTCAAAATACAGCTTAAGTATCAAGAACTGGAATGACTGAACAAATACATGTATGTGACGTGTTAGTTTTAATATATAATATAGTAGGCATGGCAACGAATACCAAAATGGATATTAAAATATTCTATTGATAAAGTATTTGAATGTTTGATCCTTGGATGCAGAATATAAAATGGTAATTTTAACAGACTAAACTGTGCTATATGTAGCTACAAACGTACGGCTAGAAAACCGTGGCCATTACACGGACAAAGCGCTATGTATTAGAACTATGTCTTGTTGTTGCAATTTCATTTGAGAAAGACTCACCCTTGATTAATCTCATTGACGACTTTGCTGCCTGTTCCTATGACTTTCAAGCATGTGTTCAGAGTACCACAAACCATCAGATATACCTTGGGCGCAATGCGTGATTTCAGAGCATATGTACGCAGTAACACCGATTTTGACACCTAACCTGTGTACTAGAGAAGCTAAGGCGACAGGAATACTTGATTTTTAGAGGCTAACAATGACATATACTGTAGCAGGGGTATGAAATATCAAAATTGTTTACATGTCCATGGACAAGTTCATTGTAAAAATCGACTTGTCCTCAAGCAAGCTTTTATTCCAGGCCTTCCTGATGTATTTTTTCATTAAATAATAAATGAAACACAATTTGTTATTTAAATGTAGAAGTATGTAACAATAAGATAATTAACTTTCAACTTTTAAATCATTTCCACACCCTGAAATTGTACTTGTCATTGGAAAGTAGACAGGAAAAATGTACTTACCTACAGTAAAAATACCCGCGTTGGATAAGTCAAGCATGGGATTTCCTCACCCCTATGTAGTTCATATGCTAACTAAAATTTAATTAATAGACAGGTAAGTATATTTGAATATTTTTAACCTTTTACTTTTGCTATTTTGCAGGCTGGCACAATGTGGGTGAACTCACACAACATGTTTGATGCAGCTGCAGGGTTTGGAGGCTACAGACAGAGTGGTTACGGGAGAGATGGAGGCAAAGAGGTGTGCTGAATGTCTTTGAAAGTTATCCACAAATGTTAATTGTTATTTGCTTTGAAAATTTGCATAAGAGCATTCTCATACACTATAAAATCTGTATAACATATGCATGTTTCAGGCATGATGATTGAAAGAGGAAAACCTTATTTTATTTTTATTATTTTGTATTATTTGTGCATGTTGTTGTTGTAAAGACTTTACATCATTGGTAAAGGCAGTGCAATATTCAGTGATAGTTTGTTACTGAGTTTATTTTAATCATTAATTGCCTGGGACGAATTGTCATTTTTACTTTAAATATTGTACATGCATTTTTTAAATCAAAATATTTAAAATTTATTGTGATAACGGCAGTTTTAAGAAATTGAACTATTTCTGTTCACATACAGGGTTTGTATGAGTATGTCCGTCCTGCTTGGGAGGCGAGGCCACGCCCTGCCAATGTTGACCTTGACCTTAAGACGTTATGCGCCACGATTCCACAGCGGCCCACGCACGATGACGGCACACCTAAGGGCAGAATACCAAAGTCTGATTGGAAGCAGTTTTGGACCTTTCTGTGTGGCAATGTTTATTTTTCTATATATATGAATAATTTAGAGATTATTAACATGTTTATTTGAAATCTACATATCTGTATGACAATTTATTTTCTTAGAAATGAAATTCTTAATAGGTTAGAAATATTATAATCTGCTTTCAGTAGTCAGTATTAAAAAAAAATTCTCATTTGGCAAAGTTAATTTTGGATGAAATATTTTTGGCAGAAATAAGTTTTCTCACTTTTCGTTTTAATAAATATTCATTTAAAATTTAAGTGCATACCAACAAAGTGGTTTCATATCATATTTATGAATCCTTACCAAAGATTCATTCCTTGTAGGATTGACCGCACCTACAAGATGTACTACGGCGGGGCTCAGAAGCGGCCAGACGCGGAGTATGCCCGGGCGGTGATCAATCCGGACGGCAAGGTGGTAGGACATGTCGGGGAGGGTAACAGGAAGGACCTTCGAAATGCCGTTGAGGCTGCCCATGATGCTGCCCCAGGGTATGTAGTGGACATATAGCTGATGGTCATGGTCTCGGAGTCACTGGGATACTATAATCACTTCAACATATCTGATGTTCCATATATCCACATATAGACTCTTTTAATGTTCAATAAATTGTAAAAAGTGATCTTCGATTAGTATACTGAAGTGTAAGCCTGAGATAAATTCTTCAATTAAACCTAACACATCATGATTCCAACTTGAGAAAATTTGTGTTAAGATGTTTGCCTTGTATGAAAACTTGTGTCTTGGCCAATTACGACTATATCTATTATTCACTTTCAGTAATCAAATGTACAAGATAACAAAGTTCATTTATATATTCTTATTCAACATTTACCAGATCTGCCTAAGCTTGAAAATTATTAAGTATGCCTCTCTATTGGCTTATTTTGCATTCCTTATGAAAATACATGTAATAGGATTGCAATTTTGTTTTCCAAAAGACCTTTGTATTTACATGTCAATCTTAATTCTAATTTTCCAGATGGGAAAAAAGTGCAGCTTATGGAAAGAATAACAATATTTGAGACGTGTCGTGGGAAAACCGGGCTTAATGCATGTGCGTAAAGTTTCATCCTGGATCAGCCTGTGCAGTCCTCACAGGCTAATCCAGGACGGCACTTTCGACCTACAGTGGATTTATGTTTAGAAGAGACTTCCTTGAAACAGAAAATAAACATAAAAGCGGAAAGTGTCGTCCTGGATTAGCCTGTGCGGACTGCACAGGCTGATCTTGGACGACACTTTACGCACATGCATTAAGCCTTGTTTTCCTACAATACGCCTCATTTGTTGATTCTACATTCCATAAACCGTTGTGTTTAATTCTTAATTCTATCCCTGTCTCCAGATGGGGAAAGCGTGCGGCTCACAACCGAGCCCAGATCGTGTACTACATGGCGGAGAATCTTGAGATCCGTCGTGAGGAGATCGCCGGGCGACTGGCGGACATGACGGGACGGTCCATGGAGGACGCTCTCCGGGAAGTGGACTTGTCCATCAGTCGGCTGTTCCACTGGGGGCGTATGCTGATAAGTTTGGAGGCACTGTGCAGGTTGTTTATATATATTTAATAACTTTTAAGAATAAATTAAAGGAAAACCTTTATTACCGATCTTGAATAAATAAAGTGCATTGATTTCATGATTGAATAATACTTTCTTGATTAACAGTTGTTTTCATGAGTGAAGCTTTATGTCTTTTATAATGTCTCAATGCAATATGGATATGTTTGGATGCTTCTTTACAGTGTTTTTATGAATGATAACATGTACACGAGTGTGTGTGTGTGTGTGTGTGTGTGTGTGTGTGTGTGTGTGTGTGTGTGTGTGTGTGTGTGTGTGTGTGTGTGTGTGTGTGTGTGTGTGTGTGTGTGTGTGTGTGTGTGTGTGTGTGTGTGTGTGTGTGTGTGTGTGTGTGTGTGTGTGTGTGTGTGTGTGTGTGTGTGTGTGTGTGTGTGTGTGTGTGTGTGTGTGTGTGTGTGTGTGTGTGTGTGTGTGTGTGTGTGTGTGTGTGTGTGTGTGTGTGTGTGTGTGTGTGTGTGTGTGTGTGTGCGTGCGTGCGTGCGTGCGTGCGTGTGTGTGTGTATGTGTGTGTATGATAGTATAATTGTTTGTTGTATGTTATATTTCAACATCATTCTATATGTTTATTGTGATTAATAGTGTGACAATTTTAATTGTTTCATTGATACTGATTTTGATTACATCTGTTTGAAAACCTTAAAGTAAATAAGAAATATATAATTTAATTTGCATGTTCTGTAAATTTTATTTGATGTATTTCTTTACAAGTTTATCTTCGTTAAATAAAGATTTTATTATTATTACTATTATTACTATTTTTATTATTATTATTATTGTTTCAATATTTACAATTTTTCTTGACTTGAATACTGTTAATTGTGTAGCATTGTGAACTAGGTGTATCATGACAAAAAAGTAATTTCAACCTCATTGATGATTGCAGTCCTTCTGTTTTGATTTGATTTATTGGATTTGGATCCTGCTTTTAAAAAGTATGTGAATTGCCAACTTAGCTGATTGTCAATATATTTTATATTTCACGCTGTAATAAACTTTTAGTAGGTTATCCCACATTCTTAACAACTCCAGAAGTTATTTAAATCACGTGTGAACTTGTATTTAATGACAAATTTTTAACAAGAGGTAAGTAAACACTTTATTTCGACCATACCAAGCTTATGGTAAGAGTGTACAGTCTATTTGTAACAGATACAATACTTTTCTTCAGGAAACCACCCTGTACGGAGCCACAATCAAGATCCATGAGCCAGTAGGTGTGATTGGCATCGCGTGTCCTGACAGCTACCCCCTGCTCGCCTTCGTGTCCTTGTTTGCCCCCTCCGTTGTCCGCGGCAACACCATTGTCATAGTTCCCAGTGAGAAGTACCCGCTCATGGCTATGGACTTCTACCAGGTGAAGATTTGTTTTGGGAATGCATTTTTTATAACAGATAATTTTTGCATATTAAAATGTTCCTTGAAATAATCGCATAATCCAATTTCATGTTCTGAATGTTTGCGATCTAGACTACTGTGCAGAAGTTTATATATTTTATCATTTCTAAATGGCAAATGTTTTCAGAAGTTTATTCTTGTAAGCAACATGTTTGTAAAAGTATGTTTACTCTTTAGCGGTGTGTGATATGTGTGATTAATCCAGTGTTAACTGTCACAGAGGTGTGAGACTTTATTGGTGTATCATGTACAGGAGACGAACATATTTACTTACATAGATCACTAATAACATAACATTGAATATTGTTTTTATATTCTAGGTGTTTGACACCTCTGACCTGCCTGGTGGTGTTGTGAACATCATCACCGGTGATAGGGACCATCTATCCAAGTTCTTGGCAGAGCACCAGGACGTGCAGTCCATGTGGTACTTCGGCTGTGCCGAGGGATCAAAATATGTCGAATACATATCCGCGGAAAACGTGAAACGGACTTGGGTGAACTATGGGTGAGTCTAGTATGAGTGTTCTTTGTCTTTGAGTAATAATTTTATTAAGCTCAAAAGTCAGAGGCATTTAAGGGGTAACAGTATTGTAAACCAGTTCTTATTTACAGACAAATTAAAGTAGTTTTTCATTATTCTTATTATACATGTGTATATTATATATGTATTTGTATTTAATTAGAATATTTTATAATATATTTGTGAACTTTTGTTATTGTGGGGCTTAAATTTTGGAAATTATTTCAGTATACATTTTGTTATCTAGGTTGAACTTAATTTATAATATATTATTATGCAATATTAAGGTAAGAACTTTCACATTTTATACCAAAATCCACTTTGTACAATTTTGAAATATATTATTTTTGGTATGTTCCTGTAGGTTTCAAGAAACTTCAGTTTTACATGAGTATTTGATATACACCCAATATCCTTGTTACCTTCACCAAGGAAGTTGTGTTTTTGCCAGTGTTGTTCATCTGTCTGTTAGCAACCTAAGGTAGAACTTACGAAAAATTTGCATTAAATTTTCTGGAAAGGCTGGGTATTGACCATTGAACAAATGATAAGATTTGAGTGGTGATCCAGATCACCATCATGATTCAGGATTGTTTTATGGGTTCTTTTTATTGGGAGAATATTGCCAGATTACCAGTATGCTGTATACCTTACTAGTTGAACATTCCCCTTTCTGTATAACTAATTACTTGCAAACTCTGCTGTCTGGTCCAAGATTCAAATGCAACTAATATTAGCATACTGCAACTTCAATCCTTTTACATTCTTCTTGCAGGTTAACTTTATTGCATTATGATTAATGCCCTATTTAGATTTATTAAAAGATGCTATATTTGTGAACGCTGCTGTAGGTTTGAACGAGACTGGGAGGATGCGGACCAAGGTCAAGGTGAAGAGTTCTTGTACCAGGCCGTACAGGTGAAGAACATCTGGGTACCCATGGGCGACGTGTTCGCTAACTAGACGTTCTCACTACGTGGTGGGTGGGGAACAGTGAAAATGTGTCTCTCACTTAAGAAGCGCATGCATTTTAACAGTGACCATCTGCGGAATATTTTATGTATTGTTAATATATTGTTATTAATGGTGGAAACGTTGTTTGGACATACAATAAATAATAAGTGTGGTTAGGTTATATTGTTTTGAGGGTCATTTTACTGTTTATTTGGTTTCCATTGTCTTTGATTTGTTCTGTTGAGAAGTAATTGTTATTGTATGATTTTGTTTTAAATTTTGTGCTAGTATTTGTTTTCTTTTGTGCATTTATTGTAAGAATATTAGTGTAACCTATATTTTTGTTTGTACATGTGTCTACACCTGGAAACCAGCTTGCATTTACTGGCTTATATCAGTGCTTTAATGTGTTTTGTTGCTCTCAAATTATTTTTTTTCATTTATCATATTAAATCTATGTATTGGGACACTATGTTTTTGGACACCCTCAAAATCGGCAAAAATAATTTTTCGTGTCACAATGTTTCCGGACTAAGTGTAATTTATAAAAATTATTATTTTTGTGTCCGAACACATTTATTAAATATGTTATGCCTTTGCATTTAATGGTAACACATTCCTTGATAAAAAAATGTGTCAAGGTGTAAACATTAATTAAGAAATAGTAAAATTCTTTAAAAAAAAAAAGAAAAGAACATTATCTAAGACTACATGTGCATGTCTTTGATCAAAGATTGCTTTTAGACCTCAACATTGTTGGACTTTTCAAAACACATACTTACATTGCTGCTGTGATGGTTGTTGGTTGACGAAGGCTTTCTGTGAGTATAAACTCGGTGATGTTGCAAGATTTGTAGTAAATACCTAGTAACAGTTCACAAACAGTTTAACTACTGAACTAGGGACACATCATTGTAAATATATGAAAATACTGTAGGTTTGTTTGCATAGTGTGTTTTCACTGTATGCATGTATGCTATAAATATACAATCATGTATTTTAAACCCCCAATTTATTCTTAACTACTTTCAGTTTTCTTAACTGTTCTCAGGCTATCTACTATTCATCTGCTAGGTGTTACGGAAACAGAATTTACAGGCTACCAGCTTACGCATATGAGGTCTGAAAATGTGGAACAGTAGGTAATTTTCTGAAACAGTTTGATGAAAATTAGTTTGATATTTAAGTTTTACGACAAATAGTTTGGTGATCATGTTTTACAACAAATAGTTTGGTGATCATGTTTAACAAAAATTAGTTGGGCGAGCATATTTAACAAGTATTTAATTTAGTTTGGTGATCATATTTAATAAAAATTAGTTTGGTGATCATATTTGACGAAAATAAATATGGAATTTATGTTGGCAGAAAATGTGTTGGTTTTAATGTTAAGAAGTCTTATGTTTATAAATGTGTCATTATGATCTTTGTTAACATGGAAGTATATCCAAAATATCAATGTGTTCTCTATTCTGCCTCAAAACTCTATAGTGTTCAACATTACTTTATAGCTATGGTGTCGTCCTTGTGAAAAAAACAACACAAATGTCCAAACGAAGTCAATAATCAGTTTGTGAAACACAATTTGTTATGTAGCTGTTAAGATGGAAGTAACCTCTTTTCGATAATCATATTTTTTGTGACAATCTTGATGAAGCTGCAAAATTTTCGTAGCATTGTTTTGGTAATCCATAGAACGATAATTAGTATTAAGTAGTCCAATTATGTATAATTTTACCCCCATTTTGACCTGAACTTTAGTTCTGTTTCTCTTTTTTTTCTGAGCTCGTTTATTGACAGCTGTGTTTGTTGTATTTGTGAATTTTATTTGAATCTCATGTTAATCAGTTTTTGTTTGTTTCTTTTTAGTGATGTGTTTTTTTCTCAATATAACCAGTTCTTGTATCAAATTTTATTTTAATTAAGCATTATTATGAAAGTTTATTTTACCGGAAAAAGAAGAAAACTTGCATTGTAAAGCAGCAATTAATAAAACCCTGTTATAGCCGTTGTTATACAGCCTTCTTCACAGGCTAAAAGATGGAAGGTCCATTGTATGAATACTATATGAAGTACTACTGCTTGTAAAACAGTTTATCAATCTGACTAAAGTGCACGAAGATCTAATGACAACCTATTGAATTACTTCTCGCAGACGTGGAATTTTTAAAAAGCTATTTATATCTCAACCAATAGGATTGTTCCTTTCAATAAGCATTACGTTGTTTCTTTTGTGTTTTATTTTACGACAAGATTCATTGTTTTCCATGGAATGTTGCATATAATAGATATTTCTTCCACAAATTGTTCTTATTTGGCGTATATCCCACAAATTGACTCTAAAATTGTGTTTACATGGTAAAAATATGAATGTTTAATAACTACACCTTGATATCCCAGCTAATTTCACTTTCACTTTCATAACCATGAAAGCAAGGCTCTGATTGGCTGACTGAAAACTTGTCAGAAGATGACCTTCAACTGGTCGTCCTCAGATCCTAATGCGAAGCGTATTGTAGGATTTGATCAGATTGAATATTTGATAAAACTTAAACACTGAAAATATTTTTTTTTCTTTTATGAATGCGTCCACTAGTGTCCATTTGATGCATGTTGAATAAAAATTAATATGAATCTTGGTAATGTTTAGTCCAACGAACACAAGTGTGTTACTGCCACTTTAATTTTAATATGCCATTCTAAGGAAATTGATTTTCGTATGCCAAATCCAGTGTTGAATTATTTATCCATTCACTTTATAATGTCACAAGACTGTTTCTATTGCAGCTAATGTTGTTTATTTATGCTAGTTATTATTTTATTGTAGTTGTCACAAGTGACTAAAAAATAAAAATATGAAAACAAATAAGTTGTTATAAATGCTTTATATTTGTTTGTGGGTTGTTTTGGAATTTTTTAATTGCCAAATGCAGTCTGACAGAAGATAAGAAGGTTATATAAATGCTTGTCAGCTCAAAACCATTGAGATCATAAAAGTTTGTTGCATCATCATTCAGATCCAGAATATGATCTACCGGGTACTTCCAAAGAGAATATGAAGTGCTGCACTAACCAAATTTGAAAATAAACCAGACATGAGCTGTCAGAGGACAGCGCGCTCGACTATTCGAAGTATTTCAGTTGGTACATATTTTGGATAGTGGAAGGGGCATACATTTGTTGAAATACAAAACTTTTAAGTGAAGCCTTGTATAGTTTATACACCACTGCAACCCTAACATATTTTGTTTATCATATACGTGTAATTACTACTAAGAACAGTGCTCCAGAATAGCTTTTGTTCTGGGGGTAAATGTACATATTATTGCGAACTGTTATACATATCAATTGCATATTCTGGTAGAAAAGCCTGTCAAACTTTCCGGTATCTGGGCCTCTAAGAATGAGATAAAAATAACTACAAAAATCTGGACTTTTTCATCACCAGCCTTTACTCGATTAATATTACCCTTGTAGATATTCGTCCCAGTCCTTGTCGTCCTGCCATTCCGCACGGCGAAGGAAGCGATCACGCTGGCGAACAACTCAATGTATGGACTGGCGGGCAGCGTGTGGACAGAGAACATCAACCTCGCTATGGAGGTCGCCAGCAGCATCAAGGTAGGGGGTCATGTGACCAGCTGCATCCTGATTGATACATACTGTACTACTAGACAACACTAGAATTCTCTAAGACACTATAGTTACTACAAGAACTGCTCTAAGACACTATAGTTACTACAAGAACGGTTACTTCTTAGAAGATTATTGCTGATTACTTTCAATAGTTACTACAAGAACTGTTACTTCTTAGAAGATTATTGCTGATTACTTTCAATACACTGAATTTCAGTGTACAGACCAAAACATGTTGTTTTAAGATAACACGGAAATCGTGTTAAAATGTCAACGTTCATGGAGCCCTTTTCCGATTGCATGCAACATTACGCAATGTCTTCCACAACAAAAGACACTGTAATACTTTAAGATACTATGATACTCGAAGATACTATGATAAAAGTTCGATGCCCTTAGATACTAGGTACTATGCAAATACTAGGCTTTTAGAAGATACAGTGATGCTTTGTTACAAAAAAATGATAGCAAAATCTTATTGCTTTTTTAATAACTCAAGATGTTTTTATTCAAAAGTGATTGATTAAACTTATTAAAAATAATAGCCAAATGTCAAAATACAGCTTAAGTATCAAGAACTGGAATGACTGAACAAATACATGTATGTGACGTGTTAGTTTTAATATATAATATAGTAGGCATGGCAACGAATACCAAAATGGATATTAAAATATTCTATTGATAAAGTATTTGAATGTTTGATCCTTGGATGCAGAATATAAAATGGTAATTTTAACAGACTTAATTGTGCTATATGTAGATACAAACGTACGGCTAGAAAACCGTGGCCATTACACGGACAAAGCGCTATGTATTAGAACTATGTCTTGTTGTTGCAATTTCATTTGAGAAAGACTCACCCTTGATTAATCTCATTGACGACTTCGCTGCCTGTTCCTATGACTTTCAAGCATGTGTTCAGAGTACCACAAACCATCAGATATACCTTGGGCGCAATGCGTGATTTCAGAGCATATGTACGCAGTAACACCGATTTTGACACCTAACCTGTGTACTAGAGAAGCTAAGGCGACAGGAATACTTGATTTTTAGAGGCTAACAATGACATATACTGTAGCAGGGGTATGAAATATCAAAATTGTTTACATGTCCATGGACAAGTTCATTGTAAAAATCGACTTGTCCTCAAGCAAGCTTTTATTCCAGGCCTTCCTGGTGTATTTTTTCATTAAATAATAAATGAAACACAATTTGTTATTTAAATGTAGAAGTATGTAACAATAAGATAATTAACTTTCAACTTTTAAATCATTTCCACACCCTGAAATTGTACTTGTCATTGGAAAGTAGACAGGGAAAATGTACTTACCTACAGTAAAAATACCCGCGTTGGATAAGTCAAGCATGGGATTTCCTCACCCCTATGTAGTTCATATGCTAACTAAAATTTAATTAATAGACAGGTAAGTATATTTGAATATTTTTAACCTTTTACTTTTGCTATTTTGCAGGCTGGCACAATGTGGGTCAACTCACACAACATGTTTGATGCAGCTGCAGGGTTTGGAGGCTACAGACAGAGTGGTTACGGGAGAGATGGAGGCAAAGAGGTGTGCTGAATGTCTTTGAAAGTTATCCACAAATGTTAATTGTTATTTGCTTTGAAAATTTGCATAAGAGCATTCTCATACACTATAAAATCTGTATAACATATGCATGTTTCAGGCATGATGATTGAAAAGGAAAACCTTATTTTATTTTTATTATTTTGTATTATTTGTGCATGTTGTTGTTGTAAAGACTTTACATCATTGGTAAAGGCAGTGCAATATTCAGTGATAGTTTGTTACTGAGTTTATTTTAATCATTAATTGCTTGGGATGAATTGTCATTTTTACTTTAAATATTGTACATGCATTTTTTAAATCAAAACATTTAAAATTTATTGTGATAACGGCAGTTTTAAGAAATTGAACTATTTCTGTTCACATACAGAGTTTGTATGAGTATGTCCGTCCTGCTTGGGAGGCGAGGCCACGCCCTGCCAATGTTGACCTTGACCTTAAGACGTTTGGCGCCACGATTCCACAGCGGCCCACGCACGATGACGGCACACCTAAGGGCAGAATACCAATGTATGATTGGAAGCAGTTTTGGACCTTTCTGTGTGGCAATGTTTATTTTTCTATATATATGAATAATTTAGAGATTATTAACATGTTTATTTGAAATCTACATATCTGTATGACAATTTATTTTCTTAGAAATGAAAATATTATAATCTGCTTTCAGTAGTCAGTATTAAAAAAAAATTCTCATTTGGCAAAGTTAATTTTGGATGAAATATTTTTGGCAGAAATAAGTTTTCTCACTTTTCGTTTTAATAAATATTCGTTTAAAATTTAAGTGCATACCAACAATGTGGTTTCATATCATATTTATGAATCCTTACCAAAGATTCATTCCTTGTAGGATTTAAAGCACCTACAAGATGTACTACGGCGGGGCTCAGAAGCGGCCAGACGCGGAGTATGCCCGGGCGGTGATCAATCCGGACGGCAAGGTGGTAGGACATGTCGGGGAGGGTAACAGGAAGGACCTTCGAAATGCCGTTGAGGCTGCCCATGATGCTGCCCCAGGGTATGTAGTGGACATATAGCTGATGGTCATGGTCTCGGAGTCACTGGGATACTATAATCACTTCAACATATCTGATGTTCCATATATCCACATATAGACTCTTTTAATGTTCAATAAATTGTAAAAAGTGATCTTCGATTAGTATACTGAAGTGTAAGCCTGAGATAAATTCTTCAATTAAACCTAACACATCATGATTCCAACTTGAGAAAATTTGTGTTAAGATGTTTGCCTTGTATGAAAACTTGTGTCTTGGCCAATTACGACTATATCTATTATTCACTTTCAGTAATCAAATGTACAAGATAACAAAGTTCATTTATATATTCTTATTCAACATTTACCAGATCTGCCTAAGCTTGAAAATTATTAAGTATGCCTCTCTATTGGCTTATTTTGCATTCCTTATGAAAATACATGTAATAGGATTGCAATTTTGTTTTCCAAAAGACCTTTGTATTTACATGTCAATCTTAATTCTAATTTTCCAGATGGGAAAAAAGTGCAGCTTATGGAAAGAATAACAATATTTGAGACGTGTCGTGGGAAAACCGGGCTTAATGCATGTGCGTAAAGTTTCATCCTGGATCAGCCTGTGCAGTCCTCACAGGCTAATCCAGGACGGCACTTTCGACCTACAGTGGATTTATGTTTAGAAGAGACTTCCTTGAAACAGAAAATAAACATAAAAGCGGAAAGTGTCGTCCTGGATTAGCCTGTGCGGACTGCACAGGCTGATCTTGGACGACACTTTACGCACATGCATTAAGCCTTGTTTTCCTACAATACGCCTCATTTGTTGATTCTACATTCCATAAACCGTTGTGTTTAATTCTTAATTCTATCCCTGTCTCCAGATGGGGAAAGCGTGCGGCTCACAACCGAGCCCAGATCGTGTACTACATGGCGGAGAATCTTGAGATCCGTCGTGAGGAGATCGCCGGGCGACTGGCGGACATGACGGGACGGTCCATGGAGGACGCTCTCCGGGAAGTGGACTTGTCCATCAGTCGGCTGTTCCACTGGGGGCGTATGCTGATAAGTTTGGAGGCACTGTGCAGGTTGTTTATATATATTTAATAACTTTTAAGAATAAATTAAAGGAAAACCTTTATTACCGATCTTGAATAAATAAAGTGCATTGATTTCATGATTGAATAATACTTTCTTGATTAACAGTTGTTTTCATGAGTGAAGCTTTATGTCTTTTATAATGTCTCAATGCAATATGGATATGTTTGGATGCTTCTTTACAGTGTTTTTATGAATGATAACATGTACACGAGTGTGTGTGTGTGTGTGTGTGTGTGTGCGTGCGTGCGTGCGTGCGTGCGTGCGTGCGTGCGTGTGTGTGTGTGTATGATAGTATAATTGTTTGTTGTATGTTATATTTCAACATCATTCTATATGTTTATTGTGATTAATAGTGTGACAATTTTAATTGTTTCATTGATACTGATTTTGAATACATCTGTTTGAAGACCTTAAAGTAAATAAGAAATATATAATTTAATTTGCATGTTCTGTAAATTTTATTTGATGTATTTCTTTACAAGTTTATCTTCGTTAAATAAAGATTTTATTATTATTACTATTATTACTATTTTTATTATTATTATTATTGTTTCAATATTTACAATTTTTCTTGACTTGAATACTGTTAATTGTGTAGCATTGTGAACTAGGTGTATCATGACAAAAAAGTAATTTCAACCTCATTGATGATTGCAGTCCTTCTGTTTTGATTTGATTTATTGGATTTGGATCCTGCTTTTAAAAAGTATGTGAATTGCCAACTTAGCTGATTGTCAATATATTTTATATTTCACGCTGTAATAAACTTTTAGTAGGTTATCCCACATTCTTATCAACTCCAGAAGTTATTTAAATCACGTGTGAACTTGTATTTAATGACAAATTTTTAACAAGAGGTAAGTAAACACTTAATTTCGACCATACCAAGCTTATGGTAAGAGTGTACAGTCTATTTGTAACAGATACAATACTTTTCTTCAGGAAACCACCCTGTACGGAGCCACAATCAAGATCCATGAGCCAGTAGGTGTGATTGGCATCGCGTGTCCTGACAGCTACCCCCTGCTCGCCTTCGTGTCCTTGTTTGCCACCCCCATTGTCCGCGGCAACACCATTGTCATAGTTCCCAGTGAGAAGTACCCGCTCTTGGCTATGGACTTCTACCAGGTGAAGATTTGTTTTGGGAATGCATTTTTTATAACTGATAATTTTTGCATATTAAAATGTTCCTTGAAATAATCACATAATCCAATTTTATGTTCTGAATGTTTGCGATCTAGACTACTGTGCAGAAGTTTATATATTTTACCATTTCTAAATGGCAAATGTTTTCAGAAGTTTATTCTTGTAAGCAACATGTTTGTAAAAGTATGTTTACTCTTTAGCGGTGTGTGATATGTGTGATTAATCCAGTGTTAACTGTCACAGAGGTGTGAGACTTTATTGGTGTATCATGTACAGGAGACGAACATATTTACTTACATAGATCACTAATAACATAACATTGAATATTGTTTTTATATTCTAGGTGTTTGACACCTCTGACCTGCCTGGTGGTGTTGTGAACATCATCACCGGTGATAGGGACCATCTATCCAAGTTCTTGGCAGAGCACCAGGACGTGCAGTCCATGTGGTACTTCGGCTGTGCTGAGGGATCAAAATATGTCGAATACATATCCGCGGAAAACGTGAAACGGACTTGGGTGAACTATGGGTGAGTCTAGTGTGAGTGTTTCATGTCTTTGAGTAATACTTTTATTAAGCTCAAAAGTCAGAGGCATTTAAGGGGTAACAGTATTGTAAACCAGTTCTTATTTACAGACAAATTAAAGTAGTTTTTCATTATTCTTATTATACATGTGTATATTATATATGTATTTGTATTTAATTAGAATATTTTATAATATATTTGTGAACTTTTGTTATTGTGGGGCTTAAATTTTGGAAATTATTTCAGTATACATTTTGTTTTCTAGGTTGAACTTAATTTATAATATATTATTATGCAATATTAAGGTAAGAACTTTCACATTTTATACCAAAATCCACTTTGTACAATTTTGAAATATATTATTTTTGGTATGTTCCTGTAGGTTTCAAGAAACTTCAGTTTTACATGAGTATTTGATATACACCCAATATCCTTGTTACCTTCACCAAGGAAGTTGTGTTTTTGCCAGTGTTGTTCATCTGTCTGTTAGCAACCTAAGGTAGAACTTACGAAAAATTTGCATTAAATTTTCTGGAAAGGCTGGGTATTGACCATTGAACAAATGATAAGATTTGAGTGGTGATCCAGATCACCATCATGATTCAGGATTGTTTTATGGGTTCTTTTTATTGGGAGAATATTGCCAGATTACCAGTATGCTGTATACCTTACTAGTTGAACATTCCCCTTTCTGTATAACTAATTACTTGCAAACTCTGCTGTCTGGTCCAAGATTCAAATGCAACTAATATTAGCATACTGCAACTTCAATCCTTTTACATTCTTCTTGCAGGTTAACTTTATTGCATTATGATTAATGCCCTATTTAGATTTATTAAAAGATGCTATATTTGTGAACGCTGCTGTAGGTTTGAACGAGACTGGGAGGATGCGGACCAAGGTCAAGGTGAAGAGTTCTTGTACCAGGCCGTACAGGTGAAGAACATCTGGGTACCCATGGGCGACGTGTTCGCTAACTAGACGTTCTCACTACGTGGTGGGTGGGGAACAGTGAAAATGTGTCTCTCACTTAAGAAGCGCATGCATTTTAACAGTGACCATCTGCGGAATATTTTATATATTGTTAATATATTGTTATTAATGGTGGAAACGTTGTTTGGACATACAATAAATAATAAGTGTGGTTAGGTTATATTGTTTTGAGGGTCATTTTACTGTTTATTTGGTTTCCATTGTCTTTGGTTTGTTCTGTTGAGAAGTAATTGTTATTGTATGATTTTGTTTTAAATTTTGTGCTAGTATTGGTTTTCTTTTGTGCATTTATTGTAAGAATATTAGTGTAACCTATATTTTTGTTTGTACATGTGTCTACACCTAGAAACCAGCTGGTATTTAGTGGCTTGTATCAGTGCTTTTATGTGTTTTGTTGCTCTCAAATTGTTTTTTTTTCATTTATCATATTAAATCTATGTACTGGGACACTGTTTTTGGACATCCTCAAAATCGGCAAAAATAATTATTTTTCGTGTCACAATGTTTTCGGACTAAGTGTAATTTATAAAAATTAATATTTTTGTGTCCGAACACATTTATTAAATATGTTATGTCTTTTCATTTAATGGTAACACATTCCTTGATAAAAAAAAGTGTCAAGGTGTAAACATTAATTAAAAAATAGTAAAGTTCTTTAAAAAAAAAAAAAAAAAATTATCTACGACTACGTGTGCATGTCTTTGATCAAAGATTGCTTTTAGACCTCAAAATTGTTGGACTTTTCAAAACACATACTTACATAGTGTGTTTTCACTGTATGCATGTATGCTATTAATATACAATCATGTATTTTAAACCCCCAATTTATTCTTAACTACTTTCAGTTTTCTTAACTGTTCTCAGGCTATCTACTATTCATCTGCTAGGTGTTACGGAAACAGAATTTACGGGCTACAAGCCTACGCATATGAGGTCTGAAAATGTGGAACAGTAGCTAATTTTCTGAAACAGTTTGAGGAAAATTAGTTTGATATTTATGTTTTACGACAAATATTTTGGTGATCATGTTTTACGACAAATGGTTTGGTGATCGTGTTTAACAAAAATTTGTTTGGCGAGCATATTTAACAAGTATTAGATTGGTGATATAAAAATTAGTTTGGTGATCATATTTAATAAAAATTAGTTTGGTGATCATATTCAACAAAAATTAGTTTGGTGATCATATTTGACGAAAATAAATATGGTATTTATGTTGGCAGAAAATGTGTTGGTTTTAATGTTAAGAAGTCTTATGTTTATAAATGTGTCATTATGATATTTGTTAACATGGAAGTATAACCAAAATATTCTCTATTCTGCTTCAAAACTTTAGTGTTCAACATTACTTTATAGCTATGGTGTCGTCCTTGTGAAAAAAACAACACAAATGTCCAAACGAAGTCAATAATCAGTTTGTGAAACACAATTTGTTATGTAGCTGTTAAGATGGAAGTAACCTCTTTTCGATAATCATATTTTTTGTGACAATCTTGATCAAGCTGCAAAATTTTCGTAGCATTGTTTTGCTAATCCATAAAACGATAATTAGTAGTAAGTAGTCCAATTATGTATAATTTTACCCCCTTTTTTACCTGAACTTTAGTTCTGTTTCTCTTCTTTTTATGAACTCGTTTATTGACAGCTGTGTTTGTTGTATTTGTGAATTTTATTTGAATCTCATGTTAATCAGTTTTTGTTTGTTTCTTTTTAGAGATGTGGTTTCTTTTTCAATATAACCAGTTCTTGTATCAAATTTTATTTTAATTAAGCATTATTATGAAAGTTTATGTTACCTGAAAAAGATGAAAACTTGCATTGTAAAGCAGCAATTAATAAAACCCTGTTATAGCCGTTGTTGTACAGCCTTCTTCACAGGCTAAGTCCATTGTATGAATACTATATGAAGAACTACTGCTTGTAAAACAGTTTATCAAGCTGACTAAAGTGCAGGAAGATCTGCTGACGACTTGTTGAATTACTTCTTCTCGCAAACGTGGAATTTTCAAAAAGCTATTTATATCTCAACCAATAGGATTGTTCATTTCGATAAGCATTACGTCGTTTCTTTTGTGTTTTATTTTACGACGATTCATTATTTTCCGTGAAATGTTGCATATAATAGATATTTCTTCCACAATGTGGCGTATATCCCCTTAAACTGACTCTAAAATTGTGTTTACATGGTAAAAATATGAATGTTTAATAACTATGTGTTGGGATCCCAGCTAATTTCACTTTATTTTTTTAAACCATGAAAGCAAGGCTCTGATTGGCTGACTGAAACGTTGTCCGAAGATTACCTTCTAATGGTCGTCCTCAGATCCTAATGTGAAGCGTATTTTCGGATTTATTCAGATTGAATAGTTTATAAAACTTGCCTAATAGACACTGAAAATATTTTTTTCTTTTCCACTAGTGCCCATTTGATGCATGTTGAATAAAACTTAATGTGAATCTTGGGCAAACAAACACAAGTGTGTTAGTGTTACACTACTTTTAATATGCCAAACTATGGAAATTGATTTTCGTATGCCAAATCCAGTGTTTAATTATGTATCCATTCACTTTATAATGTCACCAGACTGTATCTATTGCAGCTATTGTTGTTCATATAGACATTTTATGCTAGTTATTATTTTATTGTAGGTTGTCACAATTGACTAAGAAATAAAAATATGAAAAAAAATAAGTTGTTATAAATGCTTTATATTTTTATGTGGGTTGTTGAGGAATTTTTTCATTGCCAAATGCAGTCTGACAGAAGATAAGGATATATAAATGCTTGTCAGCTCAAAACCATTGAGATCATAAAAGTTTGTTGCAACATCTTTCTAATCCAGAATATTATCTACCGGGTACTTCCAAAGAGAATATGAAGTGCTGCACAAACCAAATTTGATAATAAACCAGACAAGAGCTCTCATAGGACAGCGCGCTCGACTATTCGAAGTATTTCAGTTGGTACATATTTTGGATAGTGAAAGGGGCAGAAATTTGTTAAAATACAAAACTTTTAAGTGAAGCCTTGTATAGTTTATACATTTTTGGAACACAAACTAACCACAAAATCTATGTAAAATGTGTGCATAACTCTGTCAAAATACAAAACAGAGTTATGGGTAATGTTGCCCCTGATGCAAGTTTTTGACAAAGGTTAGTTCCAAGTTTCAAGTTAATAACTTACATAGTTTTTAAGTTACAAAACTTTTGAATATGAACTTTAACCAGAAAATCTGTGAAAAATAAGCAATAACTCTGTCAAAATACAAAATAGAGTTAAGGGGAATGGTGCCCCTGATAATGGAGTTGATGAAAAAGGTTAGTTCCAAATTACAAGTGAATAACTTATGCAGTTATGAAGTTACAAAACGTTTAAATATAAACTATAAACAGAAATTCTAAGTGAAAAAGGGGCATAACTCTGTCAAAATACAAAACAGAGTTATGGGCAATGTTGCCCCTGATATTGGAGTTGATGACAAAGGCATATTCCAAGTTTCAAGTGAATAACTTATGTAGCAATTTACAGCAACTCAAGTTTTTATGGACTGTTCAGAATTTCTTCAGTCAGTCTTCGAAATTTAGCTCCTCTGTCAGTATACGTTTGTAGAGGGCACTCATTTGGCCTTTTTGCCAGCAAGTCACTAGCTTTTTCCATCATGAAACATGTCAATGTGTTTTGTTCAAGTTTAAATATTGCTCTTAAAATTTGAAATGAAAATCACTTGGATACAAACATACTACACTCTGGTAAAGCGATTTCTATTAAAAACAAGAGGGCCCTAGGACGCTCACCTGAGACCTTTTAACCCAATTGGAATTTGCATCCCTGAGGCGTGGCTTATTTTTATCCCAGAGGCATAATTTGAACAATCTTGAACAAACCTCAGGGCCTTGTGGTTTCAGGTAAAGATTTTAAAAGTCATTTTGCTATTTAAGTCGATATAAACCATGTGACCCCTCGGGGTGTGGCCAGATTTGACCCCAGGGGCATAATTTGAACAATCTTTAGAGGACCACTATGCAATTTTACGTACCAAATGCAGGAAAGCTGTGGGCCTTGCCATTTCAGAGATTTTTAAAGTCATTTCGCTATTTAAGTCTTTATAAACCATGTGACCCCCGAGAGTGACCAGTTTTGACCCCAGGGGCATAATTTGAACAATATTTGTAGAGGACCACTATACGGTGTTACATACCAAATATGAAACCTCTGGGCTTTGCGGTTATAGAGGAGAAGAATTTTAAAGTCATTTTGCTATTTAAGTCTATATAAACCAATGTGACCCCTGGGATGTGGTCATTTTTGACCCATGGGGCATGACTTGAACAATCTTTGTATAGGACCACTATAGGATGTTACATACCAAATATGAAACCTCTGGGCCTTGCGGTTTCAGAGTATAAGATTTTTAAAGTCATTTTGCTATATATACTATATAAACCATGTGACCCCGGGACGTGGCCAGTTTTGACCCCAGGGGCATAATTTGAACAATCTTTGTAGAGGACCACTATAGGATGTTACATACCAAATATGAAACCTCTGGGCCCTGCGGTTTCAGAGTATAAGATTTTTAAAGACATTTTGTTAAATATTCTATATAAACCATGTGACCCCCGGGGCGTGGCCAGTTCTGATCCCAGGAGCATAATTTGAACAATCTTTGTAGAGGACCACTATAGAATGTTACATACCAAATATGAAACCTCTGGGCTCTGAGGTTTTAGAGGAGATTTTAAGTTAAACAATCTTTGTAGAGGACCACTATAGGATGTTACATACCCAATATGAAACTTCGGGGCCCTGCGGTTTCCGAGAAGATTTTTCAAGTTTACACTTTTTAAATCTATTTTTAGCTCTGGTGACCTACATATGCAGTAGACCATAACGATTTGAACAACTTTGAAAGAGGGTCACCCTATGATCATTCCTGTGAAGTTTGGTGAAAATCTGCCAAGTGGTTTAGGAGGAGATGTTATTTGAATGAAAAGTTCACGACAGACGGACGAAGGACAACGGACGATCACAAAAGCTCACCATGAGCACTTTGTGCTCAGGTGCGCTAAAAAAGTATCACTTGGATACAAACATACTACACTCTGGTAAAGCGATTTCTAGTAAAAAAACGTTCAGAAATAAGACTAACAGCTTCAAGGTTTTTTGCAGTTTTATTGGTCTTGTGTAAGATAATTGGCTTTCTTAGTAACACAGTATATAATTTACTAAAAATAATACTAAAGGTTAAATGCAAATTCAAAGTAAAAACACAAACTGACTGTACACTCTAGCAACACTTCTACTCAGTACACTGAATTTTAACAGAAAACATTGAAATACGACCCTATTGATGCTAACAATGTACTAGGTGGAATGGGAGGCAATTACCAACAAATCTATGCTAGTACACTGAACTTCATTAACTTACATAGACATGTATAAAAAAAAGTTCAATACAGAGGGTGTACAAAGAAATTCTCTTAAAGTATGTGACATGTGTACAAAAAATGGGTTTGAACTGTGAAGAACAAAACAATCAGAAAAAAAATCCAGAAAAGCTAGTGCTTAATAATAATAGTATAAATAGTGGTTGCAATTCAGATTTCATTCTCTGTTTACTAATATCTCCGTTTTAAAATACTCTCTGGTTTTAGCTGCTAATTAGCACATTAAATCTCTGTTACTTTACAAGAATATGTATTCAATAAAAGTGAAGGTACAGTACGAGTACAAAAAGATCAACCATTAATACGTGTACATATATATACTATCATATTATGGAGGTACACAACTTGTACAGACAACAAACTGTTGCAAAAACTACAGGTTACAACAAGTATCGGTACGCTTGTGTTCTGATGGTGATTTTGTCATGACAAGCACATACAGAAGGAAAAGAATAAAAGATATACAAGAAATTTGCAAAAGTATAGAGTTTTAAAAATAAAGAAATTTTTTGATCATTCATTGGACAGCAGGTATGTATAGTAATAGTACACAATAAAGAAATTCAACATACACTTATTTTAATGATTTTATATTAACAAAATGTTAGAAAAAAAGGAAACAAATCTGAGTTTGAGACTCAGTTTTGATTGTTCTTAATATAAACTTTGATATTAAAATACACATATGCAAAAGAGTAAATTTTTAAAACGAACAAAGTACAATAAGCACTTAACACCAAGTATTTTGCAAACTCAAAGTCAACTGCTGTCCATTCTAAAGAAAACAACAGTCAGTCATACTATTAATATTTAAAAAGTTAAAAACAGCAAACAAATATGCAGTATATAATGCATGTATACCAGTATATCATTTTATAATTTAATAGCTATATCTATTAAAATAGATACATGTATATAATATGTGAACAATCTCATCCAGCAAAGATATGACTGCTATTTCTACCTATATATAATAACAATACTGCTATTCATAACTATTACAATAACCCTATGTTCAAAACTGATCCATGTTCTTACAAAATTGACGTCTTCAACTAACCTCCAGTAAAAAGGTGAGGTTGAAAGTATAAACAGTAGCTGAAAAGCTGTGATGCAACTGGGCTGTTTTCACATTCTGGCAGACAGAAACAAACTGCAGTGTAAATAAATGAAACATTTTATTTAATACACCATCATTTTTCCTAAAACCAATGTGACATTTCTATCACACAGAAAGTTAAAATGTTCCGATGCCTATTATTCTACACTGGGAACTAATACATGTATGTTTTCACCATTTCTCAAGAACCACGTCAAACATCAGAAGGGTTGACACATTTTTTTTAGGTTGATTCATTCACATTTCATTGAAATCATGATCTTGTTCATTATGGCTAATTTCTGGGGTTTGATAAAGAAAATGTCATAGCCCAGCTTTTCTCACCTTATTATGGTATTATAATATTCCAAGCAATGGCCTCATAGAATGTGAAATATGTCTTGATTTTAACTAGATACATGTTTTAACTTAATAAATTTCTCTCTTTCTTGTCAACTGGGATCCATATTTTTCTTGTTAACTGGGATCCATATCTTTCTTGTTAACCGGGATCCAATCTATTAATCACTGTTGTGTTATTATAATCACAGTGGTCAAAAAGTTATTTCTCATATACTTATTGCACACAAAAACATGACATGTATAGGAAGCAAGTATTGGCAATAAGGTGATAATATTTGTCCACTGAAAAAACGTTCTTGCGTTTCCTTGAACAAATTATGTACTTCTAAAAGAACAACAATTTGATCACATACTTCTGTAGAAGCCAATTAATAAGAGCCTAAAAATATTGTTCCGCACAAAAAAAATATTATTATGTGATACTGCTGAAGCAACATGTGACAATGTTTAAGCTTTGTTTCTATGTGATACTGCTGAAGCAACATGTTTCAATGTTTAAGCTTTGTTTCTATGAATTATGTGATACTGCTGAAGCAACCTGTTTCAATGTTTAAGCTTTGTTTCTATGAAATATGTGATACTGCTGAAGCAACCTGTGTCAATGTTTAAGCTTTGTTTCTATGTCATACTGCTGAAGCAACATGTTTCAATGTTTAAGCTTTGTTTCTATGTCATACTGCTGAAGCAACATGTTTCAATGTTTAAGCTGTGTTTCTATGTCATTTGTCTATGTCAATGTCTTATGCTTTATTTCTACGTCATTTGGTCAAGCTTTGTTTCTATGTCATTTGGTCAAGCTTTGTTTCTATGTCATTTGGTCAAGCTTTGTTTCTATGTCATTTGGTCAAGCTTGTTTCTATGTCATTTGGTCAAGCTTTGTTTCTATGTCATTTGGTCAAGCTTTGTTTCTATGTCATTTGGCCAAGCTTTGTTTTTATGTCATTTGGTCGAAATCATGATTGTGTCAAATGAGTTCCCTGAAATGAAAGGTCCGTGCAAAAAGTATAAAAACTAAAACGGAATTTGAAAAGGGCATGGATTATTGCGCTTTCTTGTCCTTTTTGTCCAGTCCATATGAGGTTCCATGTTTCACTTCTGTGAATCGAATCATCCATTTCATGAGCAACAGCACTGAAAGAAAAAGAAATTTCATTTAAGGTTTCTCGATGAAAAACTGTCTAATTACATAAACATTGAGTAAAAAAACTGCAGTGTTGACAGTTTTCAAAATGTGACTTAATAGCTTAGAACACTATTAACATTACAAATAAGTCAAAGTCAATGTCACTTTCTCATACAAATGTCCTTAAATATGGATGAACTAATGTAAATATACATTTGAGAGCAATCAGTCAAGCAAAGATTTTATTTGATCAAGGCTATACAGAACATGATAAACTAGATGGGTTTTTTTTCCAATTTACTTGTATGTGAAATAAGTCAATGTTCTGAAAAAAGGGAGTTTTTGAAGTGTCATCAGTGAAAAGAGAACTTGACCATCAATAGTCAAAATGTATATTAATAACAAAATTGCCACTTCTATTAGCCATTTATGCTATTATTAACCAGTGCTGTTTTTCCTTATTTAAAGAGTCTGGTAAAAGGGCCCATTCCCAAAGCCAAATATGGCTTATTTTTCCCAATTGGAATGACAAAAATCCCAAATCTACAGTGACAAAATCACAAATACAAAGGAAATGTGAATTTAAGGAGTAAACAATGTAATTACCAAGTTTAACCAATATAACACAGGTTTAGGTAATTCATTAGTTAAATTAATTTTTAAATGTTTCCCACTTTGCAAGATTACACGACGCGAAATTCCCAATTTTTTGGGTACCCACCCATGCCCAAAGCAGTGATAAAAATCGCTGTTAGCCTGTTAACTGTGTTAATGTTGTGGCAACACTTACTTGCAACTATCACAGCCACAACTATAAGTTTGTGCATCGCAGATCCAGATAGGACAACAAACGACAGGTATCTGAACAGAGGAACACACGTCAATATCGTCCAGAAGATGTACCAGCATATATCGTAGTACCTTCTCGGCACCTCTATCACTGGACGGCCTTGAAATTTACCAGTCTGCTTATAATATATTAGGTCGTTATCCTGGAAAATGAAAATCAAATGTCATGATAAAGGTTATAGTGCCATTTCTGGCATTAATATGTAATTTTCCATAACGCCAAATGATCATGGTTTGTGGTATGTTTTAGGGAAGTTAAATTACAATGAGGTTTATAATTACCTAAATATAAGCTTTAAAACAGTTTGTTAAATAACTATTCATTATGTGCCCCTAAAACATACAACAGTTGCCTCGTCTTATAACACAAAGGTCTCCTCGATAACAGTGCCAAAATCTGAATTAGTAATCAGCCCCCGTACGAAAAGTGATACAGATACGAAAGCCTGCATTTTTACTGAATTTGATTGGCTAATTAGACAGGGCCAAAAAGTAATATAGATTCACAGCAGTTTTAATTTAGCTGATTGAAATACTTGTGAAAGAAACACTGGTGCTGTCTGACCTTAGCGGCTACGTGTCAATAGTAAATGTTTGCTTATTTTACGAGTTTACATTTTTTCATAAAAAAAGAGTTGCAGCAGACGCACATGCATTTAAAATATTAACAATTAGCACAATAGAAATAATATGTCTTCTGAAGGTGAAGAGATGCTAGAAACATGCTACATGTATTAATGAATAGTTATTTAACAAAATTGTCTTTAAATAAGTGATTTATCTGAGGGCAATCGTTTTGGCCTGAGGCCTGTATAACATCACTTATTTAATAACATATGATAAAAATCAGGCTACAATACAATTTTTCTGAAAGAAAATAGATTTAATCCAAACAACAAGTAATTTCACATCACTCCTTCACTGATATCAAATCTTTTTGCTAATAAATTTTTATTTTCAATGCAATTGTTAAAGTTCTTAACTGCATGTCACCTTCTGGTATACTGCCAGTTCTTAAAGTTCTTAACTGCATGTCACCTTCTGGTATACTGCCATTTCTTAAAGTTCTTAACTGCACGTCACCTGCTGGTATACTGCCATTTCTTAAAATTCTTAACTGCATGTCGCCTTCTGGTATACTGCCCATGCTTAACTACATGTTACCTTATCTTTGTATATGTTCCGCAGCCATTTCCCTGCTTCCTCCTCTGATGACGGAATGTCTTGAATTGGAAAGCGCCTACAATGTACAAGGAACACATACACTCATATTGAAGACTGTTAAAGCCGCAGTCCATAGAATATAATTCAATACATCTTAAACTGGCAATAGTTCTAATGAACGTTAATGATGTTTAGTCGACTGAAAACTGTTTCTTACTTTTGAAAGGCATTTTTATAATGTCTATGTTTGAAAACGCTTGGTACGAATGGAATATATACTAATGTACATGCTGATTTACTTCAGAGGCATCACCAGCTATCGCATGCAGATAATTTTACGATAAAACGTTACCAAACGTTATTTATTTTACCGATTTCAATGTGTTTTTTTGCATTTTTATCGGTAAGATGTCCATTAGATACAATTCCTGGAAAGTTTTATTTTAATTAACGTATTTATGGACTGCTGCTTTAACTGTATAAACCCCTCATACTGTTTTATCTGTTTTTGGGGTAACTAGATCAAGAAAGTAGTAATCGCAAATACACTGTATA
The DNA here is from genome assembly GCA_027627225.1 of Congeria kusceri. Lineage (NCBI taxonomy): Eukaryota > Metazoa > Mollusca > Bivalvia > Myida > Dreissenidae > Congeria > Congeria kusceri. The sequence continues at coordinate 49,289,207 of CM051024.1, read as the reverse complement.
CTGCTTATCTTGTTTGATTTCTTGAAGTTGTAGTTAATAAAGACATTATGTCCCAGTGTTGACTATACTTCAACAATGACAAACTAAAATCATGTTAAATGCTTTCTTGTAATAAATCAAGACAATTTAGAAAATAATCCAAGCAAACATATGCCTATACACCACTTAGAGGTGAACACGTGCTGTCAGAGGACAGTACACTCGACTATTTGAAGTATTTCAGTTGGTACATATTGTGAATAGTGGAAAGGGCATAAATTTGTTAAAATACAAAACTTTTAAGCGAAGCTTTGTATAGTTTATACATTTTTTGAACAAAAACTTTAACCACAAAATCTATATAAAAAGTGTGCATAACTCTGTCAAAATACAAAACAGAGTTATGGGTAATGTTGCCCCTGAAGTTTCAAGTGAATAACTTATGTAGTTTTGAAGTTACACAACTTTTGAATATAAACTTTACACAGAAAATCAAAGTAAAAATGGGGCATAACTCTGTCAAAATACAAAACAGAGTTATGGGTAATGTTGCTCCTGATACTAGAGTTTATGACAAAGGTTAGTTCCAAGTTTCAAGTGAAAAGCTTATGTAGTATTGAAGTTACAAAACTTCTGAATATAAACTTTAACCAGAAAATCTAAGTGAACAAGGGGCATAACTCCGTCAAAATACAAAAAGAGTTATGGGGAATGTTGCCCCTGATACTGGAGTTGATGACAAAGGTTAGTTCCAAGTTTCAAGTGAATAACTTATGTAATACTTATGTAGTTTTGAAGTTACAAAACTTTTGAATATAAACTTTAACAGAAAATCTAAGTGAAAAAGAAGCATAACTCTGTCAAAATAAAAAACAGAGATATGGGAATGTTGCCCCCGATACTGGAGTTGATGACAAAGGTATATTCCAAGTTTCAAGTGAATAACTTATGTAGTTTTGAAGTTACAAGACTTTTGAATAAAGACTTTAACCAATCCAGACGCAGACACGGACGCCGCTAAAAACCGTCATGTTCATCACAAACAATAATACAACTACAAGATCAATGTTGGGATGAATCGCACAGACATCAGTTTCTCCCATACTGCCTGTCGGCAACATCCCAGTTGCTATAGGTACCCTAAAAAACCCTCGGACCATGCTTGCATCCGAAGGCAACTACAGTACCAGGATGATGTTGACTATATGAGGCGTGTCGTGGATAACCCGGGCTGAATGCACTTGCGTAAAGTGTAACCCAGGGCGACACTTTCCGCTTTTATTGTATTTTTTGTTTCAAAGAAGTCTCTTTTAAACATAAATACACTGTAGGAGGAAAGTGTTGTCTCGGATCAGCCTGTGCAGACTGCACAGGATGATCCGGGACGTGCATTAAGTCCGGGTTTCCCACTATACGCCTCATATGAGGAGACTGCACAGGATGATCCGGGACGTGCATTAAGCCCGGGTTTCCCACTATACGCCTCATATGATTGACATTTGTGGAAGTGTCTATTTTAGCAGAGCAGACAAAACTTCTAATGTCAGGAAAACCCAAATGATCTCCACCACAAGCTCATGATAGCTTTCTCTATCAACCAGTAACTGGCCATTATCACATGTGACAGTGATACCTGACAATCATGGCACATGTGACTTTCTTTCCAGCAATGGCATCCATCAAACTGGGCTCCGGCCTGTCAGTGGGGAAACCCACCGTCACGTCTAACACTGTGGGAACTGCAATTGCCGGGCTAAGTACATCAGACAGCAGATCTATTTATTTAGAAACTTGAACAAATCTCTGAGATTGACAGTAATGAACTACACTTTTGTTAGTACGGATCTGGCGACAAATGTAAGATCCACAATTTCATAGGTAACATTCTCATCTTCTGCCACTATGAATTTGACACCGAAGTACTGAAGAAACGTTTGCAGTTTTGTTTTGTTTCCATATGCAAAATTATATCATGTGTGAACAACCAGTGATGAACAATTTCAGAGAAAAAATAATAAATATCTACGCATACAATTTTTGTCATAGATTTCGATTACAGTGGGTTCCATCAGCAGGGAAACCCACTGTCACGTCTTAACACTGTAGAAACAGAAATTGCGGGACTAAATACATGACACACGATTCATGCAGTAATCATGTTTGATATCAATATATCAATCTCCTGTGCTGTAATCATATCAGTTCCAATATTTGTACCGCACAGATAAATTATCTGGCTGTGTTCCATAGGTTAAATTTTTTCTAACATGATACTCGCTAATTTTTCTATAGACTAAGAACAAAGTTATCGTTGTTCAACTACCCAATAATCAACGCAAAAAGTAGTCCCGATTCTGAGCGGTGCATAGTAAAAACAGTCAAAATTCCAATTGCAAAAATATAAGTCAAATCATGTTAGATTTGAAATAATTTGTTTATCGTTGTTTATTGGCCAATAAACAACTCTTTGTCATTCTGATACGTGGCTATTAAACAACTCCGGCCAACGTCCTCATAGTTTAATTCCTATGCATCAGAACTCAAAATCACTGTTTATTGGCTGATAAACAACTCTTTGTCATTCTGATACGTGGCTATTAAACAACTCCGGCCAACGTCCTCATAGTTTAATTCCTATGCATCAGAACTCCAAATCACTGTTTATTGGCTGATAAACAACGACAATGCGAAGATTATTTCTTAATTCAATGCCTGGCAGATTTTAGAGCCAAATGATCATCACCAACATACTTTTCCCCTTCATGAGCTCCATGGACAACGCAAAGCCCTTTGTCCGAGGCAGAAGCATGTGCTTGTACTCAGGGTACCCCTTCTCCTTGGCAATCTTCTGACATATAGCATGCTTTTCCGGCGTCCATCTTGTGCCCTCCGGAAATAAAAGTAGCTGAAATATGGAACAAAAGTTAGATGCAGAATCTTTACTTTTCTATCGGTTATCAAATGAATGGTACATGCACAAGTTTTTGAGGTTTACAAATAATTATTATATCTGGTTAATTAAATATTGTTAATTATAATGTTGCATAGTAAATGTATTCTCAAGCATGCACAATGGTCTAAACATAAATCCTAATGTATTTTCTTAATGTATCCAAATTGGTTATTTAATTATTTAAAAACTGTATTTGTTTATTGTATTTTGTTTCCTTGACATTAAGTTCTGACATATCTTCCAATATATTTTCCAACATTTTATAGAGCTATATGAAAATCCCAACAAGGATTAACAAGTACAATAACACAACTACCAAAGAACAGTTCTTTCAAACTTCTGAATAACATAAGCATACACGAACATATTTTTCCATCAACCAGACAATAACTGCTCCAATGGCTGATTAGTCAGCAGTGCTTAACATATAGACACCTGTATACCTGTCATAGCCATACCACCATTACCCGGTAAGTATTTCTTAGAATACTGAATTTGTTAGTTGGCCAATACATGTGCATGCATACCAGTATGAATACAAGTGAGCATTTTCTGTTTTTTTTATTCTCTGGACTATTTCTAACGAGGCAATAAAATATGCTATGCATGATATAACATGAGTCCAAATAAATGTTACTGTTAAATAACTTCAATAATTAATTTGAATTCTTTAGTCAGTAACAAAAGGACGAAAATTCTTCATTGCTAGTAAACTACAGTTTCATAAAAATACCATTAATTTAACGATGTAAATAATAGTGTTTTATTGACATTGTAAGACCTGCACAAGTATATACCGGGTATATTTAAGTAAGTATGTAAACTATAATTACTTTTGACATAATTATAAAGTATAATTATTCATTAAAATGAAGAATTACCATAAAACACATTAATCTGCAGAAATACCATATGGCACACGTGTAAAGCAGCTATGCTCCATTCTTGTATTCAAAATGCTCCTTGGACAAAACTTGTTTTCTTAATTTTTATGTCACTAAATTTCCTAACGTCGGTGGTTATTTCTTTGATTTTCATTTAAAACTGTTTTAAATTTTTGCATATTATAAAAAGTTCAACTTAATAAATAACCAGTTTAAGTGACTATCACACAAGTCTCCAAGCAAGATTTTCAATTTTAGAAAATGTATTCCCGTCTTTTAAAGGTAAAAAACAAGACTAATTTCTACATTACAGGAATGGGCATAACCATTTCGCTTTAACCAAAACTTTGACAGAAAGGAAAAGGGGTGATGATGAACTTAAGTGAGTTGCAAGTATACTGGTAAAGCTGTTTAGAATGTTTTAACGAAAGCTGGAATTTTTCGCATTTAAAGAACAAAGTATACCAACTGCTCCTTCTTTCCCAACATAGGGAAAGATTAAGGATCTAAACAGGTACAGGGTGCTGCTCCTAAAGGAATGAGGCGAATTCCTGATAACTTATTTGATTCTAATGTCATAGGACAAAATTGTGTATCACATTGTGTGACATCACTCCAAAAATGACATGACAGTTCATTCTTATCTTGTTCATATAGTTTCAATAGGTATGTATGTATAGCATACATAGGTATGCTTGTGGATTATTACCTTCACTTGGACATGCATGTATCGGAATTTGGTGTAATTGTGAATAAAATATATTGATGTGTATTAATGTGTTTGTCCCTGTGAAATACATTAACCAAAATAAGTAAAATCATGTGGTGATTTTGAGACTTGTCTTTGATGTTTTAAAAGATTTTGATGACTAACTTTTCATTTCTCATTGGAAACAAATTATAATAAACAACTTGAGTTTGAAGTATTAGGTTAACACAGGTCAATAAGGGCAGCAAAGGGAACAAGGGAGGAGCAGGGCACAGCACCCTGCTATTTTGCCTCGAGTCTCACTATTATAATACATGTGGGAATAATAAGGTGACTGAATAACAGAAAAAAACATACACTGTTATAATATATTGGGGTCTTGCTTGAGAAAAAAACACACAATGTTGGAAAACGCGTAGTTTTACTGTTTATAGACTGCCATCAATACAAACATGTACAAAGACTGCCATCAATACAAACATGTACAAAGAGCAGTGAAATGTGTATTATAACGAGCTTGTCATTTAATGAATGGATTATTACATTCATAATTTTCATTATTATGTTCTAATTCACCAGCACATGTATTAGTAATGCTATTATTTGAAATGAAGAAATTTCGGTAAATTTATATATATATATAGTTTTAAATGGGAAACTTGTCAATGTACAACTAACAACTATACAGCTATCAGCAAGACCCCTGTGTTATACAAACTAAGTCAGGCAAACTTGATCTGAAATCAACAAACACAGTTTTGGCAGTGGATTCCCCTAAAATGACATGCACAATAAAATAGGCAACTAGATGTAAATACAATAAACACACGCATACAATAAATGTTTAAAACCAAAATTTTAATGTGAACATATATCAGCTGTAAAACGACAAACAACTAAAATGTTATTTCGTTTTTTAGAGGCGATTTAAATTACATAATACTATGTAACACAGTGGCAAATATTGCTTCTTACATTTAACATTCAAAAGATGCTTTTGAAGATCATTCATGCATTTCTTGTAATAGCAATTGAAAATTATAATTAACTTTCATATTATTAACCTATATATGTCTCATACGGCAATACGAGTGCACAGATTTATATTATTACAATAACATATTCATAAATATTGAAATGGCAACAACCAACCCCATTAATAATATAAAGGGAGAACCCACTCGCCTGTGTAATGCTAGGGGTCAAAAAATTTGATTTCTCACCAGTAAAGTGATTTTTACAGTTAAATTAAAATAATCTTTTTTTTTCAAGATTTTTTAAAAATGACTTTTAAATGCTGGTATGTATATACACATAAATAGAATGTTATGTAATAAATACAACTTTAAATACCCCAGTAAAATGATTTTTACTGCTGCCCTGTCAATTAAAATAATCTTTTTTTTTAAAGATTTTTCAAAACTGACTTTTAAATGTTGGTATGTATATACACATAAATAGAATGTTATGTAATAAATACGACGTTAAATACACCAGTAAAATGATTTTTACTGCTGCCGTGTCAATTAAAATAATCTTTTTTTCCAAGATTTTTCAAAACTGACTTCTAAATGCTGGTATGTATATACACATAAATAGAATGTTATGTAATAAATACAACTTTAAAGGACTTTGATTCAGGTTTAAATATTTCAAGCAAACTGATGGACAACAAGCAGTCAAGTGGCGGCAAGTGAAAGAGTGGAGCAAAAAGCCTCTGGACAAGTGGAAACAAAAGCCTCACAGTATGATCCATGAACCCAGTTCAGGGTTACCAACTGTTATGTTGCTAGAATGGTTATTCATCCCATTTTGAATGTGATCTGAATTAACCACAGGCTCAAACATAGAAATATAGAAATAACACCAACACTGCTCCACCAGGGTTTTACATTGGCCCTAAAATTCCGGTGTCTAATGGACGCAAGGTAGTTTAGTTTTGTTGTCCGGGAAAGGACCTATTGTTAGAGTGGAAAAACAACTTGTACGACTTCCGATATAAAATGTTTACAATTTTTACATGTATGTAATGAATGTGTCCTAACAGACACTATAACGCAGATTAATATTTTATGCATATACCCGGCATGATGCAGAAATTACATAAATCCCTGTTCCAGCCATACTTACAGCTACCCAGAATGGATCTGGGTAGGTGACGATTTCTGATATGGATTTCTTTAAGATGTTTTTGTCCTCGTCCCAGCTCCTCTTGAGGAAAATGCTTTCAGTGAAATACCATGTCCATCCAATTATGGGGACATACCGCAGTATGTCTTTGCCATATATTTTGGTATTCTGAAAAAAACAATTGGAGGCGTGGGAAAACCGGACTTAATGCATGTGCGTAAAGTGTCATCCCGGATAAGCCTGCAGTCCGCACAGGCTAATCTAGGACAGCACTTTCCGTCTGCAGTGGATTTATGTTTAGAAGAGACTTGCTTGAAACAGAAAAAAACATAAAAGCGGAAAGTGCTGTCCTGGATTAGCCGGTGCGGACTGCGCACAGAACAAAACATATAGAAGGTACAGGGTGCTACTCAAAAGGGTAGAAAGCTGGACAAATTTGCTGGCATTTTCTATTAAATTGGTAAATCCAGGGTTTTTATCACTTAAATTATTTTAATTAAGGTTTTAAAACATAGTCAGTACACTTGCCATTGAATAATTGCAAAAATGTACTGATTTTAAAAGATATTCAACATTTCTCAGTCCACCACCCGAGAGGGATAGAAAAAGGGAACCAGAAAGTGGCAGGGTGCAGGAGGGAACCAGAAAGGGGCAGGGTGCAGGAGGGAACCAGAAAGGGGCAGGGTGCAGGAGGGAACCAGAAAGGGGCAGGGTGCAGGAAGGAACCAGAAAGGGGCAGGGTGCAGGAGGGCACCCTGCTATTTCGCTCTGGATCTTTCCCTACTTAGAAGTCCGATGATTATACTGCAGGATACAATGACTGTGATGATTATACTGCAGAATACAGCGACTGTGATGAGTATACTGCAGGATACAGTGACTGTAATGATTATACTGCAGAATACAGTGACTGTGATGAGTATACTGCAGGATACAGTGACTGTGATGATTATACTGCAGGATACAGTGACTGTGATGATTATACTGCATGATACAGTGACTATGATGATTATACTGCAGGATACAGTGACTGTGATGATTATACTGCAGAATACAGTGACTGCGATGAGTATACTGCAGGATACAGTGACTGTGATGATTATACTGCAGAATACAGTGACTGTGATGAGTATACTGCAGGATACAGTGACTGTGATGAGTATACTGCATGATACAGTGACTGTGATGATTATACTGCATGATACAGTGACTGTGATGATTATACTGCACAGTGACTGTGCTGATTATACTGCATGATACAGTGACTGTGATGATTATACTGCAGGATACAGTGACTGTGTTCCCTACATAGAAGTCTGATGATTATACTGCAGGATACAGTGACTGTGATGATTATACTGCAGAATACAGTGACTGTGATGATTATACTGCAGAATACAGTGACTGTGATGATTATACTGCAGGATACAGTGACTGTGATGAGTATACTGCATGATACAGTGACTGTGCTGATTATACTGCATGATACAGTGACTGTGATGATTATACTGCAGGATACAGTGACTGTGTTCCCTACATAGAAGTCTGATGATTATACTGCAGGATACAGTGACTGTGATGATTATACTGCATGATACATTGACTGTGATGATTATACTGCAGGATACAGCGACTGTGATGATTATACTGCAGGATACAGTGACTGTGTTCCCTACTTAGAAGTCTGATGATTATACTGCAGGATACAGTGACTGTGATGATTATACTGCAGGATACAGTGACTGTGTTCCCTACTTAGAAGTCTGATGATTATACTGCAGGATACAGTGACTGTGATGATTATACTGCATGATACAGTGACTGTGATGATTATACTGCAGGATACAGTGACTGTGATGATTATACTGCATGACACAGTGACTGTGATGATTATACTGCAGGATACAGGGACTGTGTTCCCTACATAGAAGTCCGATGATTATACTTAAGGATACAGTGACTGTGATGATTATACTTCATGATACATTGACTGTGATGATTATACTGCAGGATACAGTGACTGTGATGATTATACTGCATGATACAGTGACTGTGTTCCCTACTTAGAAGTCTGATGATTATACTGCAGGATACAGTGACTGTGATGATTATACTGCAGGATACAGTGACTGTGTTCCCTACTTAGAAGTCTGATGATTATACTGCAGGATACAGTGACTGTGATGATTATACTGCATGATACAGTGACTGTGATGATTATACTGCAGGATACAGTGACTGTGATGATTATACTGCAGGATATAGTGACTGTGTTTCTTTTAATCAATATTTGCTGTGGCATAAACCAAACAAGTTAAAACTCTTAAGGAGGATAGCACAAAGTAATCACACGCATGGCAGCATAAAACACATCTGACAAGACATAGATGAATTTAAATTCTAACATGATACTCGCTAATGTTTCTATAGACTATAACAAAATTATTGTTGTTAAACTACCCATTAATAATGCAAAAAGAAGTTCCGATAAACAACTCTTTGTCGTTCTGAAGCATGGCTATTAAACAACCTGGGCTAACGCCCCCATGATTGGCTGATAAACAACAATAAATCAAAAATTATTTCTTAAATGAGACAAGTTTATTGCTAAGAAGGAACAACTATTAAAACCTCAAAACTATTAGCATATCGTGTGTGATATCAACAAACACTTCCACAACATGATGCCAGTATTTTCACTTCAAATACACACGATGCACGAAAGCCATGAAGATAAAAATCTCAATATATTTACTACAGGGAGCCTTGAGACGATGCAAGAAAGCTTTGCAAAGATAAAATTACTGCAGCCAGCGACTCACTCCCAGCATGCCGTGCCTCTCTGCTATCATCCATGCCATGAGCCAGTCTATCTCGTATGTGTGGTTCACCATGCACACACAGTGCTCCTTGCCCAGCATCCTCTGGTCTTCAGGCGAGATGTACAGGTCACAGTGGGCGCCCGACCACCAGTGGGCCAGGAACGTGAACTCTGTAACAAGACGTACACACAATTAATTTCTTTCTTTAGTTTATATTTGGGAAATAATTATCATTATTTTTAGAACTTATTTCAGTCTCCGCAAAAGTCCCAAAACTGTTATTTATGACAAGGTCTGGCCTGAATTCCGTGTTGCTAGCTGCTCAATGTTCCGATCATTTTCCCTGGACCGGGACAGCATACAGTTTTACTGGCTTTGTCCAAGGTCTGATAGACATTTTTTGGTCAAAAATTACATAGTGCAGAATTTATTTTGTGTTTAAAGGAAGGTATCTTAAGTCGAGAGCATACTTACGACTCCATAATGCGTAAGACAAGAAGCATGTGTATTTTCTGTACAGCGTTTTACTAAACGGCCAAATGACCATTCCAGCAAGCATCAGGAAGCTGACCAGAAATCCGCTGGCCAGGAAAATGTATCCTAGCAACAGTTGTACGATGACCAGACTCTTGAACCATGCCCAGGCCCCCATGACTGTCTGCAAAACAAGTGAATGTTTTCCCACTTAAATACAGCTATACGTGTAAGCCCTATGCAAACACTGCGATACAATGTTTGGAGGGCTAGACCGAGGTAGGACCATTTCTGTGGTGGAAAGTTTTCGTTCTTTGTCTACATTGTTTCGACAGGATTTTGATCGCAACTTTCACGTCCCAAAATTCGATAGTTATTGTGAACGGATTGCAAAAAAGTTACATACCTGGACAGATAAACCATTGCTAATTAATGCTCCATAAATATTTGTATGATAACACTTTTATTTATCGTGCCTTTACAATTTAAACCTACACACTATTGCATTTTAAAACTAATCTTGCTGTCCTCCACTGTGTAAATTTTAATCAATATTCTGCTACGCTGTATTAGTGTTACGTCACTCTACTGGTCAATATCAGGCTAGCCTTACTCTAAACGAAGCTGGAATTTTTGGAATCTCTGTATACAACTAACAGATTTATACACAAGTTTAAATCGGAATTAAATGCATATATTAGGTAAATTTCAGCACATGTAAAGCAGTTTAATTGTTGTTTATGTAAAGTACAACGATTAATAACTTCATTGTAGCAAATTATAGGAATTTATTAAATTTTAAACTTTCAGGTTTCCACCACATAAATGGTCCTTGGGCGTTTAGATGTTCCAGCGAATTTAGCCCTATATAAAAGGACGCACTAAGACTAAATTCCTTGCACATCTGAATAATAATTAATATTAGACTCACTACATTAAAATAGTGTTGGGTTTGGAATGGCAGGGTTCTCAATAACTTTTGACTGAATAGGCCAAAACAAAAATGTAACCGGCTAACATTTAACATTCTCTAAACAACATCACAACATTGTTCTGATTACCTTTCAGATTTCTGATTTAAACAAAGAAGTCCATGAAAAACACGAGACGTTATGTCGTTTTTAAACTACTGAAAAAGCGTGACGTCATGAAGTAGCTTTTTATCTGATACTGCAAGCCATTAGCAACACCCACACCAATGGGGTCAAATGTCTTTGACATGCAGCCGAATTGCAGTAACAGCCTAAGAAGCGTGTTACACGATTGACACGAGGACTGCATCATAAATCGATGCTAGCATATCTGAACAATGCAAGCTTACTCACTAGTGAATTAATCAATGAACTGGAACAAAGAGACGCTGACATTTTACTATTACTTTCACTTTCGACCAGAACATTACTTGCAATACTTTGTAAATGGGTTATTGGACCATTAGTTTTTAATATAATCTGTTTTCAGTGATGATTTTGAACAACTCTTTCATTCAGAAAGAATAGAAGATCTAGTTTGTTGAATTTTTTTGGTTTAATAAATGAGTAACTCTATGAATATTCGATGTTTCGTGCTAGACACGATCAGCGTACGCAAATTGTTAACATATGTCATAGTCTTCAAACACTGTTTAATTCTCAAAAATAATTATTATATGAACTTTTTTTCATTTGTAATAATTTATTACTTATGAGGTGCAAAAAGCATGCCGATAACAAAGCATACCTTACGAAAATCGTGTTACTGTTTATTTGGACCGTTACCAATTAAAATGGTATTGAGGGCGTGATAAAGGTTCTAGAGATACACCCTTATCGCATATCAGAAATTTTATGCGTTCTCATTGGCTGACTGGTTAGCTGTTGTAAGTAAGACTCCGCCTACGGTTAGATTAATCCATAATTGACAAGCGGATTCAGTCAAGAGTCAAGAGCAATCTGTGAAATAGTGCATATATTGCAGTGTAGATGTTGTTTGTTTTGGAAAAAACATGCATATGGTTCATCCTAGAAGTAATTATATGGAATTCTTGAACATTTGAACCGACCAATATGAGCTTTCAAGCGGTTATTTCGGCCAGCGGCCGGTTCTTAATGAGAACCCTGAATGGACAATAAATTAGCTAAAGTTTAGTCATTTTACAGACTTAAAAATATTATTTGTTACATAGGAACGTTGATTGTTATTGTTTACAATCGGGATTTTTCCGCATGCTGGTTGGCAAAAGCGCTGGTTACAGATACAGAAAACATGCATACAAAGGGCCTATATGTGTTTACTCGATAAATCGATCAGAATTTCTGAAATATATATTAAAACAATATAAATAAAATATTAAAAAACACCCATCACATATCGACTTTGATATATAATAAACTAAACAAGAGATGTTTGTAAAACATGTATGCCCCCCCAACTTGCAGCCAAGTTGTGAATATGTGCAATTGTTAAGAATTTTTTTTTTAATGCAAGCCCAAGCGAGGTCTCGATATATGGTATCTATGTATGAAGTTTCATTAAAATATCTCGATGTGTTCTCAAGTTATTGAGCGGAAACCGGTTTTGTATTTTTAGCAACGGTGACATTGACTCCACCCACCCCATATGCAATCCCAAGCGAGGTCTCAATATAAGGTATATATGTATGAGGTTTCATTAAAATATCTCGCTGCGTTCTCGTTTTTTCTATTTTTAGTAACGGTGACCTTGACCTTGACCCCACGCACCCCATATGCAATCCCAAGTGAGGTCTGAATATAAGGTATCTATATACGAACTTTCATTAAAATATCTCAATGCGTTCTCAAGTTATTGAGCGGAGACTGTTTTTCTATTTTTAGTAATGGTGACCTTGACCTTGACCCCATCAACCCCATATGTAATCCCTAGCGAGGTCACAATATATTGTATCTATGTATGTAGTTTCATTAAAATATCTCGATGCGTTCTCAAGTTATTGAGCGGAAAATGTTTTTCTATTTTTAGTAACGGTGACCTTGACCTTGATACCACCCACCCCATATGCAATCCCAAGCGAGGTCTCAATATAAGGTATCTATGTATGAAGTTTCATTAAAATATCTCGATGCGTTCTCAAGTTATTGAGCGGAAACCGTTTTTCTATTTTTAGTAACGGTGACCTTGACCTTGACCACACCCTCCCTGTATGCAATCCCAAGCGAGGTCTCGATGTAAGGTATCTATGTATAAAGTTTCATTAAAATATCTCAATGCGTTCCCAATGCGTTCTCAAGTTATTTAGGGGAAACCATTTTTCTATTTTTAGCAACGATGACCTTGACCTTTGACCTGTTGACCTCAAAATGTATAGGGTTCTTCCTTTCCTCCCAAGTAACCAGCGTACCAACTTTTATGATCGTAGGTCAAAGCGTTCTAAAGATATCGTGCGGAAACGAAATGGTCTACCGTTTTTCTATTTTTAGTAATGGTGACCTTGACCTTGACCCCACCCACCTCATATGCAATCCCAAGCAAGGTCTCGATGTAAGGTATCTATGTATAAAGTTTCATTAAAATATCTCAATGCGTTCTCAAGTTATTGAGGGGAAACCGTTTTTCTATTTTTAGCAACAGTGACCTTGACCTTTGACCTGTTGACCTCAAAATGTATAGGGTTCTTCCTTTCCTTCTTCCTTTCCTCCCAAGTAACCAGCGTACCAACTTTTATGATCGTAGGTCAAAGCGTTCTAAAGATATCGTGCGGAAACGAAATGGTCTACCGTTTTTCTATTTTTAGTAATGGTGACCTTGACCTTGACCCCACCCAACTCATATGCAATCCCAAGCGAGGTCTCGATGTAAGGTATCTATGTATAAAGTTTCATTAAAATATCTCAATGCGTTCTCAAGTTATTGAGGGGAAACCGTTTTTCTATTTTTAGCAACAGTGACCTTGACCTTTGACCTGTTGACCTCAAAATGTATAGGGTTCTTCCTTTCCTCCCAACTAACCAGCGTACCAACTTTCATGATCGTAGGTCAAAGCGTTCTCAAGATATCGTGCAGAAACGAAATGGTCTACGGACAGACCTACCGACCGACCAACCGACCGACGGACAGGTGCAAAGCAAGATACCCCCACTTCTTCGAAGGGGGGCATAATTAATATATCAATTGGGCTGGTCATTTAGCTTAAACAAAAAGTTTCAATGTTTCGAACGAAGCTATAAATCATCCGTTAAATTTCTTTAAGACACGAATAAAATAACTTTTATTGTTAAAAATGATAATGTTTGTTACGAATCCTGATAATTTGTACCAGAACAGTAATGATATGAATGCACTGTGTGTGCTAGTGCGTGTTATTTTTTTAAGAAAATGGCATGAGTTGCATTGTAACGTACAACGAATGTATTGTAATATCAACCTTTAAAACAAACCTGTAGCGTAATACTTTTTAAAAGACAATCTTTAAATATGATTTATAATTTTCCTGGTACATTGGAATACACAATTAGATGATCTCATTACTTAACACTCTAAAAAAAAAAGAAAAAAAAAAGGCGTCTGTAGTTAATTAGCAAATATTGGGAATGTAAATTAAACTTCCTTAATATCTTACATTTTGAATCATTGTCTTTAGTTAGGCTGTATTATTTTAAAACATCCGTATGGTTATATATTATAATTATTTAATGATGCTCATCATTGTGTACATTGTTGAAACTGGCGATCTACAATGGTAGTTTTTTTATACGTTTTAAAAATAAAATGTTTTATAGCAAATCTGCACAATGTTTCAATTTTTTATCGGGTTTTCAATAGCAATAAAACATGTTATGCTTAAACCGGTTTACAAATGTTTCGTCTCAGAACATATATTTAGCAATTGACCAAATTTCATGAGCATCGTTTTTACAATGCATTATAAAAGAGCAAGAATTCAGTATTTTGGGGCCTTTATAAATATTATCCATGAAAATGACTGCTAAATACCATGGGAGTATTATAAAAAAATTTAAATGACCAGACATACATACCTATGGTTTTAGGGCACTTATAATCAAACTTGACACCATGTTGTTAGTTAGTAACTGTCCGGGCAGATCATAATGAGATAATGGGCTTGTGCTCAAACAAAGGGGCAATTAAACACTGGATTAAATTATTAAACGGTGAGCAGGGTGTGAAATATGCACAAGCTGGTAAAAACATACAAATTAAGATTAAGTTAGATACCATTTATTTTTATGAAAATGGATTAAAATATATAAGCAGGTAACGTTTTTCTGACCTGTGTAGGTTCTGGTAAGGTTTCAATATTTAATTAATGTATTACATAAAGCCTATTTGGCATGATCCATTATAATTGCTTTACATCATTATTTGCTTTAGTGCCCTGTATTTTGGAACAACTTAACTTAAATGCATATTGTTTTATTTTCATTTGTCGTATACATGGATATTGGGCACAATGAGTACTTTTAAATGCATCATTAGTAAACAATAATTATACAAACAAATGTTTCATGATGAAATATACTGGTTGGCGAGTAGAATTTGTGATTTTTTAGTAGTTTTTCTTTATTTTCAATCGCGTAAGTAATACTTTTAAAGAAAAGCTTGTTGCAGTACAAAGTTTGGATCCTTCTGTTTACAAGGATGTAAATATCTTGCCATGACGTCATATGTTTTTTTCCATATAAGGGACTCCAAAGGGGTAATCACTAAGCATTACTTGAAGTAATAAAACTAGTATTATCCGTGATTTTTCCTTTCAATTGAAAATGCGATTTTTGTGCTCCAAACCTCAAGATTTTAATCACTCTATAATATTCTACATTATATAACCTACATCATAATAATGCAATATTATTAAATTCTATGCCAGATGAACGGTGATAATGCGACTACAAACACAAGTGGATGCCGGAAAATGGGCTTTTGATTACCCCTATGGCGCCCCTTTAAAATCTGCAGATTGTCAACGGGAGATAACCATGTTATTATCAAAGTAAACGCTTCCCCATTGAAATTTTGTCAAAATCGTCCTGAAACTAGCCCTATAATTTAGTAAACATATTAAAATTGCAATTCTTTGTTAATATTTTCTTTGAGTAAACATTTTGCGATTGCAATTCTTGATTTTTTAAAGAAAATCTATTTCACGAAGAATGCGTGTTGAATAAATGGAGGGTGGTGTTTAAATACTAAAATTGCTGCTGTTTGTGAATAACCTAGCGATCACCCTTGGTAAACCGAAAATAGGGAAGTACAAGATAAAAATAGGGGTTCCATTATAGATTAATGCGCATGCGCAAAGACGTACGCGTAAATGCCCCTTGAGGAGTTAAGTTGTTTTGAGATTTTTTTTAACAAAAATGTAAATATCTTGAAAAATATGAAGTTTTGGAGACTTCAACTTATTCTGCGTTTGGAACAATTGCTAGGTGATGTGTGTAAACTCAACATTCAATGCTGGAGAGCTTTTACACCTTTTAATATTCAAATCTGCGGATACTGCTAGTTCACGGATACTACTCGCCAACCGGTATTTCATTATAACATTATTATGTGCCAACATGTTTTAAAACATTGAATTATTGTGAAAATTACTGTTTTTTCAACACTATCTATATACGCCAATGTTATGCCCACCACCTATTGCCAACCAGTGGGCGGAGTCTAAACATAGCAAGTGCGCGTGACGTCACTCGTCAACGTTCCTACTGACTCTTCAATCTTGTTCGTTACAGTTTTAGACTCTGATTTCGGATCAAATTGACCAAACCAAAACAATGCCAAAGGCAAATTTCACATGTTCACATTAATGTTTGTTAGTTATATGTCTTTACTTCATCGTCTACAGCAGGAATGTATGAATGAGCAATAAATATATTGTGGCTGCCAGTTAAAGAAGAAAGTTGCCATGTCTATTAACAATATTCAATGGACATGATGGACTTTGGACGTTTGGTACGAAATTGGTTATTAACGAATTGCATCTACGATGTTTATGAAGAATTTTGATCATTCCCATTCTTAATAAAACGAAATACGTTTTTTAAAAAGGTGAAGCATTGTTATAAAAACTCAGCTAAACACGTTTAATTACCGATTACCATCTAACAACAGATCAGTTTAGTATATCAATACCATGCATGTATCATACTACTTCGAAGGGGGTTCGATATGGGGTCAGGTCAGGACGGCCCACACTCCAAGATGGTCCAAGTTGACGATAGAGTGGTTCCAAAATGGTTTAAATAAATCTCTTGGCATAATTAAATAACTACTATTTTATTTATTTATTAAGAAAATTGATTTAAAAACTGATTTTTCGTTTAACACAAAGGCAATTTATTTAGAAAGTTTAATTATAAAACGTAATTAGCGACAATATGCCTGCACGACACTGTAGCAATGTAGCTATATATAGCGTCCTACAAAGACATTTAAACTTTGAGTAATGTGTTGCTTTTTTGTGGACAAATGACAAGATATTGAAAATAGACGAATATTTGTCCGTAGGGATGGAGACAGAATAGAACTGAAGAAGATTTAACTTTTAAATTACATGTAACTGACCTTTAAAAATATAGATCAAATTCAATAAATAAATAAATAACAAAAATATAATAAAAATATAACATACAAAACAAAGTGTGGATTATAATGGAAATGACAGGCATTACTTGTCAAAACAAAAACGGCCAATGTGGAAAGATCTAGGATCAAAAAGATACAGGGTGCTGCTAAAAAGGAGCAGATTGGAAATCCGGCGCAATTAATGTCTTGACATTTTCAATAATTTGCTAAATCCAGGCGTTTTATGAGTCTAATGCTTCTACATGAAGTTTATAAGCATATTATTTTCATTTGCATTGAATATTTGCAGAAATATAATAAAGTTTAAATGATATCAAACATTCATGTGTTGACAAGCCCAGAGGGGTAGCATCGGGTGGGGGGGGGGGGGCAAAAAGAAGCAGGTTACGTGCACCACCCTGCTATTTCGCTCTAGATCTTTCCCTATACGCTAGGCCAATGTGGTGTTCACGGAAAGGTATACTAAAAATCGCCCGCAACATTCCAACACAACAATCCTTTCCCAAAAGATGACGCAACAATATTTTTCTGTATTATCTCTCGCTTCCCAATTATTTCATAAATAATTTTCGATTAAGAGTTGTTTATCGGCTTATAAGCAACGATTTGAAGTTCTGATGCATATGAATTAAACAACGACCGCGTTATCCCGAGTTGTTTAATATTACGCATCAGAACGACAAATCGTCGTTTATTAGCCGATAAACAACGATAATGCGAAAATTATTTCGATTCTAATATATGATCTGACAACATTTTATGCAATTACAAAGCGAACTATATTTTATTTTACAGTTTCGGAACTATTTTGGGTATTTTATTGGTAGTTTTACAACGGTGAATTTTCTTCTTTGTTAATAGAAAACTGCGCGTGTGCAATGAGACCAGGTTTGATATTGCTATTTCAATGATCGAGCCAATATGGAGCCGTCAAGGAGCAGAAATGTACAGAACACCTTGTACGTTTCTCAGTATTAGTAGACGGGAATCTAGAAATGATTGTTTGACACTAGAACAATTATGTACAGAGTTATCAAGTATCTTTTTGCAAAAAAATCACTAAAACGTTGAAAAAGCAAATAAAACAAATTTGCATGAATACAGCCGCAATTTTAAGATGTATTACCGAAGAAAGAGCTTTTGTAGATATCAAGGATGGTATTCGATGCCTGCGCACTGCATGCAAAGATGGCATAATGCGATGTGTTATTAAGAATAGGGGCGTGTCGACAATAATATTTGCAAAAATAATTACCGGTAAAGTTCATTTACAGAGATCTAATATATAAACATTGTTAAATACGATGGCATTGTTTTTTAAACAGTTGACAAATGTATAATAAGAATGTATTAACAGTGGTCATCAATGACACTTTCGTGGGCGCGGGAAAAATACTACTAGTAGTAAAATTGATGTGAATAACACGTTCATGATGTACCGTTACATGCCTGCGCAACATTAATAACGTTGTGTCGCGTAGGTAAGATTTCTCTGAAGTGCGCGATTTTGTAGGCATGACTTAGGATCCTACTGGAGCAGTCTATCACAAACATGTTTTGCCGTTTTTTCTTAACGCTTCCATCAATATATATTATTGCTTCTAGAAAATATATTCGAGAAAATGTGACTTTGTCTTATTTTACTATGTGTCTTTATTTGTGGGAAATACCGTCGATCGATATGCCCTTTTATGGAAATAGGGGACACACGAGAACATTTTAACAGCGCAAAATTTTTCTTTTGTGCTACGATTCTTGCAACAACTGCAGTATTGTCGCTGTTTTTGCTTGAAATATTGGCAATTATATTGCCACATCGCGAAACTTCCCATTAACTTAATATCGATACTACAAGAAAAAAATTACTGACAGTTCGCATTATTTCAGCTTTGAAATCTCAGTATAACAGCTTTGGTAATCGCGTACATTGATTACCATCCTCAGATATTATTAAGAGACAGTCTCATATTAACATGATTAGGGTAAAATACAAATTATACATTCCAGTTATGTCACAATAACTCTGTGATTTATCATATCATTGTCCATGGATATTTAACCTTAACAAAAAAGTAAGTGAGGATGCTTGTGATTCACCTTCCAAATGCAGTAATGGAATTTAATTCTATAAATAAAGCTCAACAACTATCATTTCTAATATTGTATACTGTATACTCATTTGGTATTGAGCAAAGCCGCAGAATAGACATGGAAATGTCGTAAAGGTAAAATAACACTTTTCGGCTGTTAACTTGCCACATTTCCGGGTGATGCAAACATATGTCAAGTTGTTTGTAAGAATTTAAGTTATACAAAAGGTAATTAAAGTGAAATCGACAATTGGTTTTAAGTTTGAATAGTAAACCGTGCATATCTTTTTGTCGTTAATGAAGTGTGTTTAGAATCTACTCGCTAATCTAGAGAAAGCCCAAATCAGTCTGGTATATATATCGGACAGGATTATATTTCGGATATCTATTTGATAATATTATTTAATATGAATATATTTAGAGTCTTTTATGGGAATATATTCAGAGTTTTGTATGTGAATATATTCAGAGTTTTTCAGAGACATATCTGTTTTAATCATTTGTACACCATCATTCAATACAGAATGATGTGAGTACTTTTATTATAAGTATTTTAAAACACGTTAAAAAAGTATACTCTTATTATAGATGGCGGAAAACGGCTCTAGTATGACACCAGAAGAGAAGTTTGAATTTATAACCAGGAACTTGCAGGTATCACATTTATTTAAATGGTAAAGAAAATACTCTTCAATTCTTAAAAACAGGTGTTAATAACTAAGGGAAGAGGAAGCGAAACCTATCAAATACACCTTTTTTTTTATGTGTGTTGGCTTTTTATACTATTTTAAGTCTGGTTACTTGAAATAATTTTATAATTATATATATATATATATATATATAATATATATATATATATATATATATATAAGACTCAGACTTTAATATTGTTGGCGTAATTGAAGTTGTAAATATTTTCTATTTTGACAGGAAACATTGGGAGAAGATAAAATCAAGACAGTTCTCAAGGAACGAGACCTGAAAGTGTATTGGGGTACAGCCACCACTGGGAAACCTCATGTGGGATACTTTGTACCAATGTGTAAAATATCCGATTTTCTGCGAGCTGATTGTGAGGTATTCAGTATTGTCATGCTGGTCAGGGCCCTCAAACTACGATTTTTGCTGCCGAATATCGGCCCCACTCCCCCACCTGAATAGTATGTTTTTTTCCCCTATAAAATGGAAAAATTCCCCCTAGTAGGTTTGCCAAAAAAAAAATAC
Source organism: Congeria kusceri (assembly GCA_027627225.1). Classification (NCBI taxonomy): domain Eukaryota; kingdom Metazoa; phylum Mollusca; class Bivalvia; order Myida; family Dreissenidae; genus Congeria; species Congeria kusceri. Next base: position 49,268,379 of record CM051024.1, on the reverse strand, counting down.
AAAAAAAACAAAACAGAAAACATAGTTAAGATGCCAATAATCGTCCGCATCATAAGTATAACCGTTTTGGTCCAGATCTCTACATCGCTAATATTTCATTGACACATGTTATGTGCGATAAACAGTAAACCGATCCGTTCAACATCAAAGTGAAACAGTTTGATGTCGTCAGCTTATATCGCGCGTGCCACCCATGACAACGTCCTTTCACTGCTGTCGCTTTATTTAGCAGCCGAATTACAGGGTGTTCACAGTACCTGTATGTCATAAATCAATACTGACCCATCTGAACAACAATAACGTTATCGATATGGCAAAAGTATTTTGTTGTTTAAGAGGAAATGATAACTGCACATCGATGGCGATAAAAAAATAGGTTTGTATGCGCTACGAAACTTTTATTCAAAAGTAAAGATCTCACAGTTCTCTATGCTAGTTTTTATATGGCCATCAATACACCCATGCTTTCCATGCGGATGACTGGACGTTGTACATGTCAGCATAATTTTTGCGTGCTTTTCTATTTATTAACGCGGGCGAAATCATGAAAAACTCGTGGAAATGATGCGTGTATAGCTGCAATGTTACATGTATACCGCAGCTTAGTCCAAGTTTTAAGCGTTATCGGTAGATTCTGAGCTGGGTTTTTTTTGTGCTTAAAAATAATCAGAGTTATATTTATAGGAGTTTCATTTGCCGTAAAGATTATATAACGTTTTACCAAACGACAATTAGACGCGAGTTTGATCGGGTTGAGTTAGTTTTCAAATCAGTTAATCTGTAAAAACTTCCATATTAAAATATTCCCCCGGTCAGTCAAAATTCCCCCTCTAGAGGGCCCTGCACGGGTTTTGGTGTTGATTTATATTGATGGAGACAACTATTTGGTTGCATTCGATCCCTATTCCATACAAACAGTTATCACATGAATATCAGATTTAAGATACATCTGCACTTGGAACGAAGAGAGTAGTATTAATTCGCACTATAATTAGTGCGCGTATAATGAAATAGTTCGTCATAACTAAGATTAAACATTTGTCAGGTGAAAACTAAATTCATTGACCTGACAATTAATGCGTCTTTGTATATGATTGTCAGTTAGATCTGACAAAGTAGTGGTTCAGCTTTACATGAAATGATATAAAATATGCAAATACTAAGTGCGAGTATTACAAATGTAAAATAACGTTGGGAAATGTTGCTACAGGTGACGATCCTGTTCGCAGACCTCCATGCGTACCTGGACAACATGAAGGCTCCCTGGTCACTGCTGGCCAAGAGGACCCAGTACTACGAGCACGTCATCAAGGCCATGCTCAAGTCGATCGGTGTGCCACTGGAGAAACTGAAGTTTGTGAAAGGCACAGACTACCAGCTGAGCAGGTGACAACAAATGCTTACTATTGCTCATAATATTACTGAGGGTATTTGGTAGCTGTTGAATTTGAAAAATCATTGACCATTTAACTAAAATTTTCAAGGGTCAATTTATTATTGTAATAATAGTTGTAAGATAGGACACTTGTCTGTTTCTAGGCAAATTAGGGGTATTTTGTTACTAAAAGGAAAAAAATAATGCAATGAGAATAGTACTAATGATTTAAGTGAAAAAGTGTATATAGCTGCAGCATTTATTAATGTCAGTACATGTAGTGGTTAGCTATTATTTCATTTAATGGAGTCATTATTTGAAGATGTGCAACACTGTATTAAGTTTAAATTCTAAAAGTTAAAAGTTACCCTCAGGTCCCACTGTATAAAGTTTTTATACTAAAAGTTGTGCTTAGTTGCTCAATCGTGTCCAATGTTTAAATTTCATTTTCCACTTTGTTGTTGATGTTATATAACAGTGGTATTGTTCCATTCCAGAGAGTACACACTGGATGTGTACAGGCTGTCGTCAATGGTTACGGAGCATGACGCCAGGAAAGCAGGTGCCGAGGTTGTGAAGCAAGTGTCCAGTCCACTGCTCAGTGGCTTACTGTACCCTGGTCTGCAGGTAGATAACTATCATTTAAAAGTGGTTTGTGAAATGTAAACAAATCATTTACGATGTCTGTGAATTCATACAAAATGTTTTAAGGTGTATGTTTGTTTGTCAGAAAGCTTCACATTGTCTTTATTAACACATCTCAAGTTAGGGCAGATATGCATTATCTTCATAAAATGCAGTAAGCCATGTTAAGTATTAAAATGGCCCTAAAGGTAATAAGTCAACATAATGTTTTTAATTGCCTATGAAAAATAGGGATAAAAATCTAGTTTTCTCAGCTCCGGGTGTACGTTTGTTTGTTAGGAAGCTTCTCATTGTCTGCATTAACACATATCAAAGTTAGTATAGGACAGCTTTCCATTATCTACATAAAATGCAGTAAGCCATGTATAGGAAAAAAATTAATCATCAAGTTTATGTTAAACGGTCTATCATGTACAGGGATTAAAACCATGACGTTTTCTCGGTACCATTGTGTCATATACTAGCCAGCTAATCTGCCAGCAAAGATTTCTTTTGAGTAGCAGCATTTAATGGCTGTACCAGTCCCTGTCACAATTTACAAATCAAGAAAACAGGACTTTATGCACATGTGAGTTCTGCAATGCTTGTTTGATTTGCAGGCTCTAGATGAAGAGTACTTGAAGGTTGATGCCCAGTTTGGAGGTGTGGACCAGCGTAAAATCTTCACATTTGCAAAGAAGGTGTGCATGTTATATTGATGTGAAAATGAAATACCATACCAATGATCATCCTGTGTAGTATTACTTCTCACATAAGGCTGTTATACCCATTGGGTATGAATTGACATGTTTTGACAAATAAAACTATATTGGCAAGTCAAAATTTTGACCTGTCTGTCTGAAAGGGCAATAACAAAAGGCATGGACATTGGAGAAAACAAAAATTCAACAATGTTCAGAAATATTGCTGCAAATATATAAAAGTTACGCTATCTTCTTTCCATTTGACTGCATTTACATAATCTCTATGAATTTACAATTAATAGGTAATGTCTCTCTATATATTTTCTTCATTTAAGTTCGGGCAAGCTGAAATTTTATGGAGTAGGCTTGATTTACTGGTATTGTAAAGACCGGAAATACAGTAGGGGCAGAAAAAATGAAAGAAAAAAGTACCTGTTCCCCATATGTTTTCTGCCCCTTACTCACTGTATGAGATACATTGTATATTATACAACACAAATGCTTTCAGTACATGCCACATCTTGGTTACGCAGAAAGGGCTCATCTCATGAACCCTATGGTACCTGGACTAACTGGCGGCAAAATGAGTTCGTCAGACGAAGACTCAAAAATCGACCTGTTGGACTCGAGTGCACAGGTGAAGAAGAAGCTCAAAAAAGCATTCTGTGAGCCAGGCAATGTGGAGGAAAATGGAGTCCTAGCGTTCTGTAAATCTGTGTTATTCCCACTGTCCAAAACTGGAGGTAACTTGTTATTTTGTGCAGATACATTTCTTGTGTTGATGTGCATTTGTAGAAAGGTAAAGTTGAGTGAACAAGTCATGAAAAAGTTGTTATTTTCATTAGGGAATAGCATTTGATATAATGTAGTAAATTTCGTGTTTTTATACACAGATCAGATAATCTCTAGATGTTTTTTTTTCACATAAGTTTAGAAGTATATTTGGGCATGTTAAAATAAAATATTTGATTACTGCTCAGGTTACTGGCTACACTAGCTGTAATAATTGACTCTTTAAATACCTTCTTACAGAGTTTGTTGTGAAAAGATCAGAAGAGAATGGTGGACGAGTGACCTTCAGCAATTACAAGGCGCTAGAAGAGGCATTCGCAAAACAGGTGAGTGTTTGTGTTGATCTTAACAATCTTAAATCATTGATCAGTAAGAGAAAAATGACATAGTGTTCATGTTTATGTTTGCCAGTTACTAAAATGCATTTGTTAAGTCCTTGTAAGATGATTATCATATTTGATTAGTGATTGAGAAACTTTGTTAAGAAAATGTGTTTATGTAAATTATGGTGGTTGATAACCGAAAATATGGTGACGCAGTCTTTTTGAATTGACATTATTGTCGGGCGCTGTTCGGAATAAACAAGTTAAGGAAATGGGTTAAAAACTAGGACGTGTACTTAACCCTTGCAGTGCTGAGACCGGATATATCCGGTCAAGCTATAGGTAACCTGGGCCCGAGGTTATAAAACTCTTGAGATCAATCTCCCAGCTCAAATCTCAACTCCTAGCTCAGCCTGAGACTGAACTAAAAAAATCTGAGATTATAAAAATTTAACTCTGAGCTCAAACTCAGACTGAGCAAGAAATCCTGAGATTGGTTGCTACCTGTCTCAGAGTCGATCTCAACATGTAAATGTGACAAATAATTATGTAAGCAGTGATGATATCAACAGTTTGATGATAAAATCAACATGGAACAAATGATTAACATATATAGTTCTATAAGTATTTTGCAATACTGAAATGAAATCTAAATTCCAATTCAACAATTAAACAGCACAACATAAAATTGCATGGTTAATGCATTTATGAAAGGTCTTACCTTTATATCTACATAAAATATACATTGTTATAACTGTAGTGTCAACCCAATTGATATTCACGTCGTTTTTGCAACAGTGTAAATCTTATACGCAGTATTGTAAAAATAATTGCGTGTACCCTGTTGCAGCCATTTTATCTACAAATGAAAATGGAAATAATCGCACAAATGACGCAATATAAATACGTCATGAAAGCTAATACGTCACACAATTATTGATTTAAGATTTCATCAAGGTTATTGCAATTTTCAAGTGTAAATTAGTTTCTGTGACCATTGCCCTTTTAAAGCAATTTGTTTACTTTATCCAGTGTTTATAAGCACTGTTTTCGTGGTTTGGTAAGTAACTTGGACAGAAAAAAGAAAACGCAGTAAAAATATACCACTGTTTACACCAATGGGCTCCTTAAGGCAACACCACGTAAATATGGATGACCGAATAGTCGCTTAATATATTAAACTTCATGCTAAAAAAATCGTCTCCACCGAGTTTGATCTCCAAATGTTTGATAACCTCAAACTGAGCAAGAATCTCAGCTGAGTACGGAGATTGAGCTGTGAGCTGAGTTTTGAGCGGAGATTAATAAAAGTTATATAACCTCGGGCCCTGGCCCATGCTGAGACCGGATATTTCCGCCAAATCTTGTATTCCTTATGTCCTCCACTTTCTGGTCGTTTTTGAAATAACTACAAATGTGACATCCTTTATGCTGTATATAATCCAATTCCTGACACTTTTCTGTACCATTCTGTTTAATGTTTTCTATTTTCCAATCCAAATTACACTGTATAAAAGTGTTTGATTTTCTCTGTTAATAACTGTCAACGACGTCCGCCATTTTGTTGTTACAACCATTGTACATGAGGTTAAAAAATCTTTAATATTATTGATACAAATGAGGTGTCATGCTTGTTTTCTAATCAAACATGGTTTAGAATAAATTTAATGATTAACTTTAGTAATTATTGTTAAATTTAGTTCAAATTTACATGTTGAACTTCCCAGCCAATATTTTACAAAATTTCTTTGCACGTGTTGATAACCAGTGTGCCTTTATTTTAAATTAAATTTACTTTAAAATGTTTCAACTTTTGTTTATGAATGAATAGAAATGAATAGGCCTATCTATGCTGAGTTATAAGCAGCGGCTAATCAAATACTTCTGTATATATTAGTATAAACATACATTGTATATGCTGTTCAATATGTGATAATTTTCTCCAGTAAATATTTTATGTTGTTTATTGTATAATTATTTATTTGTAATTTTCTGCCAATTGCAATATCGAAGTAGCAATTTACCTTCACTGGTAATAAAACTTAGATACAACTATATATGCGCATTGCTTGACGAGTAGAGCTGCAACTAATCTTCTGATGCATCTTTCGATACATAAATCAATTGTAAATGGCAACCATACTTAAACAAATACAACTCTACTATACTTCAAGTGATGCCTCATAAATACACAAAACCAAACCAGTAAAACGGAAACATAAATCGAATCAAAATATTCAACAATAAATGATGTTTGAAATACAAATCAAACCAAGTCATTGCTAAATCATTGCTGCTCTATATTGACAAGACTGTATCATTTGATGATTTGAAAAACATTTAAACAAGTCATTTTAAAAGTAAAAAAATTTCCTCAAGGCATGGTTTTATTTATATGGGAATATTTTCAATTTATTCATAATCAACTTAAGACAATTAAATGTAATTAAATAGATAATGTCAATAATTAATTGGTCATATTTGGAAGGATGCAAAATAAGTCAAGATAAGATTCTTATTCACATTTTCTTGTTTATTTTTTTAAATAAAAGTGCAAATATGATGTTAAACATCTAACTACTTTGCCATTTGGAAGAACTATTCACATGACCTTTTGGTCACATTTAGTTAATAGAATACAAGACCAATAGACGATGAACCTCAGATCTAAAGAAAGATAACAAAGCTTGCACTGCTGCAATGGCTTTCAGGGGTGTGGAAATCCTATGCTCGACTTGTCTGACGTGGGTAATTTTACTGTCGGACAAGTAAATTTTTCCTGTCTACTTGTCCATGGTAGACAAGTACAATTTCAGGGTGTGAATGATGTACTAGTTGGAAGTTAATAAAAAATATTTTCATATTATTAAATACTCAAATAACAAATTGTGTTTTATTTATTACTTACGGAAAACACATCATGAAGGAATACCTAGAATAAGACTATTTTTTGGTTTGGAGAAGTTACTGTTGATTGCGGACAAGTAGATTTGTTCAATAAACTTGTCCATGGAATAGTAAACAATTTTCATATTTCCACACCCCTGTTGCACATATGAATGTCAGTAATGGGTGTTCTACTATTTGCTATGAAGATTAAAGTAACATTTCCAATAATCTTGGAACATTTGACCACAATATATAATTTTATTAATTTGCTTTACAAAACCAATATCATGTTAACTAGTTGTTTCGCTGTTACTAATAAAGATAATCAAGCTGTCAAGCAAGCAAATCATGTGGCAGTTCCTACAGTCTCTAATATTTATGAATACTGTTTCTCTTCTTTCAGCCATAATAACACAACTGACAAACATTTCATTATTGTACATCTAATTAGTTATACCCGGTACATATTTTATACTGAATATCAACTGCATAAGCGGCAAATGTTCTAATTACTAAAACTTGCATGCCGGTAACAACAGCGTGGAAATTAGTGGAAACTTTAAAGCTACCAGAAGTTCCATGAGTTGTTCCAGCCTTTTGTAACCTTTTACCTTGCATGTTTGCTTATTTGCTGAAGATGAAAGAGATTTGTGCAAACCAAAACAAATAAAAAATAGAAGTACATGTGCTGGCAATTTCACGCAAAGTGACAGTCAAAACAGGTAATGGCTTTTTAAATATACAACTTTAATACACACAATATTCAATTATTCAAATTATGACAAAGTAATTAAATGTGTTTTATTTGATGAATGTCATTACATTACAAGAACATTGATTGTTGAAATTTATATTTTAAAAAAAACTGTCTTGTTTACATCCTCAGCTGATTTTACCAGATAATCGGCCAAACAATGTCATGGATTGTGTGTATATTTTATAAGAGCTACACATCTGTCTGTTATGTTTTATGGAATAATTTTATATGAATCATGCTAACAGTTAGATTGTACCAACTAACTGAAAACTGTAACTCATTTCAAGAAAAGCATAACAAGCGTTACATTGAGTCTTACAAACTAAAATGTATGATTAATGAATGTATATTTGCCCACTTTGTTAGAATTTACTTGTTTTTCAACTTCAGAAGTATCAATTACTGCAACATATTAGCACTGGAATACATCTGCCAGCTGGATAAAACAAAATTAAAATAAAACAATTATTATAACAGCACGTTTGTAAATATTATATTCACCCCCAAAAAACAATTTTTCTTTTAATTTTATGTTGATTTTTTCTCTAGATAAGACTGGTAATTGTTGTTTATTCATAAGTTACATTATTACTATATATATAACCCATTCTTCCCATGTCTCAGATACTTAAAATGTTGAACAATACTCTTTCAATTCCAACAATGTGAAGTTCTGGCTTCTGTGTTATACATTATTTGACATAAGTCCAATATTTTTTGGAAGAATATACTGAAAAATTAGTAATAATATTCAATTGTGTCTAGGTTATTCATATTTTAATGCTGTTATTTCTTTCAATGATAGTTGAATGCAAAGAGTCCTTGTTTTATGCACTGAAAATGTAATATGCATAGCTTAATATAAAGTTAATATTCTAGATAAAAAATAAGAAAAATAATAGAACGGTAAACTATTTAAAAACTTTTAAGAATGTAGTAAATGTTGTAACCATGGCAACACGGTTTGCTTGCTTCTTCATAAACACAACTCTTAATACATGATTCTATTTCACAATATATTGTATTTTTTAAATAAAAGGAATAGTGCATTAGGTGCTTCCTGATGCATTGTATTAGGATTGTTCTATTCAGTATCTGTATTGGTGTAAGTAAAATAATGCTGTTATAGGTGGTTGTTAGATGGTGTACTTTATCTGTATCTACACTCACCAAAGGATGTCGTTTGTTTAAAGGACATTTCTTTAACTATCAACATTCAATTCTTAAAGAACATATAAGTTATGAATAAAAAGAAACAAAAACCTTAAAAAATGTTATTTTTAGTTATTTTTATTGTTACCATGGTAACCATGGTCACTGATTGATAGTAAAGTTCCTTTTTTCATCAGTTGGGAAGGTCATCATATACCCATTCTACAGGTCAATTTTTTTCTAAATGATTTTATTTTTACAGCACTTTTAGTACACCCATAATATTATTTGTTTGTCATAAAACAATTCAGCACTGGCAAATAATACAGTTGAAATCAATTCAGCACTGCAAGGGTTAAAATTCTTTTAAATTGATGACATTTTCTAAAAGAGGAAGATTCATACAATTAACCATTGTAATTTCACAATGCAGATTTGTTTGCAAGCAGATGCTGTCAGAATGTCGTTTGTCTTTGAAAAAAGCTGAATATTTCAAAATGAAATAAAAAAATGCTTAGCGAATTGTATTACAGATCTAATGCTATTCTTTTATTATTATTTTATTGCAAAACTTCTATACTGAAAATGTGCGGTATAATATAAGAAATAGCACATTCGGCTGAGGTCCGTTCAAAGGTTTTGGGCTGACTGGTCGGTCACTATCATGCGAGGAGGCCCTCAGTGGTCTGTACTATTTCTTAATTAGTGCATGATTATAACAGACTATTATGTTTATATCAGTCATGCAAACAGCCAGTAAGATACATTCACAATTGCTAAATTTTAAATCCATTTTAAATCGTTAAATTATGTATCGTAGTCTCTAGTGTTTGTGAGGGAATGCATCCCAAAATGTAAATGTTGTATACAGGAGTTGCACCCAGCAGATTTGAAGGCAGCGGTGGAGGCCTATCTGAACTGCTTGCTGGAACCAATCAGGAAGGAGTTTGAGACGCCAGAGATGAAGAAACTCACATCAGAGGCTTACCCTGTCGAAAAGAAGAGTGAGTGGTGATGGCTACATTTGCGCTCTGAAATGAAACTTAGTAGCTAATTTTTTCAATTTTGTGAAAATGTAATTTTGAAATGGTTTTGTGAGAAATTGTGAAAAATGCTGTGTTTAAAGTCATTTTCAGCAGTTTTAGTAGGCATTGGCTATTTTGGCTACTGGTAAGGCTAACATACAATAAGGGGCAGAAAAAATGAAACAAATTTGTAATCTCTTACAGCTAGGCCAGTGGTGAAACTACACACAGTTTCAATAAAATTTACCTGATATTTAATGAGCTGATTTTTGGTGGAAAAAAGACCACTGAAAATCACAAGTTTAAAAAAAATACATGGACTGACATTTATAGTTAGAAAGTAAACACTACATATTTGTTTGAGATTAAGAGTACAGGTTTCTGTCAACACAAATTAGTGTGACATTTACTGAATATTTGATTGTACATGGAGACTATATCAACATGTTTGTGCTCATAATTAAAGTTGAAAGATGTAGTAAAAAGTACATGTTTCCCAAAATTAAAGGTTACTGTACCAGACTGTAATTTTCAAATTCCATGAGCCCAGAAAATATGTTACAAAAAAGCAAGTAGAAATACAGGGAGGATTTTGAAGGCACCCTATGTAGGTACAGAGAAAAAGTACAGTGAATTTCCAGCTGGCCCTAATTTTGTTTCTTTTTTGTTCTGCCCCTTACTGTAGATACTATATTCTGTTATATTTACCTGGTGTAGAGTTATTTGTCATTTAGGCTTCTCCTAATATATATTGTATTGTTGTTTTATTTTGCAGTTAATTATTTAACACTAAAATGTTCCAAATAAAACTGTAAACATTTATGAAATTACCTTATGATGCAGCATATGTAAGTTTAAGATGTTTAAGTTGACATTGAGACCAAAGTTAAACCTTTGTTATGTATATTTTTCTGTAACAGGGTAATTCATGGAGTTTGTCATTTGTCCAATAACAAATGAGACGCGTCGTGGGAAAACCGGTCTTAATGCATGTGCGTAAAGTGTCGTCCCGGATTAGTCTGTGCAGTCCACACAGGCTAATCCAGGACGGCACTTTCCACTTTTATGGTATTTTCTGTTTCAAGGAAGTCTCTTCTAAACATAAATCCACTGTAGGCGGAAAGTTCCGTTCTGGATTAGCCTGTGCGGACTGCACAGGCTAATCCGGGACGACACTTTACGCACATGCATTAAGTTCGGTTTTCCCACGAAGAGCCTCATATTAGTAAATTATGTACCTTACAGAGGTAGCAGGCAATGTAGACAATGTGAAGGAGGGTAATGCAGATGAGATGTCACCCACAAGACTAGATATCAGAGTGGGGAAAATTGTCAAGGTTGAGAAGGTAAAATTGACACATTGCATTTGTTATTTTATTTTTGCACTACAGTTTGACCTGTGTAATCATTTCATACTGACAGCTTAAAGTGTTTTGGTGTGATATTACGAAATAGTGATATAAATAAATAAAATCAGTATAGTAGGGTGACATATAAGGGACACTTATACTGCCTTGCTATGTGAGCCAGCTTTTATAGCCACAAAGTAGAGCGATTCCCATTGAGGCTTGGGGATTTTTTCAGCTGGGTTACAAAGTTAATTGCAACACATGTATTCTTGTATTGCCATTGAAATTGGATTGCCATTGAAAATGGACGAAATTTTTAGAAAAAAAAAACAGCTGAATAATGTATATATTGGGCAAGTTCTTTGGTTTCTAAATAGTTTTATACTGTACAGTCAAAAACTCTAATTATTGCATTACATATTAAGCTGAGCAGACAGTTGATTTAGGCTACTAAGCACCAATAAACTGTGCACAACTGTGTGTGTATTGGGAAGTTTCAGAGTTCCTTCTGCACCAATGCTGCATTATGTGAGGACCTGGGGTGTGTCCCAGCACTCCAGTCCTACCTAATTTACTTACTGGAGACTCACCAAAAGTTTGAATTATTTTTTAAATCAATGCTGCAACTTCCAGCTATTTGTCTTTTAATGTAATATCTTTTAATTTTGGCATGGTCTTTTGATTTTGGGGGGAAACCGGAGTACCTGTAGGAAACCCCACCTGTCTGGTATGGTGACCACCAACCAAACTCACAACAACAGTGCACAAGTCTGCCAAATTTTATTGAGTTATGCACTTTTTTAATAAAAAATAGTTCAAATATGGCTTGTGCAGACAATAACTTGAAAAGTTTTTGTGCAATCATTATAAACTTTAGGGAAGTTTTAGTAGGCATAAAAGGAAGGTTAAGTTCGGATTGTGAAAATAATTGATCTGAAAGATCATATATACACAATTAATACCACAGCTGTTTATTGACTCTATATTGTAGCACCCCGAGGCTGATTCCCTGTTTGTTGAGAGTGTAGACCTAGGAGAGTCGGAAACCAGAACTGTGGTCAGTGGACTGGTTGGTCTCTACCCTGAGGAAAAACTGCAAGACAGACTGTGTGTTTTCCTGTGCAACCTGAAACCAGTCAAAATGAGGGGTGTTATGTCTTCAGCAATGTTAATGTGTGCCTCAGTGTAGGTTACTTTCAACAAATATATAATTGTAACAGTTAAATACTAAAATATGTGGTTCAGGTTTTCCGGCTTCTTCTGTATTTTTCTGCATACTATTAGAAGAAAAAATACCTTGTGTAAGACGCATCTACAAAATGATACGAAATATGGATGAAAAAAGGGAGGCTTATACATGAGAGTTTACAGCAGAGAAGAAAATAGCGGGAAGGGGGGCGGGGAATAAACATACATACAGAACCTATTTGTTTAGTGATTATGGTATATCTGAACCACATCTTGGGTACACATATTTTTGGGCTTGACAGTGTCTGGAAAAGTCCCAAACTGCTCACTGGCCATGACGTCTGGTAATCTCTTAAATATAACTGGCCCAAACTCCATTTGACTTGCCACTCATAGGGAAAGATCTAAAGGGAAATAGCAGGGTGCTGCACTTTGCTCCTTTTTGCTTCCCCCCTGCTGTCCCTCTGGGCTGGTCAACACAAAAATATTGAAAATCTTTTGAAATTAAATATATTTTTGTAAATATTCAGTGACAAATGAATTTAATATGCTTAAAAACCTTAACTACAAGTATAAGACTTAAGAAATTCTCTGAATTTCTCAAATTATTAGAAAATGTCAACAGAATGGTCTGGCTTTCCACCCTGCTCCATTTTAGCAGCACCCTGTACCTTTTGTGATCCTAGATCGTTCCCTACACTCAGAGACATTTAACTTGACAGACAGATGTTGTTCACCAGCCATGATCTAGCCATTTTTCACCAGCCATGATCTAGCCATTTTTCCTGGACCTCGTACATTTTTACTGGCTTTGTACGATGTCTGACAGACTTTCGCAGAGACTGGCTAGATTTCAGTATTTGGTATTTCATAGCTACTGGCAGCTTAAGTTGGTCATTATTCATAGCCAGTGTTCTTTGTTAGTATGCCTTAACAACTGATAATACAATTTGTGTGCTTAAATTGCACATAAGCTGTTGTCTTTAAGTCGATATAGTTACAATCTCTTGAATTCTAAAGTTGAGGTCATTTCTAGACAAATCATAACTGGAACCTTGTGGTGTTGAAATGAGTTAGAAACAATTACTGGGCTACAAAAGCATGTCAGTTGGCTATTTTTTGCCTATGCAAAGTATGTTACCCATTTGCTGACCTGTTTTAGAAAGGAGCCCCGCGCAGTGGAACCCCTGACACCACCTGAAGGCAGCAGCCCGGGCGACCGGGTTTTCTTCGAGGGTCACGAAGGTCAACCAGATGAGCAGCTCAACCCCAAGAAGAAAGTCTGGGAGAAATTACAGGTGAGATATTCTTGGTTTTAAGAAAAATTGCATATCGGCCCTTGAAAGCCAGAAGGTGTCATCATCGTATGTGCACAAAGGCTGATAGCCTCTTATGGCTTGAAGTGATGAATATATTTTTCTTGGCTGAATATGTTTACATTCATTCTTCTATGAATGCCTTGGAACCTAACCTCTTGGACTGCATATTTTGTATGAAGTAAAAAGAAATAAATGCATTATTACTCTTTTGTGTGAAAATAGTAAAAGACATTAAACATAAGATCGGACATGGATGTTCCTTGCAAATATCTAAACAATTGATGTTCATTAAATTCACTCAATGTTGATATGTAACCGATATTGGCATTCAACCATTACTCTTTCTTTTGAACTGATTGTGTCCATGTATCCATGCATGGATAGACATGGTTCTGTCTTGTTGCGAAAATTTCGTTAATGATTATAAGTACACAATTTTAAAGAAAAATCATTGTCATTGATACAGTCTTTAATGCCGATTAAACTTTCACCTACGTACAATTAAATACATATAAATATATGGTAAATTAAAACATCTTATGCTTTGTTTTATGTCTTCTTCAAACTTATAAAAGTGTATTTCATTATTCAGACTGTCAACCAATTCCTATATTCCTATATTTGCCTAAATTTTGAAAAACCTATATTTCCTATATTTTCCTATATTTTAACAATCGTTTCTATATTTTGTTTAATTTGGTCATTCACTCATCTGAAATTGGTCTGTGAACAGTATATCGTGAACCTATGCATTGATTTTTTTCTTGCTTGCTTTGCTCACATCAAACTTAAATATTATCCCATCTCATCCTTATAATGAAGTATTTTTACTATAAAATTCCTATATTTTCTAAACAAATTGACCAAAAGTCCTATATTTTTGGTGAAATTATTCCTATATTGCTAGTATATTTTCTTACTTACTTGGTAGACAGCCTGCATTATTTTGATTTCTATCGGGTTTCAGGTTGATCTTCAGACAAGTGACAAACTTGTAGCAGAGTGGCAGGGCAGCAGTATGATGACCAAGCTTGGCCTGGTGACATGTGACTCATTAAAAATGGCTCCTATATGCTGAATTGATTTATACATGGTAGAAGTAAAATGTTGAGTGCTCAGTCCCAAGAATTTAAGGATTATGTGTTCTGTGTTCCTTCTGGTAGAAAATCTATTGAAGTGTTAAACATCGTTTACTGTTACAATGAATTTTGGAAAAAAGGTATCAATAGCAAGACATTGCTGCTATGAAAAGTTATCATGAAAATAATGATTGTTCTTCATTGTTTTTACTTTCATACATAGTTTTTATCAGCTATTGATATAGAAGACCTCTCCTACGTCGTTTGTCGTCCATGCGCCATCAACAGTTTGTTTCGTTCTCACGCTGGAGACTGAGTTTAAACATATTTATTCACAAAACTGACATGATCTATTTTAACAAGTAGATAATTCTTGGAATGGGCTAAAAGTTATGATAACTTATTCGAGCCCTCCATGTCACAACAGTATGGTGTTCATCTGTACCAGTTCTCAGGTGAGTGCTTTGGGCCATCATGGCCCTCTTGTGTAATATTGAGTATAAGAGTTGGTATACGTAATTGCACCAATTACTTAAGTAATTGTGACTGATTGTATGTATAAAAGCATGAATACCTGTACACTTATTGTATACTAAAACATACATTTGCTAGCTTTGTATGTCTCCGTTACGAACATCTTTTTGTTGGAACACGCTCGTTACATTTGAAGAAGTACTGGTATATTTTTACACAATTCACATTTAAACGGTAATTGTAGCTCACATAATGTTATTAATTTTAATGATCGTGTTCTGAAGATTCACAGATTTGCATGCATGTCTGATCTTTATGTAATGTTTATATTTATTTGCAATAGCTACTCTTGTCAAAAGTAATGAACAATGATACATTTTGTTATTTCAGTGAATAAATGTTTAGGGCAATGTGTTCGTTCCTTCCTGCATTATTGTCTTCATCTTCAGAGATTTCATGACGGAGATAAAGTTTTTGTACAAAAGAAAACTTGTCAGTGGATGGGAATAAAATGAGAACGGCAGATATTTTTAAAAACTAAAACACACTGGAATTGCAAGATCGATTCACAAACACTATGCTTACATGCAGATAGTGCACATTTGTGAAAAAAATCGAAGGCTCTTAAAGGTAAGGTTGGAGTGCAACATCATTGTAATACTAGCATCTCAACCCGATGTTTAAGCTTCCATCAAGTATATTAGTAATTGAATTCCATACAGCAATTCCAGAGAAATAGCCGTGATACAAAGAATGCATTTGTTTCGATTGGAAACTACGTGTATGATCAAAGTGACGACATGCTCCATCCCCACCCGAACTGTTTTGCAACATAAATATCACACCGGAATTAAAAATATGAGCAGGTCATCTTGGAAGCATTTATTTCTAGTCATTAATTTCTGTGAAATAGCATGAAAACAAAAATAACTTGAAATGAAAGGTCACAAAAATCCATTTTTCTTGGTAGCGATGTTGCACATCAACATGTAGACTTCGTGTTCTAGTCATTAGTTGGCTGAGATACTGATCTGAAACAGTTTATAAACAAAGGGCCAAGACACGGTGAACAATCGCCAGACTGAAACAACCCTTCCATATGCATCTATGTAGTTAGGGTGATGCACATGAAGTTTAATTTAATTGACGTCATTATAGTTCATGAAAACCAGGGCAGAAACAAAACTACCCTGTTTTATAAACAAAGGTATATAACTCCGTGAACAATGATCAGACATGAACCACCAAACAGTATGCGCATGTCCTCTTGGTATGGATGCTGCACCTAAGTTCCAATGAATTCGAGTCATTAGTTGCTCGGAACTAGCGCGACAATGAAAATTTCATACTGTTTAATCAATGTGCGATATAAATTACACGAAAAACCATCCGGTTGAAACAACCCGACAATATGCGCATGTCCTCTAAGACGTGATGCTGCACATACAAGTTTAATTGAATTCAATCACAAGTTCCTTAGATCTACCACGGAAACAGAAATACAATAATCAAAGGGCAATAACGCCGTGAACAATCATCAGGTCGGAACCACCTGACAAATTGCGCATGTATTCTTGGTAGAAACACTCCACATGAAGTTTCATTTAATTCGTCATTAGTTGCAGAAATCTAGCGCGGGAACGAAAACACATGTGCAAGATTTTATAATCAAAGAAGAATAAATCCAGGACAAAATCATCAGACCGAAACATGACAGCATGCGCAAGTCCTCTTGGTATGAATGATGTGCATATAGTTTCATTCAATATTAGTTCCTTATATTGAGCGCGAAAAGGCATTTGACACAAAGACACACTGAATCGCAGTTTAATTAGAATTAGTACGGACGGACAAGGCGGTGGCTATATGCTCCCCCTTAGGTGATCATAAAATGCTTGTAAAAGTTCATAGCAGCATATAACAAGAAAAACATTCACGCAAAGCAAATAATTTCTAGATCTTATTAGAAATAAGTGTTCAAAACTACCGATTTAATATGATACTGTAATATTTTTTTAAGTAATTTGATCACGTATAAGCAAAGAACTGGATTAGATTTAAAAAAACAATCTTTACATTATTTAGTTTGATAGTTTTATACTTTATTTCTAATACTTTAGGCATTATGCCCATGGGTATACATTGATACACATCTATAAAATAAATACAATTCATCGGTCAATAGCATACAGCTTCACATACATTAACATATATTTATAATGTCAATAAAAGGTGTATACATTCACAGGGCAATATTTTCTATGCATATTAAATAATGTCATAGATAACTTTTCTGCAAATACTTACACATAGTATAAAGATTCATTTTGGCAATTCAATTAATACGTAAATCTTTACATGATATTTGTAATTGTTTCGGAAAGACACGTCAATCGTAATATAATTGTGTTCTTAATTGAAAGCCTTACAAATATAAGTTGCAAGACTTCTTACAGTCGCTTCGTTTGACGGTCTAATTTGTTCAATATATTTGATCATAGTGGCATTTTGCCAGAAATATTTATCTATATATTGTTTACGAAAATCTATAAATACTGGGCATTCTAATAAAACATGGAATTTGTCCTCTATTACATTACAGTGTTTACAATTTCTTTCATTGTATGTTATTTTGTTCGGTCTATGTCATCTGCCTGATTCAACTTCTACCGGTAGTCTATGGGCTGAAACTCTCAAACGTGTTAAGGCAATTCTAAGTTTACGTATTTGAAATCTGACTGTAATTCGAAATTTCCGAATAAACTATAATGTGTACCTCTAGTTGTATTTAAAAGTTCCGCAGACCAATTTTGTTTATAAATATCTGAAA
Organism: Congeria kusceri; assembly: GCA_027627225.1. Classification (NCBI taxonomy): domain Eukaryota; kingdom Metazoa; phylum Mollusca; class Bivalvia; order Myida; family Dreissenidae; genus Congeria; species Congeria kusceri. The sequence goes on along the minus strand of CM051024.1, from coordinate 49,250,499 downwards.
TTCTTTGTTTAACATTTTTGACATAAAGACATTAACATCACCAACACCCTGAAAGTACCATACTTCGCTAAAACCTAGACTGTCTAATACATTTTTTTAACATTTTTACCCAATACACTTTTTTCTGGGTACATTTCAAAATCATTTAATAACATCTTATATACAACTTTGACATATTTAACATCATTGCACTGTAGAATTTTCATCCAATAGTTTATAACTTTAACATATCGATAGTAAATAAGCGGTTTTCGTCCGAGCTCCCCGTATATAAAATTATTTTCTGTCTGTTGTCTTACTCCTGACAAAGTTTTGCAAAAACGCAAGTGTATTATTTTTATGCATTTACAGTTATTTAAGTCCCATACATGACTTCCATAATTTAGAATAGGTTCAATAAATTTGTCAAATAAATCTAAACAGTGACTTACTGAAATGTCCGGAAACTGGATTAGATTTGCTGTTAGCTTATAAATTGCCTTAAGGGCCTGACCTGCTAGTGCTTCAAAAGGATCCGCCGGGTGATAAAAACTATCCCGATGTATGTAAATTTGTTTACAATTTCAACTTCCTTTTCCTGATATAAAAACGTTAGATTTCGTTTATTTCGCCCACCTTTTTAAATATCATTATTCTTGTTTTATTTACATTGACTGACAGTTTCCATGTATTGCAATAAACCATTTTGAAGTCCAGTTTAAAAGGCCGACATATTAATAATAATATGAAGGTTTAAACTAAACAATTTAGCAGAAAAAAATCGCTATGCGCAGATCATATATATACACAAGCCCGTAATGTTAGCGGCTACGCAGTTTTATCTCGTCTGCTTATACGCTTTTTAAAAAAAATAATTCTCTACAACCACATTAGCAAATACCGAATTTCTCAATGTGTTTGACTCAGCGACCAGTCACTTTTATTGTGAGTAGCAATTTATTTCACGATTTGTCGTTTTAAAGGTATTGCAAGCGTTGGCAAAAATGTAAATACTGCATAATATCACATATTACATGTTAAATAGTCCATTCAATACTCAATTTGTCTCAGCGACTTCATGCAAGCATTTATAAGAATAAATTTATAATACATGCATGCTCCTTCCATGTGCGTCCGGTAAAGTCATCACATATAGAATGAGCGCTGCGCCTTGACATAATGTTTTCTAGTTAATTCTTCATGAAATTATTGATTACACGTTATTGAGAGAAGCATTTAGTTAAGTTTTACGTAAAATGCGCTTATATATAATTGCTTCATTAATTGCTTGATTTATAATACAACCTTTCTAAAGATGATTTTAATGTAAATCACAATAAACGTCCAGTCGAACATTCAATACATCTACTATTTAAATGGTTCACAACTGACAGTTTAGAAGTATATACTCAATACTACTATTATTAATTCTGCTGACTGTCCTATATACATCACTAAGCATAGAAAATAATAATACTGGATGTGTTCCGTAGTCCTTGTTGTTAGTCGTGCCGAAAGCATGCATAAACCTTGTTGCAGGTGCTGAGATAGTGCAACAGTCATGACGCAAATCAATAACTAAAAGTTTCAAGTCCTTATAATATGCTAATACGGGAAACTGAAAAAATTAACGCTGACATTAAATTCCGTTTTCTGCAATGATTAGCGTGATGTTGTTTTGTGATTGTTGGTGCTACGACACCTTTATTATTTCTTAGTGAATTGTAACCTTTTAAAATGGACGTCGTATCGTGTTGAATGAAATTTTTGATATTTTTCCACCTCTGTTTATTATATTTCACTAATATTTACAAATGACTGATTATATAGAAGAGCAAAAGAATGAGCTTGAAGCTCTCGAGTCTATCTATCCAGAGGAGTTAGAAGGTTTATGCTTTGATAGTATTTGTGTTGTGGATGTATATTCGGACAGATGTGTTTTCGTACACGTTTAGATAGTTGAGCATGATAGAAAACGTTAAAGTCTTATCAATGATAAAATTGTTATTTGTAAAACTTCTTCAAACTCTCCTGATGTTAATGTAAATACAACATTTTCTTATAAATTATTTTCAAAACAAGAAGGTGATAATTATACTGATTAGCGACTTATTTTTCTCCCATACCAATTATTCGCGGGTTTTGCCTGTACGAATTATTCGCCCACTAGTGAAAAAAAGTCGAAACAAATACTGTTATTCTGTCTGGAGTTTATTTGCCTTTTCGTTTTGCTAAACTTCAGCCGATTATTGCGGCTATTATTGTGTTAATGGATTATAAAAAAATTCAATTGTTTTTGTCTTGGGTGCCTAACAATTTTAAATTGCCATGATTTGTTATTGGTTATCATTATTATTTATGCCACTCTGTATGTTATTATATCATGTAATACAATTATAACATTTATAAACACTTGTTTAACTAAACAACATTACAGCTAGGAATTACTATTGACCTTTTCGACATTGTATACCGAGCTGTTCCGAATACGCCGGAAATCTAGGTCAGGGGGGTTGCGCAGTGAGCGTATAATTGCTTCCGCTGTGTAGATAATCGTTGTTCAGAAAAAATATTCTGCATTTTGCAAATTTAACATTATGTCGAAGAAGAGAAAACTGGATAAGGTTGTGGAGGAAGAATCTGTAAGTCAATTTAATCAAAAACGTGCTTTGCAACAATTTTTATGTGTGTGCCCATTGCAATCGAACTTTTACATGTGGGTGGGGAATGGTTATTAATCTCAAATTGTAAACACATTGTTAACCAATAGATCTTATTTCGGTATTGGTTTTTATACTTTTTCTGTCAAATATGATATACAAAATTAAAAAATGGTGTTGTTTTCGTGTATTGTGTATCGTTATTAGATAAAGGAAGGTCTAAACACCTACTACCTAGTTCTGTGTTTGTTTATTTTGTACTTTTATTTCGCTTTGCAACGAATCTATGCATCTTTTAAAAGTTTTAATGTATATACATGTGTATACGGAATTGCATAGAGTAGCCAGTTCATGATTATACATAATATTATTGTGTGTTTGTATTACAGTATATCTTTGCAATAATATTAATAATAATAATACTTTAATTGAACTTTATTTGTTTCAGGTAACTATCACAAACAGAATCTGGAATGTCTCACCGTGATTTTCCATGGGATTATTCACCTGATTGCAGTATTTTGTCTTGAATTAGCATATTGTGACACACAACACCACTGATATATTTACATTTATAAAAAAAATATATATATTATGTAATGTATGTTTAAGTTAAGTAATTTTATTAATTGTCCTAATTCAAGTGAATATATTTAAAATAATAATGTTAATGTATTGTTGTTATCATAACAGATGGTTGTTGATGGATTGTCATAAGTAGTTAGGAATCACACATCTGTGCGCAAATAAAGTAATCACACATCTGTGCGCAAACAAAGTTCCAAGTAGAAACATGCTCGGGAAAAACATCATTGGTGCGAAACATTCCGGAATCCGCAGACAGTGGAAAAGTGATCCATTCGTGACCTGAATAATTTTCTTCGTCGATTCAGTCTGCCGGGCTATGACCATTGACCGCTTTGTGATTTTGTGTAAAACCACTGCGGAAAGTAGCTATATATATTCTATAGAAAAATTGTTCATTGTGACATTGGAACCAGCATTAACTGTGACTGTCCACGTTCCTGTTCAAAATGGGTAAACTGGAAATGTCTGGGGTATCAGCCCAGCTCAATAGCTGGTGATGAACCTGCTTGGTTTTTTACTGTACTGTACTAAAACTTGAGAAAAAGTGACCTAAGTACTGGTGTTCTACACAGGCATATACTAATTACTGATGTATTTTTTGTGATACTTGTTTTAGTAAAATTGAATACTTTATGTAATTTTGGTTATTTGTGTGCTTTGGATGTGATTTTGAAATGCTTTATATTTATAGCTTATGATTAAAAGAGAATACTCCGGTGACATGGACTTTTTTCTTCTTGTGTTTTTAATTAAGTGAAGATAATTAAGCTGCATATATTTCTTATGATGATACTAGTAGGACACATGTCTATTATGTGGAACTGCAGGACTCATCCTGTATATACTGCAGCAAAATTTACTACAATTACAGACTTTATGGCAGACAGTTAACCTACTCCTTTTCCTAAGCCAATCTAAGCGGTTGATCAGTACCAAATGTACATACTTTCATAAAAGTAACTACTGCCCTTTTTGACAAAGAGGTAGGAAGAGAACGGCCGTAGAAATTATTTTATGACCAATCCGACACAAGTTATGTGGCTGGGATGGGGCTCGAACTCGCGAACACCCGGATTGACAGTCCAGCTCTCTACCAACTAAGCTAGCTGGGCCCGGTTTGTATTCAGGTTGCAATTGTCGAAAGAAAAAATATTTAAAAATGATATATACATTAAATCAATATATCTGTGAGAAACCCCACTCGTCAAATAAAATTAAACTAATTTTCTGGGTCCATGAAAATGCACTCAATGTTGGGCTCTTTTTTTTTACACATTTAGACCAGTACAAAGTAAATGTTTGAGAAATTGACCTGTTTCATGTTTTAAAAATAGGTGGGTGGAGGCAAAGTAGCATGTCAAAAGAGTTTTATTGTATACTTCTAACCGTAGGTTTGAGTGGTGCTTCTTGTTCATTTTTGCCTATTTTGACACACTGCTCGTGTGATCATTAGTACTGTTATTTAGCCAGGTTTAAATTATGTGTGTAAACATTAAAATCGTAAATTAAAGCAATACATCTTCATATAACGTTAACTAATTGTTTATTTTGAGTTTTAATAGCAGTTTATGAGAAACTGCATCAGAGGCTGATCGATGTTTACTTTAGAGCGAGAACACGGAACCCCCCTGACCTCAAAATCTCGCGTTATCTCGCCAGTCTCGTTACGAATGATTTGACAATGTCGAAATCGTGAATGGAAGGACAAACTGTACCTTTCATTCTAAATTGTCTACATTATCACTTAAATCAGGTGCAGTTAAAAAAATGTTTTGGTTTAGTTTCGTTGTTTATTTTGCATTTCATGAAACAATATTTAAATTCCACTAAAAAGTATTATTAGTAACTAACTAACTTACACAAGTATTGTACTTACCCTTGGTCATATCCTATATTTCAGTACTGGAAACTTCTCCATATGCAGTTTTCGAGATCACCCTTGCGTCACAAAAGCATGAAGATGAAACAGACGAAGAATCAGGTTTTTGTGATATTATTGATTATTATTGAAGCTATTATGAAGTTTATTACTTAAATTAACACTCACGAATCTATAAAGCACCTGCAATGACATACTGCAAAACCATTATTGTTTGTGGGGCATTAATTTTCGTGGGTCAAACAATACACGAATTTAAGTGCCCAACAAACAATCTGTCCACAATTTAATTTTTGTAAAGTCTGATTGTTTGCACTTTGATTTCATGCATGTTTGACAGCTAATCTAAACTTATTCTAGCACACATAACTGCATTGTTTCCATATTTACATAAAAGTTTCTTGTTTAAATAAGAATTAAAACATTTCTTTAAGCAGGGTAAATGTGTTTAAATTAGATTTTAAATTAACATTGAATATTTATTAAGTCCGAACACATGCCGAATGACCCGGATACAATCGCTTAGTTTCTAATCTCCAACTCGCAACAGCTGGATAAACTTACCTCTATAATTGATAAGAGAGTGTTATGTAATTTGCTGACATTTGACAAGCTAACGGTCAGTAATTGAGTGCACACGGGGCAGAGCACGTTTTTTTGCACGACATCCTGTTAATGCTCTTTTAACCCATCAAGCTACAAGGCTAACAAACACTAATTATTTGTATTTAATCAAATAGTTGCTATTTGATTAGAGGTTGGGTTACCTAAATGAAAAAAGTGGCAACTGGCGAACTAAGTGGCAACTGGCTTTGTTGTTTAAAGCACCAATTAATGACGGTAATATCTACCCTGTTTATTGCACAACAGATTAACGCTGAAGTGACATATGGATTGTGCATGCATACGGCCCATTGTGTCACGCTGTAAGTTACTGCTACCTGTTACACCAATGTCCTTGAAATGACTATCCGTATGTTTTGAAAATTAAAATCCACGAAAATAAGTGTCCACGAAATGGGTGTAAAAAAAAAAAAATCCATGAAATTAAGTGTCCCTGAAAGGTCATTTCTGGAAAAACAACAGTATTTCATGCTGACGAAAATAAATGGTTTTGCAGTAAATGGAACTTCTAAACAAGAAAGGTTATTGTTGGCATTAGGCATAAAACATATGGATCACACGTCCTCAAATGAAATATTGTTTTTTCCTATTTTCTTTTATATATTTGTTAATCCTGTTAATATAATTGGATTTTTACCATTAAGCTGTTAATGTTATATTAATAGTTACATATGCTGAAATTTAAATTGTATTTAAACAGTCATGTTATCAAAATAAAATTTATTTGAATGGCATGTGTGTCACATAAAAATCTGTATCAACTATACTTAAAATGATGTAAATTGTTTGAACATTTCAGCATCATGCAGCATGAAGTTTGGGTACACAGCGAAATACCCCGATGAGCCCCCAGTTATAGAGATCACAGACTCGGACAACCTGGAGGAGGATGAGCTCACAGATTTGATTAACCACATGCAGTCCTTGGTTAGGCCAAAAAAAAAACCCGGCTTAATGCATGTGCGCAAAGTTTCGTCACGGATTAGCCTGTGCGGTCCACACAGGCTAATCCAGGATGGCACTTTACACCTACAGTGAATTTTTGTTTAGAAGAGAATTCCTTGAAACAGAAAGAACTATATAAGCGGAAAGTGCCGTCCTGGACGACACTTTACGCACATGCATTAAGCCTGCTTTTCCCACGACACGTCTCAATTCTGTGTTTTGGGCAACCCGACCCTACCTAGCGAAAAAAAACCAACCTTAGTTTTAAGCGACTACTGTATTCCGTGAAATCTGTGTTTTACCGAAATGTGTCGTAAAAAAAAATATATAAAAACTACAACTTAATTGCGATCCTACCTAACTTTTTTGAGACCGTTGCCCGAAACACACTATTTTTTTGGCCTTAATGTAGTTAGTATTGATAAGGCTGCTATTTTATTTCACTTTATAAACAGTTGGTAGTTCAACATGAAACTCAAGAGCATAATAATGTTTCTGATCTTAACTTGAGAAAAGATCCACAGCATCGAAATTCGGCTCTCAATTTATTTTCGTCAATAATTATTGAACATGCATTCAGCCTAGTAAACAGCCCAGTGTGTGTCCAGAAGCATCAGACTTTTGACACAATAGAGCTAAATTAAATAATCTCATCATAACTAACAATAATTAAAATGTAACTAATAGCATTATACATCCACACCAAATACTTTGGTGGAACTAAGACATGGAAAAAATAGCCAAAGTTTCCAATATATTTTGTTTTGAAATATGAAAGTGAATCTAGGTCTCATTAAAAAAAAAGCCATATTGGCTACTGATATGCAAACATAAACAAGTATAAGTTGAATGGGTAGTAATATAAACACTGCTCAGTCCATGTATCATTTTATGGTGTTTCTGTATCACAGGCAGAAGAAAACCTGGGTATGGCCATGGTGTTCACCATGGTGTCGGCCATACAGGAGAAGCTCACCTGCTGTATAGAGGAGCGCAAGAAGCAGAGGAAGGAGGAGGAGGAAAGGAGGATAAAAGAAGAGGAGGAACTAGAAATGGTAGGTACATGATTTTTTAGGGTATGGGTCATTCTTCTCTCAGCTGATTTCCTGAGTAAGAGTAGGAGAATCAAGGAGGTACTAGAAAGGGTACGGGCTTGATTTTGCAGGGTATGGGTCGTCCTTCTCTCAGCTGATTTCCTGAGTAGGAGTAGGAGGATCAAGGAGGAACTCCTTACAGCTGATTTCTTCAGGAGAAAGAGGCGGAACTAGAAAGGTAAGGGCTTGATTTTACAGGGTATAGGTCTTCCTCCTTGCAGCTGATTTCTCCAGGAGAAAGAGGCGGAACTAGAAAGGTAAGAGCTTGATTGTACAGGGTATGGGTCTTCCTCCTTAGAGCTTATTTCCTCAGGAGAAGGAGGAGGAACTAGAAAGGTAAGGACTTGATTCAACAGGGTATCAGTCGTCCTTCTCTCAGCTGATTTGCTCAGAAGGAAAGGAGGATAAAGGAGGAGGAGGAACTAGAAAGACTTATTTTTAAGGGGTATGAGTCCTCCAGCTTTCAGCTGATTTTCTGAGGAGAAGGATAAGCTCGGTGTTTGCTTTCTACCTTCTGAAACTTCAGAAGAAGTTAAGCGTCTGATACAACTAGTTGGCTGTACTAGGTCTGTTGCTTAATTTTTCATCGTTTAATAATTCAGCATTTGGCCTTTTCTTTGACTATATGAAGAAAAATGTTGTACACTGATTTGTGTGCGCTGAGCACCAGTATATATTTTTGTTGCAATAAGCATCGTGAGCCCCAAACTTCATTTCTACATCAGAAAATCCTTGTTTACCATAACTTGCAATATAGTCAGTTTAAATGTTTGTCTAGAACATCTACTCTAATGTACTACAGCATTTTCCATCAACCACCTCAAATGATCGAGATGTATTCACAGTGCTTTGCAGCCATATTTTGCTGTGCATAAATTTATTAATTACGATTTGTATGCATATGACAACTGACAAATATGCTGCAATGGTGCTAAAACAAATTTAAAACAGCACACATTGGTACAGTTAACAGCATTTTTGACAATGTCTGAAGCCTCCCTAAAGAAGTATTTTATTGTTTCAGAAAAAGTTTGAAGGCACTAGAGTCACCATAGAGAACTTCCTGGCCTGGAAGACAAAGTTTGAAGCAGAAATGGCCGAACTGAAGAAGCGGAAAGCAGAAAGCGACAGCATGAAAAATAGACTCACTGGTATTGTGACAATGATTTCAGTGCTTACGTTGCTATTCGCTTCATTAGGAAATGGCAACTTTTGAATATATTAATTTTGGGCAAAGAGAATTCTGTTTAGATAAACTGTTTTGTCATTAAAAATTTAAATTAAGTGATTTTGTTGATGTAAGAAAAATTTGGTTACAGAACATTTTCAGTCAGGGTGACATTTAAGTATTAATTTTATAAGTTTTTGTCACAACTTGAAAAAGATGTCATACTGTCACAGTTTTTACCAGTTATTTGACATTGCTGCTTAGATCTGTGGCATGAAGCTGAAGTTAACAAGAACCAGGTCAATTTTAGTTTTCCAAAAATGTACCTGATTTCTGTTCAGCTTTTGGTATTGTTGGAAGTGCCAAATGGTTAAGCAAATCACAATTTTTTTAGATTGACTTGTTTTTGCTTACTTGTTTTTGCGATTATGCTCTTGTACAAAAATGATGAATACAAACAAACAGAATTTCGTGATTTTTACAGACAATTAGATTAGAACCATAATGCAGTATCATGTTTTTATTTGCAGGCAAAGAATTGTTTATGCGAGATGAATCAATGTTGGATTCAGATGTGCAATTTTTACAAGCAGGTATACCATTTTTACAAATTTAATTTCTGTAGTCTGTAATTTACATTGACAACTGAAGGTTAGCTTAGATTAAGGGCAATCATTTAGAATTCAGACTTTTTCGCAATGACAAAACAACAGGTTTAATATTTTAGATGTATTGATGGTAAAATTATAGCATATTAAGCACAAAGAAACAATTTTAAAAATGACAGAATTTAACTTGGAAACACACCGGTAAATATGACATTTGGATATTAACTGTTTTCTGTTGTAAACAACATTTTGCACAAGACCTTTGTTAGACAGCTATAAAAGAACTTGGCCTAAAGACTTTGGTAGATATTAATCAGTTATAATCACAATTATCAGTTACTGGTATCAATTATTATGCAATTTATATACATGCATTAAATATAAATGTACCTGTAACATGGTATTTAAATATGCACATGATCCGTGGTACTGTAGAGCAATGTATAGATATATTATATATTATTTAAAATGAGAAGAAATCATTGATATAATAATTTGCTTAGAATTTAAAAAAAACCACAAAAAATGCTCTGACGTAAGCAACTGTTGGCATGGTAACTATCAGGGCCTGTATTCTCCAACCTATTCTTAGACTTTACAATAAAGAACAGACTGAGAGGAAAGAAAATATACTCCTGCGTTTGCAAACATTCTGAGTATCAATGTTGCTTTTGTCATTAACAAATTGTTGTGAATCAAGAATGCAGTACTGATAATTAGAGTGGGTGAAAAGCAAGTAAGATTAAAATTACAGCGCTCTTAGAACAATACAGTTTCAACATGGCTTGCATTAAGGGAAGTCTAGGAGTAATTTTCTCCCAGTTTTTGTCACAGGACTTCCAAAATTGCAGCCATGGAAGTTTCAGAACTTCCAAAATTGCAGCCATGGAAGTTTCATCATGTAAGGAGTTTAGGATGAACAAGTTAGAAGAAAAATTAAAGTGATTCATCTCAATGTATACCTCTTTAACAGAATAAATTGCCATATTATTAACACCTGATGAAAAAGAATGACCTTAAACAAACCTTGAATTTTATAACTTTATTACATTTCTGAAATGCTCAGGACTTACGTCGCGCAGTACTGTCAAAACTTCCAAATATTATAAGCAGAACTTCCAAAATCATAGGGTAGGGAGTTCAAAATTCCAGATTTCAAAAGTTAATGAAAGCCCTGGTTTCAAGAATGTTCTTTATTCTTAGTCTCAAGTCTAAGAATAGGTTGATGAATACGGGCCCAGGATGATGGTGAACTGACATAAGTTAAGACATAACAAAGAATCTTAACCACTTCAAATACTGTATTGTTACGTGTGCTGTTGCCGTCTGTTTTCACAGAGGGAGAGAATGTGGCAGTCGATGAGTCATTATTTCAAGACATGGACGACCTTGACCTTGCAGATGACGTGCAAGTGGAGGATTGATGTATATGATATATGACTGTATATGTTAATGAATAAATGCCTTTTACACCGATGTGACTCATGCTTGTGCACGATGTGATAGTCTGAAAGCAGTTTTGATGTGATAGTCTGAAAGCAGTTTTGATGTGATAGTCTTAAAGCAGTTTTGCTGGGATAGTCGTAAAGCAGTTTTGCTGGGATAGTCTTGAAGCAGTTTTGCTGGGATAGTCTAAAAGCAGTTTTGCCGGGATAGTCTTAAAGCAGTTTTGCTGGGATAGTCTAAAAGCAGTTTTGCTGGGATAGTCTTGAAGCAGTTTTGCTGGGATAGTCTAAAAGCAGTTTTGCTGGGATAGTCTAAAAGCAGTTTTGCCGGGATAGTCTTAAAGCAGTTTGCTTATCCAGTTTGAATGTGCATGCATTCAATTTATGTATCGTTCTTGCTGATAAAGTAGTTCGATCAGATGAAGATGAAGAAAAAATATAAAGGTACATCGTTAGCCGGTATGTTCTTTGGTAGATGAAGAACAAAACGAAGTAACGTCTTTAGCCTACATGCTCTTAGTTTAATGAAGAACGCAATGCAACTGCGTCGTTACCCAATATGTTCTTAATTAGCCTGAAATTATGATTTGGTAGTTGAAGAACGAAATGTATCACGTTTTCAATTTGAGTTACGTACGGTTGTCACGCTGATGCAATAGTTAATGCTAAGTATGTGGATAAACGTATAAATAATAGAATAATACATATATTGATGTGTTAATAACACAAAGAAACGCAAAGTTAAAGTCTGCTTACATTATCGAATTTGATAGATTGTGGTAGTTTTACAAACACAATATCAATGGCGCTAGTAATGGTAGTAGTGATAAAGGGTTTGACATGTGAATAATTATAGCAGTAGTACCAAATATAAATGTTGAAAAGACGATTACACAAAACATGCTTCGGACAAGAAAACGTATTCTCACTTTTTGGATAACGTTGAAATGTATTCAATAGAACAACACAAAATGTACAACTACCAATAACTATGGCAAATATGCGGCATGCAGTAATATGGCAAAGGACCTATTAGATAAGTTAATATTGAAGATTAAGGCTGTTTGAACAGAACATAATACTGGTGTTGAAATACATGTATACCCTTTTTTCGCACAAATGTCAATCGTGTCAAAACGATATATTGTTCTATTCAATCATTGCACTCGGATACGACCTGTTAACATACTAACTCATTAAAATCATCTCTGGTCTGTCGCTACTATATTATCCGTTGACTGGATCAGATGACTTCGCATTAGTGGTCAAATTCAGATGACCTTGAAAAGAAAATCGTTTTGTTGCCTTCAAAATGTTGTGGTATAACTTCATCTATAAACCACAAAACTATGCTCGAAATTAACGTGTACTTTGGATGTTTAGTCGCCTAAGGTACCACTCTATCCATTGTTATCCACGTGAAATTTAATTGCTAATTATTTATTCCCGAGGATCAGCCGGAAATGCATCACTTTTCAAAAAACGTGGCGAAACTTGCAAAAACGTGCAAAAAGCAATTTCATTGGGCGCAGCAGGGCTGATATTTTATTGTACGGTAGGTCAGTTAAACGTGACCTGCTTTGCGATGTCTTCAGATCCTAACAACGTTAGGATATGATGTCAATGAGATTGGTTAACATATTAACCTACTTTACACAAAAAAGCACGCTGTAAACATTTTGAAGCGCACATGTCAGGAATTCAAAAGGTTAGTGGCCAAAACTAAACAAGGGCCAGGGGCCTTATTCTAGAAACAAGTTAAGTGAAATCTTATCCTTAACTTGATAATAATCATTTTTCTTAAACGTTTTAAACGGCGCTAATATGTCTTTGTGCTTATGGGTCATTTATTATCAACTATATTATTCACTCTTGGTTTCTTAGCTGAAAGGGAATCACTAATTTATTTGTGCTTTTTGAAATATCGCATAGCACAACTTTGAACGTAAGTGAACATATTTTTAAATTAACTTAAGATGTTTCTGGAATAGTGCTCCAGATCCACAAGGAAACTATTAATCTACGTATTGTTTAAGTGAAATTTTCAAATAAAATTTTCCTTGCGAAAATCAATATATTTAAAATTGGTAAAACAAGAAGTGCCTGTTTATTTTTGCCAGATTAAACCATTTAAGACAAAATAAGCTTTACATAACCGATACTTAAGTGTTTACTATTAAAGGAGCTTTTTGGATATGGGTTCAGGTCTGTTATTGTATAAGCCAAACTATGAACAACTATTTAAAGGGACTATGTCAATGAAAAGGGCCCCAAAGGGGCAATTGCAGAAAAAAATTAATCTGAAAATTTAATAATAATATTAGCATATAATAAAGGTTAAAATAATGTATATATAATGCCAGAAAAGTTTATACATTCTGAGAAAAAAATCATTATATTGTTTGGGTTGTGTTTGTTTGGCCCTTTGATTGTTTACACTTTGACGTCATATTTGCGGGTATCTTACCTAACCATAATATGACAATTCATTTTCACAAGTCAGAATAGCGCAGTTTGTTACAGCGCTGTCTACTGTCATTTGTTCTTATGACTCCGTCGTCGTGAGTTCGATACCCACTCAGGGTTTTCTTTTTTCAAGTATTTTTCTTTATTGTTTTATATAAAAATTCTCATAATGTAATAAATGATTCATACGTAATATATTGTATACGCCCTTATACTGTTGATTTCTTTAACATAATAACATTAAAATTTCTGAAGAGGATTACTTTTTCGTTGACATACTCCCTTTAAGAGACGTGCTATAAATTGTGTTCAACAACCCACAGTTGTTGTCAGAAACTTCTGACCAGTCATCACAATGTCTAAAGACGGTAAGGTTTAAAACGAGGCCGATTCTGTCAAACATGCTACTAATAAAGATAATGAAAAAGACATCAACTAGATAATATTAAAACTGACTATTTGAAGAGTGAACTTAAAATGACTGTGGCAAACATATAACATGCAATACTAAGGCGATTAAAGAGATCAACATAAATTTCGCGTAAGTGATCGAGGGCACCCCCCCCCCGCCTTCAAAATAAAAACAATTCGTTTATATTTTAGCAAATGTTTACAACTTCTGGTTTAAATGATACATTCGGTGCAAACGGTTTAAGCGATAGAATGGAATAACAATCGTTTATAATATTTCACGTATATATAAACTTAGTGTCGCAATGAATCAATGTGCCCAACCTTGCCGTAGACCCACTTTCAGGCCATGGACGCATCTATTGTTGACCTCGATAGTGCAATCGTACATGGACTCATTAGCACGGATGACGATGCAGTTAAGGTAAGAACTGAAAAAAAAGAAAAACCTAGGCCTTTAAAGGTTCTGTAGATATTGCCCGGATAATGTTTGACAACTGTAGATATTGCCCGGATAATGTTGGACAACTGTTGGTTAGGTTCTGTAGATATTGCCCGGATAATGTTTGACAACTGTAGATATTGCCCGGAATGTTTGACAACTGTAGATATTGCCCGGAATGTTTGACAACTGTAGATATTGCCCGGAATGTTTGACAACTGTAGATATTGCCCGGATAATGTTTGACAACTGTTGGTTAGGTTCTGTAGATATTGCCCGGATAATGTTTGACAACTGTAGATATTGCCCGGAATGTTTGACAACTGTAGATATTGCCCGGATAATGTTTGACAACTGTTGGTTACCGGTCGTTTTTAAATCAGTTTGACCTTGACAATTGACCAAATGTCCTAACAATCAATAGGAAACCTCTACTAGTCATTTCCAACCTACCTAAGTTTGAAGACTATAGGCCTAAGGCTTCTTTAGGTATTGCCTGGACACAGTTTTACATTTGTTTTGTCAGTTCGACCTTGACTTTTGACCCGAGGACCCTATAATCTATAAAGATCCTCTATGTCTAACCAACCTTTCATTTATACATACCTTCATTACTTGTTCACATTTAACTTGTCCTAAGTGTCACAGCTGGTATTTGCTGAGACTGACCCAGCGCACGTACAAGCAGGTATAGTGCAAAAACATTGACCTGATCCTGATGACCTCTATTCAATTTTTTTTTTCAGGTAAATCAATTATCTATTTTTAGAGTCGGCCCGTTCCGTAAACATATCAACAAATGTTCTCGAGGCCCACTATTGATACAATGTAGTAATAATTGATTTCCGTAAAAGGAATGTGGTTCCCATGCATGATTTTTGCATGAAGAAATTCTGTCATTGTGGTCAGTGAAGTATTTCAATATCAAGGGTCGTTTAATAAACCTATACTAGTGTGGTGTCAAGATTGAATAAAGACAATTTGGTTCAATAAATGGAGAAAACATAGGTAATTATAAACAAACCAACCTGGGTTTACTATGCAAAATTACTTATTAGTGGTCAGAAACTGACCATGTGATTTTGTCTTTGTATTGTTGAATGCATTATATATATATATATATATATATATATATATATATATATATATATTTCAAACTTCAAATAAAAGTACAACATGTTTCATAGACGGCCCTCAAAATGACATGTCCCGTTATACGAACAACTTCGAATATACACGAACAGACTTCGAAACATAATTTTGACTTCGTATTCAGCTCATGAATATTCTTGCATAAAGGTTAGGATCAGGTCAATGTTTTCGCACTATACTGTATGTCTATGCATAATTGCGCAATATATCACCTACTCTGCGATGCATCCCCACTCGCAATGGATAGTTATTTAATATCTTTGTAAAGGTCAACATACCGGCATATATCGATACATCTGTACACCGGTATTCCTGGTCTTAATGTGTATGAATATAAAACCATTGACCAACTTAATACATTGTACATGTATGTTTCTTAATAATTAAACGGAATGCGACGGGTGACAATAAACACGAGGATAGAAGTAGAAACAGCAACGGAACAATTTACAACAACCAAAAAAAAAACAAAGCGTGGGAAATAAAAACAACGAGGAGGAGAATTTACCATGAAGTACGACGACATTACAATTGTTCTCGGAGAATTCGGGAAGTACCAGAAGATCGTGTATTTTCTCGTCTGCCTGCTTGTCATCTCACTGGGCATTCAAATGCTTCTGCCTGTCTTCACACTTGCGAGTCCACCTTACAGGTAGTGTGTTGTTCTTTTTTCGGCCACACTATACGTGTACTGGCACTCACTGATCTTTGTGACATAGCTTTACGACATGGAGATTTGCCTAGCTTCGCCACCAATGGAATGTCAAAACCTACGTCTTCGTTCATCTGCCATATCAAGAATGTAATTTGTAGAACGTGCAGTTGTTAGATCACTGATCTTTCTCTTGTTCTCCAAGTAAAACATGTCGCTGACATCACTGTTACAGTAAGCCAAAATATATGTGCCAGATTTGTAATTGCTTCTACGCAGGTATATAATTGTGTTTTTGCAGCGTAATTAGCTAAAAAAATTAATCCGCATACACGCATTCATGTTTGTTTTCCTGAAACGGGCTGCACGAATAGTCATTTTCGACTTCTATTAACTTTTTTTTAGTATTTCAGCTGAACTCAAATATATTTCTTTCATTTGTTAGTGACACATTTAAAATCAAAATACTGTAGCCATGTTATTAACTTTTCATTTTCCAACAATGTATTTTACAAACTCAAAATTTAAATATTTTCAGCTTGCTCTGTATGTTGCAAACGTACTACTACTTTTCACCTTTTAAGTTGAAATCAGTTCTTATCCTATTAAGATGCAAGCTTTTATTTTGCTTAAATATTCATTTGTACACTTGCCCATTCTATGTCTTGAAAACAGACATTGTGTGTTTTGCCACATCTTTCTAGTGTATCTTTCTATAATATACATTCCAAACTTAATTTTTTTTGCGAAGGTGCTCCTTGCCAGGTTGAAGTAAAGATTCGTTCGCTGTCCGAGATATGCATCATGCCATTCGTATCAACCAATCGATTCCGAAATTCGAAGACGGAACCTCATTGGTCTATGAAAGCTGCGAAGTTTATTCAACCAATGAAAACACGTCTTACAACGAGTTCAATCTCCACATACGAGATATTTGCAAAGAAATTCATGGGTAGTATGAAACGACATAGTATAAAGCTGAAATATTGCTGGAGATGGCTTTATAGAAGTGGTGAACGTACTTAAAAGAATATTATTAATGTGAATAAACATCTGATAACCTGTAAAATACTTCGCATAATAATTGCAATTTAATATTCGATACACACGACTTGTGCGTGATCTACGATAATTTTATTGTACATGTTTTCATAATACGACCATATAATAGTGTCACTCATAATGCTTCTCTCGAATCTGATATCTTGGTAGAACACATGGATGATGCATCTCCAAAGCCTTCCTCGTGCAGTGGTCAAAACGAGAGCTTCTTATGACTAGCTTCACCCTATTTTCATATTTTAGCACTACCAATAGGAATACTTTTTTATGGACATTCTCAGATTTTATCGAAAACAAATATTTCAAAATCACAGGTACATCTTTTGCAAAAACAAAATGGCTACCAAATTGGATTTCTTAACGACAACCTAGCTACCATCCCAAGGACGTCTGTGTTTCAGTTTGACCTTGTCTGCGGTCAGGAGTTGGATAGAGCCCATGACAACATGGCCATTATGGCTGGGGCTCTGATTGGAGCGATCTCTGTTGACATCCTGTCGGATATATGGGCAACTGTTTAGTTATTTTTATGACCCCACAAAGTGGGAGGAATGAAGCATTGCAATTGTCCGTCCGTACAAACGTACGTCAGTACGTGCCAAGATTTAGTGCTAGGAGAATTTCGCTCAAACTTTCACAGCTGAAGAACCATAACGTGTAGGTGATCGTAATGGTAGTAATTTTGGCTGCGACCAATTTTGTCAGAAATACGCCCCTTTGTCATTTTTTCCACTGTAGAATATATACTTCCCGAAAGTGTGTGGACCCAACTCCTCTTTATCTGCTTGGACAATTGCAGAACAACTGCTTGATTTTCACCAGATCGTTACTTCACCAACGCATTTAAGTGGATGCAACGTTGACCTGGTTTTTGTGAAACATACGCTACATCAGCCAAAAGTGACAGTCTTTCCTACATACATGTACTTCTTTGACCACAGCTCTTGTAATTCAGTGAAAATGCCTTATAAAAAGATCTTTTGCTCATCAAAATGTAAGTAAATCCATTTCTATTTACTTTTTATTATGCAAATAATACAAAACTCATGATAATTTTTTATGACATTTAATGTTGGCTACACTTCCTTTGTATGTGTCCAAACATGTGTTGTGGAGGCATCGGTGTTTGTGACCATCTAGTGAGTATTGTTTTCTGAATAAGACCTTGTGCTGAATAAAATATGGACTGTTTCCAGTTGCACTAAATTCAACATAAAACACGAATATAACATGCTAAGTACATGACAAAAAATGTTTGAAAATATACTTGTATAAATGTAATTTTAGTATTAAGAAACATGTACTTTTTTCAATTGTACACATGTACTAGTATATTTCACAACGGATATGGCCTGAAACACTTGAAATACTTTTAAATACTTTGCTTCGTTCGAAGTGATTTATGTTAAATTATACATGTGTATAGTGAAAATTTCACAATAATTCGAAGTCCACAAAATAACGTTGGAACAAATATTCCCCATATGCATAAGTTACGTTACCTTACGGACGAAACGTGCCACAATAACTGAAATAGATAAACTATGGTGCTCTTTCAATGCTTTGCATGAATGCTTTTTCTGTTCGTGTATTTTGTAAACAAGGATTTCAGTTACTCGTGTTTGTCATATTTTCTCACCCTGTTTGAATTTTGTTTTCAGTAAGCTCCAATTAATCAGTTCAGATTTGCTTGACTGTGGGTATAATATCGGTCTTTTACAAGACTGATACCACAGAGAAATGTGCCAGTCAGTCTGTTCGAATGCAATTTATGTATACTAGACATGCAAATCTCAGTAAAAGCCGCGTAGTACAAAATATACTACGTTATGTTGTAAAGTCCAATAAAAATGTCTAAAAATAATGCTTTAAATCGAGTCATGTATTACAAGGCTAAACTCAGAATGTCAAAATCTTTAATTCAACAGTTTTGGGCGCAAGAAGGCTATCATGCTTTCCTCGTTGATACACGTGGTGTCTGCATTCGGAACCTCCTTCCCGCCAAACTACTGGGTGTTCGTCGTCTTCCGGTTCCTTATGGGCATATCCTTCAGCGGCCTGTTTGGGACCTTGGTCGTCTTTGGTGAGTTCAAGATCAAGTTTTTATTTGGTGCATTTGGTCTCCGGCCCATAATACATGGCATACGATAAGAAAGCATACATAAGTTGAGTTCTGTAACAAAACATATAACATAACATTTTCGTACTGTTATTAATTGAAAAAGACTCACAGAAACAAATATTTATTGAGTACGTTATGATAAGAAAAGTAATAGCAATCGATTTATACTATTCATGTCAGCACATTTATTCACGTTGTTAATAGCATTCAACAAGTGAAAAACGTATAGAACTATTCTTATTATAAATGTGTCGCTGTTTGAGCGCATTAACTGATAAAAATAATTTGCTGATGTACCAAAAGTAAATATCTATGGGAATATCTAGGATCAGTAAGGATCAGTAAAAGTACAGATAGCTGCTCAAATGTGGCGGTGCTGAAAGCTGAACTAGTTCTAACGCGCTTACAAAAATTTTGTTAGCCCAGGGTTAATGCCATTTTAGTGCTTCTAAGATTTTTCAACCTGGTCTCTTAACGTATCAGTGAATATTTTCTAAAATATATTAAATTTAAAAGATCTTCAGCATTCTTTTGTTCACTAGCCCTGTGTCTTTTCACTCTGGTTCCTCCCCTGAGACAACTTAACCAGATGTTTAATACCAGATGTGGACATATTTTTTTTAATGAGCGGTATTTAGATGGAGAATTGAACATTATGTTCGAGGAACTGAATAGTACTATAACAACAAATGAAATTTTAAAAAGCTGTCAGAAATTAAACAATGGTAAAGCGGGCGGGCCAGATTGTTTTCTTAATGAATTGTTTAAATATGGATGTGAAATAGATGTGTTTTCGACAGTTCTTTGTAAATTGTTTAATAAGATTTTTGATTTGGGTTACTTTCCAGAAACATGGTCAGAAGGTTATGTGGTACCATTGCATAAGAAAGGGGATATAAATAATACAAATAATTACAGGGGTATTACTTTGTTAAGTACACTGGGGAAACTATTCACAAAATTTTTAAATGACAGACTAACAGATTGGGCAGAAAGGTATAATGTTTACATAGAGGCTCAGGCAGGATTCAGACAAAAGATGGGTACTATAGATAATATTTTTGTGTTACATAATGTAATAAGTCACTTATTGAATAAGAATAAAAAGTTTTACGTAGCATTTATAGACGTTTACTAAAGCATTCGATTATGTTGTTAGAGATATTACTTGGTATAAACTTATTAAGCTTGGTGTTAGGGGTAAAATGCTAAACATCATCCGCTCAACGTATAGATATGTTAAGTCAAGAGTTAAATATGACAACGAGGTTAGTGATAGCTTTACCTGTATTTGAGGGGTACGCCAGGGTAATCATTGTCTCCTTTTTTAGTTTCGATATATTTGAATGATATTGAGGAATTTTTGCTAACAAATAATTATGAAGGAATAACTTTAGACGTTTTTAAGTTACTTATTTTGTTGTATGCAGATGATATTGTGTTGTTTTCAGAGACTTAGAATGGTTTGCAAGAAGGGTTAAAAAAGACTAAAATCATGGTTTTTAAAAAAGGAGGAAGACTGCGGAGAAATTTACAGTTTTTCTATGATGGTAATCATTTAGAGATTGTTGATCAATTTACTTACTTGGGTTTTGTTTTCTCTTCTGGAGGCTCATTTTCAAAAACTTTTGACAGTTTGTCTGGACAATCTTTAAAAGCTATCTTTAAATTAAGACCATGTTTGTCAAGATTTAATAATATTACAATTCACCACAGGTTAGAAATGTTCGATAAACTAATTTATCCTGTTTTAAGTTATGGTTCAGAGATATGGGGGCTTCATAACAGTATCCAAATAGAGCGAATACATTGAAATTTTTGTAAAGAATTACTAGGAGTCCGAAGACAAACACAGAATAACTTTATATATGGTGAATTGGGAAGAACACCTTTATCGGTTAGACATGCACATAATGTAATTAAATATTGGCTGAAAATAGTACACATGCAATCTATAAAATATGATAAAATTGTTTATTATATCATGTACAGAGAATTTGATATGTATCCCAATAGAAAATCATGGGTATATATGGTTAAAAATTTATTTGGAAATTGTGGTTTTAATGATGTGTGGTTAAATCAAGGTGTTGGGGATGTAGATGTCTTTTTAAGTATGTTTAAAGTCAGAGTAACAGATATATTTTTACAAAGATGGAGCTCTGAATTACGTGAATCAAGCAGAGCTAAAACGTACATATTGATATCAGATTTTAAATTTCAACCCTATTTAAATGATGTAAATATTTCCAATTATAGAATGGCCCTCTCCAGATTAAGGGTATCTGCACATAGACTTAAAGTTGAAACTGGTAGATGGCATAAACCAACAGCTATACCTTATGAAGCAAGAAAATGTTACTTATGCAATGTTCTTGAAGATGAATACCATTTTATCCTTGAATGTACATTGTATCATGATGTTAGAAAGATTTACATAAGCCCATTTTAGTATCTTAGACCAAATATGATCAAATATATAGAATTACTTACCTCTCAAAATAGCAGTGTTAATAAAAAATTGGCAATGTTTATTTATAAACCTTTGCAAATTAGAAATTATTTCTATACGTATTATGACTAATGTATGATGTTGATTATACAATATATATATACCACCTCTCGCTTATTATCTATTGCTGAATAATTTCGATATTTGTTTGATAAATGTCAATATATGTAAACATTGACATTCAGTATGGATGTTATTGGTGACCTTGTTTTTATGCACATTATTATACCTTCATTTGTATACTCATGGGCATATTGCCCACTGTATTACTCAATAAACTGTATAAACTGTAAATACCAATGGAGGATAATAAACACTCTCCATTTGGTTTAAGGTTAATTAAACTGTATGCAATTATACCAAAAGCCATCAATCAAATATTGATTGAATTTGCGAACATTTTATGAACCTAACTTTTTCATTGAACAACATGGTTTTATTTTGTTAGCTTATCTAAGCACGAATTGCTCATAGGTGAGTTTTGTGATCAGTGGATGTCCGTTGTCGTCCGTCGTAAACAGTTTATTTAATACATCTCCGCTGAAACTGCTTGGTTAAAAATTACCGAACGTTGTAAGAATAGTCCCCAAGTGGTCGTTTATCAGATTTCTTCAAATTAGTTTGATTCGTTCAAAACATGGCCGCCATGGATGTCTATTCTACTTATATGCTTAACGTCGACAATGTTCTTGTCTGACAGCTAGATTTCGGAATAATTTCACAAAATCGTTCCTTGGACAACAATTTACAAAATGTCTTCAAACCAATTTAATTCGTTAAGAATACGGCTACCAGGAAGCGGGGCAGTTTTCCGTATATAGCTGTAGTAAAAACTTTATAAATCTTTTAGTCAGAAACTACTGTCTGGAATGGTATATATATTGTCATCAAATATTCCTTGAGTGATCATCCACCAAATTCCTTCAGATACTTTTGATTCTTTTTCAAACATGTCAATAGAAAAGCTTAATGGGTGATTTTCTACCAAATCATTCCAATCGTTTTGATTACAGGTAGACATGGCTGTCATGTGACAGGGCAGTTGTGGCTTTATTGAAAACTTCTGTAAAACTTATAAACCAATTCAAAAAATCGTTGGGTTATAATATACAACATTCCTTCACTTTTTTTTTGTTTAAAAAGTGGTCACCAATATACTTTCCTCTATATGGATTGACTCACTCCGACATTGTTTGCAGTCAGGTGAGCGACACAAAGTCACTTTGTCCCTCTTGTTTACTATTTTTTATCATAACTATTACTTACATCATGATCGTGTTTTTGATTAATTGTATTGGTATTAGTGTAAAAATTTTATGTACCAAGATTTAATTGCATTAACTTGTGGTATTTTATCTAAATTAGGTTTGTAGTAAATCCGGCGATATGCAGATAAAACGATTGGCTAAACCACTCAGTTAATGTCAATATGACTGACATTTCTAAAAGCATTCCATTTGAATTTATATTTTGCTACGTAAATTTCTACAGGCATGGAATTGGTTGGTCCGTCCTACCGTGCGGCCGCCGGGATCATTGTCGAGCTCTTCTGGTGTGTTGGCCTCAATATGATGTGTCTCGTTGCCTTCTTTGTCCGCTCTTGGAACTGGCTTCAGCTAGCCATGGCTTGCCCGACGGTTCTGCTGTTCCTGTTCTACTGGTACTTTTATGTTTTAAGAATTCTATGCGTAAGAGCATACGAGAATATTTTGATCGGTATGAAACATGGTTCACTAACATACTAAACCTGGAATTTAAAAAAAGTAACTTCATAGATAAGTTTTGAACTGAAAGTTTTCATGGACTGCCAAAGTGGACTCCTTTTCTGATACACTGATATTACGATCAGATTTTATTCGCGTTTAGGCGCAAAGATCGACGCCTGGATATATCACACCCATAACGCATGCACAAGACGGTGTAACATGCAAACAGTCAGACGCTTGCTTGATCTTGAGCTACATCCATGTACAACGGTGGCACAGTGTATGCTTATTAGAGTCTCACCACGAACTTAACCTATATAAAATGACATGTACTTGCAGTTCATTAAGCGCCTTTTGAAAATCTTTACTTTAGTTACACGTAAGTGAAACTTTTAAATCATGCTTTTAAGATTTTAAGGCCTTTGAACGCGAGCCCTGATGAGATGATATTAAGCGGACAGACACATTATGTCACATATTCTGTACCATGTTGTTTCGCTTTATTCCAACCAATATTTAATATATAATGCACGTTCTACCTGCAGGAAGCGTGACCTATTGTTGGATCTCATTTGAATCCGATTCTATTCGGATGCATTGTATAATGCTGTAGGTTGCCTGAGTCACCGCGATGGCTCATATCAAATGGCAGATGCGAGGATGCAAAGTACGTGTTACAGAAGTGTGCCAAGGTCTTCGGCGTGACCTTACCAGACGACATCGTTGGCAAAGATACCATGGAACTACGGAGTCCCAAAGCGTCTTGAAAAAATGTTCACAGTACCGAAGCTCCTCGTCCAGACACTTATCATCTTTCTAAACTGGTATGGCTGAATTGGCTAATGTATTTTGATTAAGCTATTTTGTCTCGTAAATATTTGTTAGTAAAGTCCAATGAGTTTATGTGATTTTCAAACACTACCTCTAAAATGGCTGTTGTTCTATTTTTGTGACGGATATGACTTACAGGATAGTTGCCAACATGGTTTACTACGGTCTCGGCTATAACGTGGGCAATCTAAGCGGCGACATATACGTCAACTTCGCCATCAACAGCACCACGGAGTTGAGTGGATACGTCCTCTGTCTATTGGGGCTCAACAGAATGGGCCGGAGGTGGCTGCACGCCGGCACCATGATCCTCGGGGGCGCCGCCTGTCTGCTGACTATTTTCACAGTTCTGTACGCAGATGAATGTAAGACTGCGAACAAGAGATTTTAATTGTGATTTGTCTCATAAACTTGTATTCCACACAGCGACAAATGGCTTTCTGACCAGTTTTGAAGTTTTGAGACAAATATATAAGCGTGTCCATTTCTGGCGATAGTTCACTTTTTATTGTAACATACAAATAAACACGTGTATTTGTACAAATTATTATTTAGTGCATGTGTTCAAAGACTTCTAACCAGAGAACATGTGTTCAAAATCTTCATCTGTGCATTGCAGCTCTGCATTGGATCACTGTCACCTTGGCGAACGTGGGCAAGTTCGCGATCTCGGCGGCGTTCGCCATCATCATCGTCTGGTCGGCGGAACTGTTCCCGACCGTCGTGAGAAGTTCTGGTCTCGGTTCGTGCTCTCTGATGGGCAGACTAGGCAGCATGCTTTGTCCCTATATCGTCGACATTGTACGTTACAGGCCCTGTCAGACAGTGGTGAATTTGAGCTTCGAATTTTGTACGAGTTCTGGCGAGTTATAACTCGCCGTAAAGTGGACGACTTGGTCGCGGAATTGTTTCAAGACGACATTTGTTTGAGTTCTCTTCAAGATATTAGTACGATATGCGTACGAAAACTTTTCGACAATCGAAGACTTGTCTTCGAGAATGTAAGAGTGTGGACGAGTCTGTACGACTTGTGACGACAAATGCACGAGATATGTTGTAGGCAAGTCTCCCAAACTCGCAGCAAACTCGTGTTATGTCGTAGAACAATAATATACGGCAAAACGCTACGCCAAGGGAAGACATGTCTACGGAATGTGTTCGAGAGTACGCGAGATTCCTTCGACATGTCTTTGACACGTGTACGAGAAAAAAAGTCGCCGAGAAGCGGCGAGAATTTTAAACGGTTTAAAAGTCTCGCCGCTCTTGGCGAGTTGTTGCAACATGAGAAGACATAAGAAGACATCACTGCGACATAGAACGACATGTGTACAAGATCTACACGATAGCTGGCGAGTTGTGGAGAGTTACAACTCGACAGAACTCGTAGCTCAAATTCGCCACAGTGTGACAATGCCTGTTTTGACATGATATGAAGATATCCCTATCCTTAGTCAGAGTGACGTTTAAAATAAACGTATACGTTAACAATGACGAACTATCGTGTTTTTCAGGGCATGTTTATAAAAGGCGATTTCGGAAAGGCGCTACCGCTGATCATATTCGGAGGCATGGCTCTGCTCGCCGGCCTCCTGTCGCTGCTACTTCCAGAAACCCAGGGCACAGTGCTTCCGGAAACCATCGAGGACGCCGAGAATTTCGGACAAAATAAAAAACCCGCCATTACTGAGGTAATGCTGTAAGACGTGTGAGGCGTTGAATTATAAAAAAAAAAAAACATTGTTAGAGACGAAACGTGAACAGAGACGTACGTTAACAGTGACGTCAGGCAAACACAGTGGTCAGAGCGAGTATGGATATATTTCAACAAAAACAAGATTCATGGATTGCCATGGAGCGACAATTGCTGGGATTTGGTGTTATTATTACACCGTAAATAAAGTAGCATAAAGTAAACACAAGTTATAGGCGTGGCCAGTGTTTTTTTGATGTTTTTTTATTTAAGAAAATATTATTTAGTTTAATGGCTGCTTTTGCCATTTTTTAAGATTAATAACAGAAGTTCGATTTCTCCACATTGAAAAGTTTAACCTTCATACTATCAAGGTAATAGCAATACAAAATACAATCAATGTGTGTGGTTTTTTTTAATTGAGGCGTGTCGTGGGAAACCCGGGCTTTATGCATGTGCTAATCCAGGACGGCACTTGCCGCTTTTATAGTATTTTCTGTTTCAAGGAAGTCTCTTCTAAACATAAATTCACTGAAGGCGGAAAGTGCCGTCGCAGATTAGCCTGTGCGGGGGGACACTTTACGCACAGTCATTAAGCTGTAAAAACGAGGTGATCCTGTTCTGACATCTACAATGTATATATGTTAATGAATGTGTTCTCACGGAAAACAGTGATCAGGAATTTGTTATCAAAAAATACTTTTACTCGTCACGTACCTGTGAAGTGACAAGTTATTCAGCATCTGGGTGTAACTTTTTATATACTATGTGGTTTGTTTGGTAGGCATTCAGGGTCGATTACCTTTAAACCATCTCCAGTCTGATGCTACTATATTTTCCGCTCACAGGATCTGATGACTTTTTATGTCACTTTCAGACGCATCCCTCCTTGCAGCGGATATTGCCCCTAGGCGGTTTAAAGTAGTGACTGCCGCCTCTAAGAAAATCATTTCTGATTTGAATGCTTTTTCAACAAAATTTAGATTGTTTACAGCATAGCTGACTAACCCAACTTTTGACCTTGTGAACTGACTAATTAAATTGTATAATAAACGTTGGGCAGTAGTTCCGAATGAATAAATGCTATGATTGCTTTCGTTAAACGCTGTTAAACTGGTTTTATACTGGGCATAAAAGAAGAAGGTAATAACTTGTCATTAACATTTAGGCACAATGAAATCTTATGGAAGGTCGTTAGTTTAAAAGAGTTCATTTCATTTACATGCATCTTGTATTTCTCTTAAGGTATTTTAAATCTGAAAGTAACTTAAAAAGTTGAATTCTCTTTTACAACGAGCAGTTGAGAAAATGCAACGCAAAAATGGAATCAAAAAATACACTTTGGGTAACAATGCATACACCGGAAATGTGTTATTTTGTTATTTTTACTTTGTGTACTTAGCATATATGCGTTGCATTGTACTGAAATAATTATAATCAGAAACATGTTAGACATTCTTTACCCAATTAATATATTAATAAAATAAAAATAAAAATAAATACAAATGATCGCCGTTAGAAGGATATTTAAACGGTATATATTATAGAAAAAATGCTATATAAATGCATCTGATTTAAATTAAATCTAGGTTTTACACGCTAGTAGGAGATTTTCAATAAAAATATCAATAAATATGGTACAGTCCGAGGTATATAATGTAGGGAAAGATCTAGTATCAGAAAAGGTACAGGGTGCTGCTCATAAGAGCAGGGGGGTAGCCGAATCAGTTTGTTTACATTATCTCATTTTTTGCTCAAGCCATGGTTTTTTAGTTTGATGCTTTTAATTAAGGTTTGTAAGCATTGGGTATTAATTTGTCATTGAATATTTGCCAACAAATAATTGAATTTCAAAAGATATTAAACATTTTTGTGTTGACCAGCCCAGAGGGGCAGAGGGGGGAAACAACATATTTTGCACTGGATCTTTCGCTAACTTTAATGAGAGAATCGATGGTCAACAGTGCGCTGCCATATCTAAAATCAAATATGATTATCTACTGGATTCAGCGAACAAAGACGACATCGAGGTGCATGACAATGCATCCTGAACGATTTGACCAGCATGGCCACGGCAATAATGTTTGGATTTGCATATGAAACTACAGAATTCATTTAAATTTCAGCTGACCTAGACCTTAGCATAATAATGATGTTGCATGCTCCCGTGCGATGGTATATAATACAGTCATTTACTTATTGCCTGTAATATCAACTATTTGCTTTCTTAAGTATGAGCTAGAAAATGTTACCTTTGACCAGAAATAACTTTGTTTTCATTCGCTTGACGTATATTGTATTATTATTATTCATTTAATAAGGGTGTGTCGTGAGATAACCGGGCTTAATGCATGTGCGTAAAGTGTCCTCCCGGATCAGCCTGTGCAGTCCGCACAAGGTAATCCTGGGCCATACTTTCCGCCCACAGTGGATTTATGTTTAGAAGAGACTGCCTTGAAACAGAAAAATACCATAAACGCGGAAAGTGTCTTCCTGCGACACGTCTCAATTTATTATTATTATTATTATTATTATTACACATGTTCGTTTTTTACATTTAATTTCGTTTAAGTTGTTATCTTTCAATTACTTTCATGAAATTAGCGCTAAGGTATTATATAATTCAGTGCCACTTTGCAGTTGGTTACATACCAGGTTACGCTATATTTTCCTGCCTAATATCGCCAAAAATGTACATACAAAATAGAACCTTCCAGTTTTGCCTAAATGGACGATTCCAATTCCAATCATTTTCAAAACATCATAGGAAATATCCAACAATTGTGCTCAGTTTTGATTTCAACGTAATTGACTATTAATCTTTTTACATATATGAGCTGATTGCAACATATTGCGGCGCACTTTCTACAGCAATGAATAGAAATAAGTTATTCATTTTAGTAGGAGGAGCTAAAGTTTTAATTGGTTAAAACTGGAAAAGTCTACAACAAAAAACTCTTCGATCCCATTTCATGTAATATTATGCTTTCCCTATTCATTGCATATGCACGTGGATTACACGCGCGGACATACTATTACCATACGCCTTGTGAACTATGTGAACAGGTGAGAAATTGTAATTGTTCGGTAATTGGCTCAATTATTTGAATACTTATTCGGATGAGAAAAATCCACAAAATTAGCTAGCGGTTCAAAGGATCATTATACATGCCGGTACTTGATTTTAAAAAATAATTCAATGGTTGTCAACATCTGTCAACGCAAATGGTCCGTATTTTCAAAACTTGTATTATATATACGCGTACTTCAATTACGGATATGAATTGTATTTTAATGATCAGGGAGAAATAACGATATGAAGAATATCTAAACTGCGAGAGTAGTGTATATTTAACGTTATTTCCTCCATTAACATGAATAGCTGAACAAAAGTCAGAGGCAAATCCAGGATTTCGGGTTAGGGGGGCGTAAACTTTTGTAAACCTCTTTATGTGCACATCATCATCATCATCATCAAATGAACTTTGTTTTATAAACAAATTAATACTTCATCGTATTAAGTTCGAAATACATGTTGGTTCTTCTGTGTGTCATTCACCTGTTTTGGCAGTAAATTACCATTGTTTGATGTGCCTGTCCACTAAATACGTATTTGACATTCAATGCTATTTATATCAGGAACATCTTTAAACATCCGTAAAAATCCGAGCTAAGCCCCCCCCCCCCCCCCAAAAAAAAATAAATAAAAATAATAATAATAATAAAATAAAAAATAGTCCCGTTTCTGGTCTCCCGACCGACCCTTTACTTTTGCTGCCGACCCTACATATTTTGGTCCAAAAATAATGTATTTATAGCCGCCGATAAATATTCTTATTCGTTTTACCAAACAAGATTTTAATTGGCTGTCGCGTTTCATAAACCTGATAATGATTAACTGTTGCACATGCATATTTTACCAAATTGTGTCCATGTTTTTGGGGGGTTATTTTCTGGAATATTGAACTAAATTTCCTTTCATAAAAAACGTAATCAATGTACATTTCAGATACGCATACATAATTACCTTGTGCGCGAAACACATATTAATCTAAATTGAATGCAAAAATATTCATGTCACTATTCAATAAGTTTTATGCCGTAACACAATCTCCATGTTAATTACAATACATGTATGTTTCGTCACTCCCATTTAAATCTACAATTTATCCGATGCAACAGAACAACGGTCTATTTTTTTCACACCCTTGACATTTCCCCTTGAACACTAATTCATTAATGCTCTATCGACACTGCTTGCATTGTTCAGGTACAATAGCATTGATTGATGCTTGTTTCACTGACCACGTGTTAATCGTGTTACACGCTTAGTGCTACAAACTGCTAGACAATGGCCCCAGCTCAACAGTCACATCAAATACTGTTTGAAGTCAAACCGACACCGTTGCTATGGTTGTTGCTAACGGCTTGCAGATTTTAAAGACCTGGCTAATTGATGAAGTTGCGCTTTCACGCTTCTCAGTTGCGGGAACAGGGGGTGTTATTATCAATGACTGTGTTTTTAACGGATTTTATTGTTTGTTCAAATTGGAAATATGATTGCAAGGTAATTAGGATGCAATGTTTCGTTAATAAAAAATTATGAATTAAATATAAAATAAAATATCACCAAAAAAAAAAAAAAAAAAAAAAAAACCTGTTACCATGTACAACGCGCGCCGAATTTTCATAGCTAAAATTTAGGGTAAAAGCTTGTGCGTTATACATTAAGTATCATAATACACGATACTCGTCTGAATACGAACATATATGGAACACACACATCATTCTCCCTTCATCAAAACATAAATAAATAAATAAAATATAAAACAAATGCCTACCTACCGACCCTTATATTTTTGCGCAGGAGACCAGAAACGGAACTAATTTTTGTTTGGCCCTACTAATTCAAACGCACACGCATCGAGTATTTAATATGTATTATTCATTTACCGAAGTGTAATGTTCTCTTTTCGAAGCGAATGCCATTAAATAACTCACACGTTCACAGTCATGCTCATTAATTATCTTCAAATGTGTTATGCACTGTTGTTTTTTTTTTTCATCGAACCGAACGAACGGAAAGACAGACGAACTTGTTTTACACGAAATATTGTGAAAAGGTACTCGTATATGATTTCGTTGTGAAACAATACGGCTAGTGATGCCGACGTTGTGTCAATTTCGCTGACATATGGTGCCGGGAAAAAAAAAAGAAATCGCCAGGAATCGGAGCAAACGTTGTTGGCACCCCTCACTATATATATTTGTTGTGAACGGATAAAACAAATAAAAAGACCAGGTTGGCAGCTGGACCAGGCTGCCGGAGGGCTGGGAGGTGGGTACCATGTGCGCGCAGCACGGGCCCTCGCTGTCGGAGCAGTGCTGGATTCGGGAACCTGCCAACCCTAAAGAGGCTAGGGACACCCTTCCAACTCCTAGGACTGTTTCTGCGGGACCTCCATCAGTACTTTCGACAACTGACACTGAATTTGTATTTGAACTTAACTCAGCACTTTCTCGCAAGAAAAGCAACACTTGGTGTTTTGTGACTTTGTCTACGCCACGTGACTTTCATGTACTTTTATTTGTGAAGTTTCGTCACCAGTAACTGTCGTAACCATGCTCTGTGGACATGTCTTCTGGAAGTGTAGTTGTGAATTGTGTTTTTAATTAATATTTCTGTGTATGGAATGAACAAGTAAGTCTATTTTATATATTGTTTGTTTCATTATGTCCGACACACTATTTGTTTCTCGTGCGTATGTGCGCACAAATAGTTCTTTCCAAATTAAAAATGTAAACATTGCAACCGAAAACACGTTCTGTACCTCATATCGTTGTTATATCAGTATGTTTTAAGATCTTCCAGTTGTAAACGTTGACATTTATATAAGTATGTACTAAAACGTTTGTATTGACTTTCATTATTGACAAACTCTTTGCAGTACATTTTTGACAACTGGTATTGTAATATATTTTCGCGACCGGCTTGTTTTAATCTTTTGAGTTTGATACAAATGTAAAATGTTATAGGCTATAGTTATACTAGTGTCATTGCACTCTTGCAGTTTTGATATTGAATTGTGTTCATACATTCACTTTCGGAAATGTTATATTCGTTTGGCAATTAGGAAGTATTTAATTAATTATTGCACCAATTGTACGAGTCTTGACAAAGTGTTATTGTGAATTTGCTCGATGTTATAATATTTTTGCACAGT
Organism: Congeria kusceri; assembly: GCA_027627225.1. Lineage (NCBI taxonomy): Eukaryota > Metazoa > Mollusca > Bivalvia > Myida > Dreissenidae > Congeria > Congeria kusceri. The sequence continues at coordinate 49,218,239 of CM051024.1, read as the reverse complement.
GTTTCTTTGTGGCATTCTGATTTCTGTCAAAACACTCTGAAAAGTCTTTGTTTTGTGAGATAGTATTGTCATTGAGTTAATTTAATTCAAGCATTATAAATGTTTTGCTCTCTTTATTGACTTTAAGATCATAAACCAAGTTTACGTTCATAGTGTGTGTGGATTGTGAATTTTTTGTTTATGTGTGTTTTATGTTTGGTATTTAATGTTACCTGTCCTAACTCTCTTTGCTACATTTTCTTGTATATTTTTTCATCGGCCAGGAACAAATATATAGGTAAATTTGTTGTGATTAGAATGTTGAAATGGGATGTCATGATTCCATTTGTATTTGTTTTGATGATTGAAGTATGTCAACTCATGCTTTCAGCTATGTTTATTTTTGTGTTTTGTTTAAACATCAGTGCAAACTATGTTTAAAGGATTTTTGTTTTGTGCAAATATATACATTTGCTTAAAAATTTAACTTAATCATGTGCCATATTTCACGATCATGTAAACTTCTATTTGGTGATATCATTGCAAAATGATTTAATCAATCCAAATATTCTTTTGAAGTAATTATGCAAATATTACTTTAAGTGATCATGACAGAGACATTTGATGCGTTCTCTATTGATAGTTACCATATTGTCTTTATTCCTTGCATTTATTGAATTGTTTAATTGGTTATTTGTTGAATGTTGATCAATACCAATATAGCTGTGTTTTAGTTTTGTGTAATAATTTGGTGTTGAGTGTTTGGTGTTTTGTTGTGGATCATCATGTTTTCTTATGATTTAAGATTTGTCAGTTCATTTTAGTGCTCTGTCATACAGCTCATACTGACAAAATGAAGCAAGATTAACTCTTTAATAGTTTCTCTTTATCATAAGGTTTTCTTAAAATGCCCAGGTTTTAAGTTTAACTATTGTGGTTGTACCTTCATACTTTAGTTGTTTATTTGCCATATACATGTTTTTATTTTCATACAATTAGTAACATAACAAATTATGGTTTGTTGTTTGTTCAGGTGTATAATGTATAAACTAGTCCTAATTGCTATATTTGTTTTAGTGAATGTTGTCAAAGTTCTTTTTCAATTTTGTTTTTAATTATTGACTTAGTTGCATTTTCAAATGTCCGGAGACATTTTGAAGAAGAGGGGAACTATGTAGTACAGGTCATTTTTATTATGTCCCTTGTTTTGTATACGTCCATTTACTTTGTCAAAATTTAGTTTCCTGTCCAGTGTGCATCCATCCGTGTATTGTGATGAAATACTTGTTATGTCCAATCGTTTCTATGGATTTGTCCGATGCAAGATTTTCATTGGTTAGGATAGTTAAAGCTATTCATTTCATGTAAATTTTACTGACCATGCTTGCATTTGGCCACAGCACTAAGTGGAGTCTCACACATTTTGTGCATCATTGTTATTCCATCCTGGTGAGTTTTATTATTTTTTTCTTTATTCAAAATTTGTATTATTTAATTATGAAATATATAACATTGATTTGACATTAATTGCATTTCAATTTGTATTGTACATTTTGTAGTCGGTTGTGTTTTGTTTGTAACATTGTTCTTATTTGTACAGGTCTTTCCGTCATGACTATATTGGTCGACATCTAATAAAATTGAAAAAATATCAAATGGACTTTGTGTACCATGCGCCCCCACCCCATACCACTACATCTATGGAACACAATAAATCATCCATAAAATGTTTTGTCAATACATTCATAATAAATGCACAAAAAGTCACTACACAGCATCAGTTTATGTTGAACCAAAAACATTATTACCAAAAATTGAACACACTATAGTCAAATACTGTCAATATTGACACGATCTTGGAAATGTCAATTTCAAGACGAAACTCCAAAATGGCGTCTCCAAACAATTCGGCGTTGTGTGTTCTCCGATAAAATTGATCGTTGCAATCCATTTCAGTTCGCATTTTCAGTATTTTATGAATGAGCATGCGTGTAATATATGTATTCGTAGTGAAAACAGTTCACTTATCATTACGAAATGTAAATAATAAGTTATTATTCAGTCAACTTTTAGAAATACATAACTACATCTACGTGAACGTGTAAAAGTCGGCTCAGCAAAATCAGCGCCGCCCTTAGTTTTTAAATATATAAAAATCAGCTCGTTTGGTGATATTTTACGAAAACTGTGGTATGATAAATAGAAAAACAGTTTGTAGCCTTCGAGTCAGTAAAACAGCAAAACAGCAAACAATCATGTGATACCTAAATGGCTTTTATGCCAGAAGAGAAGAGGAACTCTTTAGTAATAGGCACTACTTTTGAATGGACCACGGAGGGATACACAATGATTTACTGGTATCTAACCTTAAGGAAAACTCAACATTCTGCTATCATGAAAAAACTCTTCTGCATCATTATTAACCTACTTGTACCACAAATGCAAAATTTCAGGTCGATCCGCTAAGTAGAAATGCCCATAAAATGCATTTGAGAATGACACATGATAAGCCATCTGGCTTGCGCTTCAGTACTTGGATTGCATGGGGAGCGTCAACTAAAAGTCGCACCTAAATCACATAAACCAGTCAAAATACCAGTTCATTTAGACTTATTTTAATGCAATGGACAGTAATAAGGTATAAAGCGTGTAATATTCGCGTTTAACATGATTCGATCCGCTGTGAGCTGCATAAGGCGAGTTTCCGTACTTTTTTTCATTTTTTTACCCGAAAAAACAGGTTTCGCTTAAAAAAAGTGTAGATAACGTGTCAGTTACGATATTATTCACATTTATTTCCGTGAAAAGTAATAAACGCAACAAAATAACACCGTTACACGGTGATTTTATGTATAAGTGGACCCTAAAGGGCCGGTCCCTGGTTTTCTTAAGGGTTAGAAACCAGTAAATCCAATTCCCATAGGGTCCCATTATAAAACGGCAAATTTTCCAAGCATTTTTCTAGCATTTCCTTTATTTCAGATTGTGCAAGCCTGGTATCAATTTAAAGATCAATCTGTCCTCTTCCAAAATTTGCAATAAAAAAGATATGTCATGTTACTTCTAAGAAAATGCATCTCACTTGAATGCAGGCACCGGTAGAAAACAGGATTTCGGCAGTAATATTTCGACAAAAGCCCCATACCACAGTAAACACACCCCAAACGTTCACCTTTCAAGTTAGCCTCCAGTGAAATGCACCAAATGTTGCAGACACGCATAGGATAATAGAAATAACCACAAAAGGCATGTCTGAGATACCTAAATGGCTTTTATGTCAGAAGAGAAGAGGAACTCTTTAGTAATAGGCACTACTTTTGAATGGACCACGGAGGGATACACAATGATTTACTGGTATCTAACCTTAAAGAAAACTCAACATTTTGCTATCATGAAAAAAACTCTTCTACATCACTATTAACCTACTTGTACCACAAATGCCAAATTTTAGGTCGATCCGCTATGTAGAAATGCCCCCAAAACGCATTTGAGAATGACACATGATAAGCCATCTGACTTACCCTTCAGTACTTGGATTGTATGGGGAGCGTGAACTAAAATTCGCACCTAAATCACACAAACCAGTCAAAATACCAGTTCATTTAGACTTATTTTAATTGAATGGACAGTAATAAGGTATCAAACGTGTAATATTCGCGTTTAACATGATTCGATGTGCTGTGAGCTGCATAAGGCGAGTTTCCGTACTTTTTTCATTTTTTTGACCCGAAAAAACAGGTTTCGCTTAAAAAAAGTGTAGATAACGTGTCAGTTACGATATTATTCACATTTATTTCAGTGAAAAGTAATAAACGCAACAAAATAACACGGTTATACGGTGATTTTATGTATAAGTGGACCCTAAAGGGCCGGTCCCTGGTTTCCTCAAAGGTTAGAAACCAGTAAATCCAATTCCCATAGGGTCCCATTATAAAACGGCAAACTTTCCAAGCATTTTTCTAGCATTTCCTTCATTTCAGATTGTGCAAGCCTGGTATCAATTTAAAGATCAATCTGTCATCTTCCAAAATTTGCAATAAAAAACATATGTCATGTTACTTTCTAAGAAAATGCATCTCACTTGAATGCAGGCACCGGTAGAAAACAGGGTTTCGGCAGTCATATTTCGACAAAAGCACCATACCACAGTAAACACACCCCAAACGTTCACCTTTCAAGTTAGCCTCCAGTGAAATGCACCAAAATGTTGCAGACACGCATAGGATAATACAAATAACCACAAAAGGCATGTCTGAGATACCTAAATGGCTTTTATGTCACAAGAGAAGAGGAACTCTTTAGTAATAGGCACTACTTTTGAATGGACCACGGAGGGATACACAATGATTTACTGGTATCTAACCTTAAAGAAAACTCAACATTTTGCTATCATGAAAACAACTCTTCTACATCATTATTAACCTACTTGTACCACAAATGCCAAATTTTAGGTCGATCCGCTAAGTAGAAATGCCCCAAACACGCATTAGAGAATGACACATGATAAGCCATCTGGCTTACGCTTCAGTACTTGGATTGTATGGGGAGCGTGAACTAAAATTCGCACCTAAATCACACAAACCAGACTAAATACCATTTCATTTAGACTTATTTTAATGCAATGGAGAGTAGTAAGGTATTAAACGTGTAATATTCGCGTTTAACATGATTCGATGTGCTGTGAGCTGCATAAGGCGAGTTTCCGTACTTTTTTCATTTTTTTGACCCGAAAAAACAGGTTTCGCTTAAAAAAGTGTAGATAACGTGTCAGTTACGATATTATTCACATTAATTTCAGTGAAAAGTAATAAACGCAACAAAATAACACAGTTATACGGTGATTTTATGTATAAATGGACCCTAAAGGGCCGGTCCCTGGTTTTCTTAAAGGTTAGAAACCAGTAAATCCAATTCCCATAGGGTCCCATTATAAAACGGCAAACTTTCCAAGCATTTTTCTAGCATTTCCTTTATTTCAGATTGTGCAAGCCTGGTATCAATTTAAAGATCAATCTGTCCTCTTCCAAAATTTGCAATAAAAAAGCTATGTCATGTTACTTCTAAGAAAATGCATCTCACTTGAATGCAGGCACCGGTAGGAAATAGGGTTTCAGCAGTCATATTTCGACAAAAGCCCCATACCACAGTAAACACCCCCCAAACGTTCACCTTTCAAGTTAGCCTCCAATGATATGCACCAAAATGTTGCAGACACGCATAGGATAAGAGAAATAACCACAAAAGGCATGTCTGAGATACCTAAATGGCTTTTATGTCACAAGAGAAGAGGAACTCTTTAGTAATAGGCACTACTTTTGAATGGACCACGGAGGGATACACAATGATTTACTGGTATCTAACCTTAAAGACAACTCAACATTTTGCTATCATGAAAACAACTCTTCTACATCATTATTAACCTACTTGTACCACAAATGCCAAATTTTAGGTCGATCCGCTATGTAGAAATGCCCCCAAAACGCATTTGAGAATGACACATGATAAGCCATCTGACTTACGCTTCAGTACTTGGATTGTATGGGGAGCGTGAACTAAAATTCGCACCTAAATCGCACAAACCAGTCAAAATACCAGTTCATTTAGTACTTATTTTAATTGAATGGACAGTAATAAGGTATCAAACGTGTAATATTCGCGTTTAACATGATTCGATGTGCTGTGAGCTGCATAAGGCGAGTTTCCGTACTTTTTTCATTTTTTTGACCCGAAAAAACAGGTTTCGCTTAAAAAAAGTGTAGATAACGTGTCAGTTACGATATTATTCACATTAATTTCAGTGAAAAGTAATAAACGCAACAAAATAACACGGTTATACGGTGATTTTATGTATAAGTGGACCCTAAAGGGCCGGTCCCTGGTTTCCTCAAAGGTTAGAAACCAGTAAATCCAATTCCCATAGGGTCCCATTATAAAACGGCAAACTTTCCAAGCATTTTTCTAGCATTTCCTTTATTTCAGATTGTGCAAGCCTGGTATCAATTTAAAGATCAATCTGTCATCTTCCAAAATTTGCAATAAAAAAGATGTCATGTTACTTTCTAAGAAAATGCATCTCACTTGAATGCAGGCACCGGTAGAAAACAGGGTTTCGGCAGTCATATTTCGACAAAAGCACCATACCACAGTAAACACACCCCAAACGTTCACCTTTCAAGTTAGCCTCCAGTGAAATGCACCAAAATGTTGCAGACACGCATAGGATAATACAAATAACCACAAAAGGCATGTCTGAGATACCTAAATGGCTTTTATGTCACAAGAGAAGAGGAACTCTTTAGTAATAGGCACTACTTTTGAATGGACCACGGAGGGATACACAATGATTTACTGGTATCTAACCTTAAAGAAAACTCAACATTTTGCTATCATGAAAACAACTCTTCTACATCATTATTAACCTACTTGTACCACAAATGCCAAATTTTAGGTCGATCCGCTAAGTAGAAATGCCCCAAACACGCATTAGAGAATGACACATGATAAGCCATCTGGCTTACGCTTCAGTACTTGGATTGTATGGGGAGCGTGAACTAAAATTCGCACCTAAATCACACAAACCAGACTAAATACCATTTCATTTAGACTTATTTTAATGCAATGGAGAGTAGTAAGGTATTAAACGTGTAATATTCGCGTTTAACATGATTCGATGTGCTGTGAGCTGCATAAGGCGAGTTTCCGTACTTTTTTCATTTTTTTGACCCGAAAAAACAGGTTTCGCTTAAAAAAGTGTAGATAACGTGTCAGTTACGATATTATTCACATTAATTTCAGTGAAAAGTAATAAACGCAACAAAATAACACAGTTATACGGTGATTTTATGTATAAGTGGACCCTAAAGGGCCGGTCCCTGGTTTTCTTAAAGGTTAGAAACCAGTAAATCCAATTCCCATAGGGTCCCATTATAAAACGGCAAACTTTCCAAGCATTTTTCTAGCATTTCCTTTATTTCAGATTGTGCAAGCCTGGTATCAATTTAAAGATCAATCTGTCCTCTTCCAAAATTTGCAATAAAAAAGCTATGTCATGTTACTTCTAAGAAAATGCATCTCACTTGAATGCAGGCACCGGTAGGAAATAGGGTTTCAGCAGTCATATTTCGACAAAAGCCCCATACCACAGTAAACACCCCCCAAACGTTCACCTTTCAAGTTAGCCTCCAATGATATGCACCAAAATGTTGCAGACACGCATAGGATAAGAGAAATAACCACAAAAGGCATGTCTGAGATACCTAAATGGCTTTTATGTCACAAGAGAAGAGGAACTCTTTAGTAATAGGCACTACTTTTGAATGGACCACGGAGGGATACACAATGATTTACTGGTATCTAACCTTAAAGACAACTCAACATTTTGCTATCATGAAAACAACTCTTCTACATCATTATTAACCTACTTGTACCACAAATGCAAAATTTCAGATCGATACGCCATGTAGAAATGCCCCCAAAACGCATTTGAGAATGACACATGATAAACCATCTGGCTTGCGCTTCAGTACTTGGATTGTATGGGGAGCCTGACCTAAAACTCGCACCAAAAATCACATAAACCAGTCAAAATACCAGTTCATTTAGACTTATTTTAATGCAATAGACAGTAATAAGGTATAAAACGTGTAATATTCACGTTTAACATGATTCGATGTGCTGTGAGCTGCATAAGGCGAGTTTCCGTACTTTTTTTAATTTTTTTTACCCGAGAAAACAGGTTTCGCTTTAAAAACTGTAGATAACGTGTCAGTTACGATATTATTCACATTTATTTCCGTGAAAAGTAATAAACGCAACAAAATAACACAGTTACACGGTAATTTTATGTATAAGTGGACCCTAAAGGGCCGGTCCCTGGTTTCCTCAAAGGTTATAAACCAGTAAATCCAATTCCCATAGGGTCCCATTATAAAACGGCAAACTTTCCAAGCATTTTTCTAGCATTTTCTTTATTTCAGATTGTGCAAGCCTGGTATCAATTTAAAGATCAATCTGTCCTCTTCCAAAATTTGCACACACAAAAAAAAAGATATGTCATGTTACTTCTAAGAAAATGCATCTCTCTTGAATGCAGGCACCGGCAGAAAACAGGGTTTCGGCAGTCATAATTCGACAAAAGCCCCATACCACAGTATACACACCCCAAACGTTCATCTTTCAAATTAGCCCCAATGAAATGCACCAAAATGTTGCAGACACGCATAGGATAATAGAAATAACCACAAAAGGCATGTCTGATATACCTAAATGGCTTTTATGCCAGAAGAGAAGAGGAACTCTTTAGTAATAGGCACTACTTTTGAATGGACCACGGAGGGATACACAATGATTTACTGGTATCTAACCTTAAAGAAAACAACATTTTGCTATCATGAAAGAAACTCTTCTACATCATTAATAACCTACTTGTACCACAAATGCAAAATTTCAGGTCGATCCGCTAAGTAGAAATGCCCCAAAAAGGCATTTGAGAATGACACATAATAAGCCGTCTGGCTTGCGCTTCAGTACTTGGATTGTATGGGGAGCGTGACCTAAAACTCGCACCTAAATCACATAAACCAATCAAAATACCAGTTCATTTAGTCTTATTTTAATGCAATAGTCAGTAATAAGGTATAAAACGTGTAATATTCGCGTTTAACATAATTCGATGTGCTATGAGCTGCATAAGGCGAGTTTCCGTACTTTTTTTCATTTTTTTAACCCGAGAAAACGGGTTTCGCTTTAAAAAGTGTAGATAACGTGTCAGTTACGATATTATTCACATTTATTTCCGTGAAAAGTAATAAACGCAACAAAATAACACAGTTACACGGTGATTTTATGTATAAGTGGACCCTAATGGGCCGGTCCCTGGTTTTCTTAAAGGTTAGAAACCAGTAAATCCAATTCCCATAGGGTCCCATTATAAAACGGCAAACTTTCCAAGCATTTTTCTAGCATTTTCTTTATTTCAGATTGTGCAAGCCTGGTATCAATTTAAAGATCAATCTGTCCTCTTCCAAAATTTGCAAAAAAAAAAAAAAAGATATGTCATGTTACTTCTAAGAAAATGCATCTCTCTTGAATGCAGGCACCGGCAGAAAACAGGGTTTCGGCAGTCATAATTCGACAAAAGCCCCATACCACAGTATACACACCCCAAACGTTCATCTTTCAAATTAGCCCCAATGACATGCACCAAAATGTTGCAGACACGCATAGGATAATAGAAATAACCACAAAAGGCATGTCTGATATACCTAAATGGCTTTTATGCCAGAAGAGAAGAGGAACTCTTTAGTAATAGGCACTACTTTTGAATGGACCACGGAGGGATACACAATGATTTACTGGTATCTAACCTTAAAGAAAACAACATTTTGCTATCATGAAAGAAACTCTTCTACATCATTAATAACCTACTTGTACCACAAATGCAAAATTTCAGGTCGATCCGCTAAGTAGAAATGCCCCAAAAAGGCATTTGAGAATGACACATAATAAGCCGTCTGGCTTGCGCTTCAGTACTTGGATTGTATGGGGAGCGTGAACTAAAATTCGCCCCGAAATCACATAAACCAGTCAATATACCAGTTCATTTAGACTTATTTTAATGCAATGGACAGTAATAAGGTATAAAACGTGTAATATTCGCGTTTAACATGATTCGATGTGCTGTGAGCTGCATAAGGCGAGTTTCCGTACTTTTTTTCATTTTTTTGACCCGAAAAAACAGGTTTCGCTTAAAAAAGTGTAGATAACGTGTCAGTTACGATATTATTCACATTAATTTCAGTGAAAAGTAATAAACGCAACAAAATAACACAGTTATACGGTGATTTTATGTATAAGTGGACCCTAAAGGGCCGGTCCCTGGTTTTCTTAAAGGTTAGAAACCAGTAAATCCAATTCCCATAGGGTCCCATTATAAAACGGCAAACTTTCCAAGCATTTTTCTAGCATTTCCTTTATTTCAGATTGTGCAAGCCTGGTATCAATTTAAAGATCAATCTGTCCTCTTCCAAAATTTGCAATAAAAAAGCTATGTCATGTTACTTCTAAGAAAATGCATCTCACTTGAATGCAGGCACCGGTAGGAAATAGGGTTTCAGCAGTCATATTTCGACAAAAGCCCCATACCACAGTAAACACCCCCCAAACGTTCACCTTTCAAGTTAGCCTCCAATGATATGCACCAAAATGTTGCAGACACGCATAGGATAAGAGAAATAACCACAAAAGGCATGTCTGAGATACCTAAATGGCTTTTATGTCACAAGAGAAGAGGAACTCTTTAGTAATAGGCACTACTTTTGAATGGACCACGGAGGGATACACAATGATTTACTGGTATCTAACCTTAAAGACAACTCAACATTTTGCTATCATGAAAACAACTCTTCTACATCATTATTAACCTACTTGTACCACAAATGCAAAATTTCAGATCGATACGCCATGTAGAAATGCCCCCAAAACGCATTTGAGAATGACACATGATAAACCATCTGGCTTGCGCTTCAGTACTTGGATTGTATGGGGAGCCTGACCTAAAACTCGCACCAAAAATCACATAAACCAGTCAAAATACCAGTTCATTTAGACTTATTTTAATGCAATAGACAGTAATAAGGTATAAAACGTGTAATATTCACGTTTAACATGATTCGATGTGCTGTGAGCTGCATAAGGCGAGTTTCCGTACTTTTTTTAATTTTTTTTACCCGAGAAAACAGGTTTCGCTTTAAAAACTGTAGATAACGTGTCAGTTACGATATTATTCACATTTATTTCCGTGAAAAGTAATAAACGCAACAAAATAACACAGTTACACGGTAATTTTATGTATAAGTGGACCCTAAAGGGCCGGTCCCTGGTTTCCTCAAAGGTTATAAACCAGTAAATCCAATTCCCATAGGGTCCCATTATAAAACGGCAAACTTTCCAAGCATTTTTCTAGCATTTTCTTTATTTCAGATTGTGCAAGCCTGGTATCAATTTAAAGATCAATCTGTCCTCTTCCAAAATTTGCACACACAAAAAAAAAGATATGTCATGTTACTTCTAAGAAAATGCATCTCTCTTGAATGCAGGCACCGGCAGAAAACAGGGTTTCGGCAGTCATAATTCGACAAAAGCCCCATACCACAGTATACACACCCCAAACGTTCATCTTTCAAATTAGCCCCAATGAAATGCACCAAAATGTTGCAGACACGCATAGGATAATAGAAATAACCACAAAAGGCATGTCTGATATACCTAAATGGCTTTTATGCCAGAAGAGAAGAGGAACTCTTTAGTAATAGGCACTACTTTTGAATGGACCACGGAGGGATACACAATGATTTACTGGTATCTAACCTTAAAGAAAACAACATTTTGCTATCATGAAAGAAACTCTTCTACATCATTAATAACCTACTTGTACCACAAATGCAAAATTTCAGGTCGATCCGCTAAGTAGAAATGCCCCAAAAAGGCATTTGAGAATGACACATAATAAGCCGTCTGGCTTGCGCTTCAGTACTTGGATTGTATGGGGAGCGTGACCTAAAACTCGCACCTAAATCACATAAACCAATCAAAATACCAGTTCATTTAGTCTTATTTTAATGCAATAGTCAGTAATAAGGTATAAAACGTGTAATATTCGCGTTTAACATAATTCGATGTGCTATGAGCTGCATAAGGCGAGTTTCCGTACTTTTTTTCATTTTTTTAACCCGAGAAAACGGGTTTCGCTTTAAAAAGTGTAGATAACGTGTCAGTTACGATATTATTCACATTTATTTCCGTGAAAAGTAATAAACGCAACAAAATAACACAGTTACACGGTGATTTTATGTATAAGTGGACCCTAATGGGCCGGTCCCTGGTTTTCTTAAAGGTTAGAAACCAGTAAATCCAATTCCCATAGGGTCCCATTATAAAACGGCAAACTTTCCAAGCATTTTTCTAGCATTTTCTTTATTTCAGATTGTGCAAGCCTGGTATCAATTTAAAGATCAATCTGTCCTCTTCCAAAATTTGCAAAAAAAAAAAAAAAGATATGTCATGTTACTTCTAAGAAAATGCATCTCTCTTGAATGCAGGCACCGGCAGAAAACAGGGTTTCGGCAGTCATAATTCGACAAAAGCCCCATACCACAGTATACACACCCCAAACGTTCATCTTTCAAATTAGCCCCAATGACATGCACCAAAATGTTGCAGACACGCATAGGATAATAGAAATAACCACAAAAGGCATGTCTGATATACCTAAATGGCTTTTATGCCAGAAGAGAAGAGGAACTCTTTAGTAATAGGCACTACTTTTGAATGGACCACGGAGGGATACACAATGATTTACTGGTATCTAACCTTAAAGAAAACAACATTTTGCTATCATGAAAGAAACTCTTCTACATCATTAATAACCTACTTGTACCACAAATGCAAAATTTCAGGTCGATCCGCTAAGTAGAAATGCCCCAAAAAGGCATTTGAGAATGACACATAATAAGCCGTCTGGCTTGCGCTTCAGTACTTGGATTGTATGGGGAGCGTGAACTAAAATTCGCCCCGAAATCACATAAACCAGTCAATATACCAGTTCATTTAGACTTATTTTAATGCAATGGACAGTAATAAGGTATAAAACGTGTAATATTCGCGTTTAACATGATTCGATGTGCTGTGAGCTGCATAAGGCGAGTTTCCGTACTTTTTTTCATTTTTTTTTACCCGATAAAACAGGTTTCGCTTTAAAAAGTGTAGATAACGTGTCAGTTACGACATTATTCACATTTATTTCCGTGAAAAGTAATAAACGCAACAAAATAACATAGTTACACGGTGATTTTATGTATAAGTGGACCCTAATGGGCCGGTCCCTGGTTTTCTTAAGGGTTAGAAACCAGTAAATCCAATTCCCATAGGGTCCCATTATAAAACGGCAAATTTTCCAAGCATTTTTCTAGCATTTCCTTTATTTCAGATTGTGCAAGCCTGGTATCAATTTAAAGATCAATCTGTCCTCTTCCAAAATTTGCAATAAAAAAGGTATGTCATGTTACTTCTATGAAAATGCATCTCACTTGAATGCAGGCACCGGTAGAAAACAGGGTTTCGGCAGTCATATTTCGACAAAAGCCCCATACCACAGTAAACAGACCCCAAACGTTCACCTTTCAAATTAGCCTCCAATGAAATGCACCAAAATGTTGCAGACACGCATAGGATAATAGAAATAACCACAAAAGGCATGTCTGAGATACCTAAATGGCTTTTATGCCAGAATTGAAGAGGAACTCTTTAGTAATAGGCACTACGTTTGAATTGACCACGGAGGGATACACAATGATTTACTGGTATCTAACCTTAAAGAAAACTCAACATTTTGCTATCATGAAAAAAACTCTTCTACATCATTATTAACCTACTTGTACCACAAATGCAAAATTTCAGATCGATCCGCTATGTAGAAATGCCCCCAAAACGCATTTGAGAATGACACATGATAAGCCATCTGGCTTGCACTTCAGTACTTGGATTGTATGGGGAGCGTGAACTAAAATTGGCCCCTAAATCACATAAACCAGACTAAATACCAGTTCATTTAGACTTATTTTAATGCAATGGACAGTAATAAGGTATAAAACGTGTAATATTCGCGTTTAACATAATTCGATGTGCTGTGAGCAGCATAAGGCGAGTTCCGTTCTTTTTTTCATTTTTTTTACCCGAGAAAACAGGTTTCGCTTTAAAAAGTGTAGATAACGTGTCAGTTACGATATTATTCACATTTATCTCCGTGAAAAGTAATAAACGCAACAAAATAACACAGTTACACGGTGATTTTATGTATAAGTGGACCATAAAGGGCCGATCCCTGGTTTCCTAAATGGTTAGAAACCAGTAAATCCAATTCCCATAGGGTCCCATTATAAAACGGCAAACTTTCCAAGCATTTTTCTAGCATTTTCTTTATTTCAGATTGTGCAAGCCTGGTATCAATTTAAAGATCAATGCAGGCACCGGTAGAAAACAGGGTTTCGGCAATCATATTTCGACCAAAGCCCCATACCACAGTAAACACACCCCAAACGTTCAACTTTCAAGTTAGCCTCCAATGAAATGCACCAAAATGTTGCAGACACGCAAAGGATAATAGAAATAACCACAAAAGGCATGTCTGAGATACCTAAATGGCTTTTATGCCAGAAGAGAAGAGGAACTCTTTAGTAATAGGCACTACTTTTGAATGGACCACGGACGGATACTCAATGATTTACTGGTATCTAACCTATTACGCTTCATCGGTTATGTTGTATGGAACGCTACAGATTGACTTGTTAACTGGCATGTTTATAATTCCGTTGGCGTACGATAATTAGCTTTAAAACAGTGTTCGTTACTTACAATTTAATGTGTATTTGATGTATACTATTGAATAAGGAGCCATAGTATTTAGTTTAAAGTTGGGAAATTAAACTTCTTTCAAACACCTGTTTCCTTTTTAGCAAAAATGCACAATTCACATGCTTTTAAGTTTCTTTTGTCGCCAACAATCTTTCTACGCTGTCAGCGTTTTGAATGATGTCGTTTTAGCATTGAACCGAATAAATCCGGTTATGTTGTTTTTCCCTTTTTGAAGTGAGAACTTACTGTCAATGAACCATTGTATGGTCTATGGAGTACGTTGTGTAGACCTTTTGCGGGCCATTCATTCACATGGTATTTAAAGTTTACCAGATACCAATATACATGTACCAGGACAATCAGCATAGAGTTCATGTTTACTACTTTAAACTGTTGCAATATCATGCAAAAATAAAAGTGGACATAGAATGTAGCCCTGTTACTCTGTATTTAACATAATTAACCGAAGAATGAATATCGTGCTTGCCTGTCGGATAATCATGCACCTATCATTTTCCCCGGGGGGGGGGGGGGGGGGGGCGGCGGGCATATACACGGGACTTTAGACTGAAAGCAATTCCCGACAGGCGGAAATTTGACACTCTTACCGGTACCCTCTTTTAGCCATTTTATTCCTTATATAATATGTCAAATGGATTAAAAACATGTTTCTATCAGTAATTTTGCCTTTTACCGGATCATAGACAACTGATTTTGGCACAATATTTAAAATCAAAACTGGATGAAACTTTTCAATAGTTGTTTTTATCAGCATGTTTTCACACTACTCGAGACCATAGAAAATAGTTTTAACGTGTATTCAACCGAGTCATAGGATTTTAATATGTTAACCGACACCTTATATCTGCCCGATCGAGTTATAGGTGTTATGAGCGTTTGGGCAGTCTGGATCTGACACACAACAGTCTACAGTCGACTATGTTCGTCTCACATTGTCTCATGAAATGACTGCTCGCACTTTAAACAGTTAACATATTCAATATCATGAATGAAGAAGGAAGACCATAAACTCTAAGAGTGGATAGTGAATGAAGTGAACAAGAATGAAGTTTGACAACATAACGGTAGTGTTGGGGGAGTTCGGGAAATTTCAGAGGATTCTGTACGCGTGTGTGTGCGTTCCTTTTATCTTCATAGCCATACAGATACTAGCGTCCGTGTTTACACTCGCCATGCCGAAACATAGGTAAGGTCTCGACTTTATGCAATACTGTTGCACCTTTGTGTTTATTGTAATGATGGAAACACTATAGTAGTAGTAGTAGCAGTAGCAGTAGCAGTAGCAGTAGCAGTAGCAGCAGCAGCAGCAGTAGCAGTAGTAAAAAGATAATCGTGTGAAAGCGCCTGTTTAAATCTAATTCTTGATCTTTATATACGATCTATTTCTATTTAAAGATGCAAGGTACCCGCATTGGAAAACGATACATTCGAGATTCAAGGCCGTTGGCACCAGATACTGATCAACCAATCAATTCCATTGATGTATGATGACGTATCACTTGAGTATGACGTATGCGCAGTTTATTTGGCCAATGAAAACACGTCTTACAACAAACAGGGCATTCCCTTGAACTCTTCTAAAGTAGAATGTGATTCGTGGGTATACGACCAGTCCATTTTCACGAGCACGTTCTTCACAAAGGTAGGTCAAATGGAAGTCAACTATTAAACATAAAATAAAATTAGCATATCAGACATGATGATTTGTCATGAATTTGCATTAAAGGGGCATGTCGACGGTATTTTGCATTATATAGACACATATCAAAACAAGATAAACTGTTTAGTGTTCTTGAATAAATTTTGGGAGTAGCAACAAAATATTGATGGAATAATTAAGAATTATCAACTACTAACGTTCCCGTGCCCGAGAAAGTGTCATCGATGACCACTGTTTACATAATAAAATAATGTAAGTTTGTCAACTCATTATTTAATAATGCTTTGTTAATTGTCTGAAAATGAATGTTATTTTTGGATGCAAAAATCTATTAAATGTACAGTTCTTTGGCAAACGGTATTGTCGACCTACCGTCGATACGCCCCTTTAACAGTCACGACCAACGCCAAGAAATATCCTAACCCTGGTGGATGTGTCTCTTATTTGAATAAGATATGAGGCGTGTCGTGGGAAAATCGGTCTTAATGCATGTGCGTAAAGTGTCGTCCCGGATTAGCCTGTGCAATCCGCACGGGCTAATCCGGGACGGCACTTTCCGCTTTTATGGTATTTTCTTTTTCAAGAAAGTCTCTTCTAACCATAAATCCACTTTAGGCGGAAAGTGTCGTCCCGGATTAGCCAGTGCGGACTGCACAGGCTAATCCGGGACGACACTTTACGCACATGCATTAAGACCGGTTTTCTCACGACGCGCCACATATATAGTGCACATTTGAGATGATGAGACTATGTTTAATCCTAACTCTTGAATTTTTGTCGGTTGTATTAAGTCAAGAAAAGGTGTCTTCTGTTCACCCACGTATGTCGTGTTTTCTGACAGAACAGAACAGATAGTATATTTAGACCTGCACATAGTACATCGTCTTTGCTATGAAGAAACATATAAAACATAGAGAATATTAGATGAGATTTGGATAAAAATGAAGTTTATCATGCGAGGCTAAGAAACAGATCACCACTCACCTAATATTCTATTTATCATATTATGCTATGCTCATAAATCATGTAAGTGGCGTGAAATGATAAATGTACATTAAAGGTCATGTGATAACAGGTTAATGACACAGAATAGTAAAATACCATTTTATCCTATTACTACAGCCGAATCGATCATCTGTTTCTAAGCCTCGCGCGATAAATTTTATCTTCATCCAACACTCACCTTATATTCTTTATATTATCTAATATATATGTTCAGCACAATGACTTAAATATTAAACATATTAATGTAGAATATAACGAAACAATCATAGGATGAACCAAAAAAGACTTGTGAACAGTCAACAACATTCAGAATTGTTTTCCTAAGACCCAGAGCTTTTTTATCTGTATATAAAGAGAGTTTTATAAGCTCTTCCTTTTTATAGGATTTCGCGAGTTCTAACAATTTTAATACTTATGGTCTTATGCAATATTTTGCTTTGAAGTATTTTTGTATTTAGTAGAATAACAGGAAAATATAAGTACAAACTGGTATTCGTCTTTAAATGTCCCTTCTGTAGCAGCACATACAATACCTTTCTTCTCGCAAAATGCGGTGTATTCTTAAGGGTGCACAGAGAGTCTGGGTCTACACAAATAAAATCTCAAATTTCTAGGCAGTATATCTAAGTACATTTCATATTCAAAGTTAAATTTATAGTCGTTATACAACTTGTGAACTGGACTTTTTAGTGACCTAAACCACTCTTGATTAAAACAATCAATTACTCTATATTTAAATCCACACAAAATGATTTTTCATTAACATAGTTATAGTTTTTGAAAACATAGGTAAAACGGTATTCATTCACAAGTTTCTTTATATTTTTTACCGAGTTTTATACCCTTTCAATCCCTAAGTGCCTCATGATGCAATGTACGTAAAATTATGTTATCACTAAGGACAACCTTAAACCAATACTTTAAAAATCTTACATATCTTTGAATATATAGTGAAAATCTACCAAGTTCACATAGACACCAGCTGTACATAATTTACTCCTGACCCGCAATACCCGCTTACAGAACTTAAAATGAATACGTTCGATTTCTTTTAACTTTGTATAGCCCCAAATTTCACAAGAATAACTAAGAATACTTGACAAACATGCGTCAAATAACTCACATAAAGTTTTAGGCTTGAGGTCAACTGACTGCCTTTACACAACAAAACATGTACAACTTTTGACATGAAGTCTGTTGAAAAGATTCGAAACTACGGTATCTTCGAACTACGGTGTACATGTATATCTATATATATCTGAATAGGTTTAAAGAGAACCCAACCCTTTTTAATTTGAATAAAAACCACAATTTTTATCAATCTGATCTATTTCGAGAATGCCATGAAGTCCTATTACACTGGTTTGAAGATTTAATGGAAACAAATATGATTGAAAATGTCACATACTGTGGAATGGTGTTTTGAGGCAAGAATTTAGACAGAAAAAAATATACTTGGGTACATCTAGATAACATGATTTCAACTCAGAATTAAGCATAAGTTTCAGTTTTAATAGGCATAGCAGATACAATATATACAATCAGAAGTGAAAACAATCTTCGTTGGCATTCTAGATGTTATAGAATATGTTTTTAATCTGTTTCGAACTCTTTTTTTTATTTTTTTGCATTTTTGAGGGTAAAATCCATATAAATGTAGCACTTCCGGTGCCATTTGACCCCCAGAAAAGGGTTTGGTTACATGGCAATCAACAGCTTTGACCTCCTGTATCACAATAAAAAGAGAACTTGACCCCAAAATGTCAATGCCAGATATTAATTAACAGTCTTCTGTCACAGCTGAACCTGTGGGTGAGGTCAGCCTCCTACAATCTTCAATCTGTTTCAGGTACTCTCTGCTGTGTAATCTGTGAAAATAAATAAGTGTACATATACACTAGTTAACAAAGTTTTTTTTATTGCGATAAGGATAGTTGCTATGCCGGCTTCACATTGTCGAGCTCACGTGCGAAACGTTTAGTTGAAAAAGGGGCTTGAGAGTCCCAACAAAAGTTAAACTCTTGCTTTTCGTACTGGTGTTGATTAGAAGTATGCGAGGTTGGAAAAGAAATCATTAAATAGAAGAATGCATGACAATAATCATGTACTACCCTTCAAAGATACCGATGGTACGGACACGACTGTGTCAGCTTTACTCCCCGCCCCAACGCCTCCAATGTAGTTGACAAGTTTAGTAGTTTTGATGACTCGTCACTTCACGCAGACTTGTATACCAATGAGTCGACGGTTCAGGCTGAGGTCCAGGTTCTTTTCAACACTGCATTTAAAAATCATACTCAAATTAAATCAAACTGTGATGGTGATTTAAATTTTAATGCCGCTAACTCCTTTAGGTGGGGTCTAGGTTGGCGTGAGCGGCTGAAGTGTTTTATGCATACATTTCATGTATTTTCAGCTAAAATCCTGATTTAATTCGCAACAATTTCCTTCAATTTTTTCCAACTTTTACAGATTTTCTTAAAACTTGGCACAAACATGCATCAATGTATCCAAAAAATATAACAGTCTTTAAAAATAGGGGTCACCGGTCTTTTTCCGGAAACATTGAATTTTGAATACGGTATCTGTCGAAGCCTTTTTTTGCAATGTGTGTTAATTAGAATGTTTAATAATATAAAGCGTTTATATTCAAACAAAGATGGAGAGTTTTAAATGCATCTTTTTAAAAATGTTTCGTTTGGTAATATACAAGTACAGTTTAATGATAAAACGCGCTTTATCTACATTTATCATTTAACAAATGACTTGTAATGGACACTTAACGAGGTTAATTAAGCATTAAATATGCATGTGAAAACATAAATAATTTATCAAATATACCAATATCTTTTGTTTCAAACGACAGATTTTGTTAAAGATCCAACATACATGCGTCGTTGTATACTGAAACTAAAACAGTCTTAAAAAATAGGGGTCACTGGCCTTTTTCCGGAAATATTGGGTTTTGAATACGGTACCTGTCGAAGCCCCTTTTTCAGTTTGGATTTTTATCAATGTTTCAGGTATATAGGGTTTTTTTTTTTTTCAAACAAGGGTATGGTTCTTTCAACTGATATAGTTGTACATGCTTTGTTTGTCAATATACATGTATACGTTGATAATAACAACATTTTACCTACATTTACTGCTTAAATAATGAATTTGACTGGACATTTAAGTGTGTCAAATGGGGACTAATAATGCATTCAGAAACTTCATTTTTATCAAATGCAAATTTTGTTACAAACGACAGATTTTCTTAAAATTTCGCACATACATGCATCATAGTATACTTACACCAAAACATAAATAAAAAGAATGGCTCACCGAACCTGTTTGGGAAATATTGGATTTCATATAGGGTACCTGTGTAGCCTTTTTCCTGTTTCGTTTTAACATACATAAACAACGTATCAATAGAATGGAGATATTTAATGGATCATTTCTGAACTAAATTTGTTTGGAAATACATTGCATAAATGTGTTTTTGATTATTATATATGCTTTATGAACTTTTACTATTAAAAATACTTATCTTGAAGCTTACGCATGCGCAAATACATTCCTTCTTTGTTACATATAAAATATTCAAAATTCGATCTCACTTTTCACCATGACCAAGCTACTTTCCAATAATCGCCATACATTGTTGGAAAGATGAGGACGTAACCTTTTGAAAACACAGCATGTCAAAAAATTATATGCGTTTTAATTCAAAATATTTACCTTAGAAAAAACACACCGGTTTTGACGGGCATGGAGGCTGCCATTTTGCGCATGAATACACGGGCCAAAAGTTATGAAGCTGGGAACCACTAGACATCGGTAGTGCACAAAAACAGCATTTTTTCTTATTGCTTACATATATACCTTTAAAATGATACCAAAACATATCATTTAAACTGTATTTTACAAATTCTATGCATCCTGCACTCAACCATATGTGCTTATTATCTACTGTAACCCTGAGGATGTGACTTCCGTTTTGGGGTAATTAGACCTGAATGGACATTAGAGATGAAATATGTATATTGTAACCTATATTCAATAAAGAAAAAATGAAGCAAGAGGAGAAATTAACCCAATAATTTTTTGTTGTTGCGAACGTCTTTAAGAACAATTACAAAATAAAATATGAACGAAATAGGATCTGTTAACTTTGCAAATTCAGAAAATTGGTAGTATTCAAAGTAGACAGGTCGGAAGGTCATCATGGCCAATGCATCGGCCAGCGCGGACACGAACTTTGCGGGCATTACTAACAGTTACAGGTTCTAAAACTAAATAATAAGGATTACAACACAAGGTATTATGACATAAATGATTAATATTAATAAAATTAATCTCAAAATGAAACTAAAAAACAACACAATGAACATAATGGGTCTTGGATTGCCACTCTGGTGGACATTTTGCTTTAATTTTCCCATATTTACCCCCCTCATGCCCACTAGAACAACCATCCCATTGAATACAGCCCTTAATGGGGTCAAGGTGGCATCTGGCAGTTATTCTTTTCAGAATAATGTGTTTGTAAGAGTCCAATTTCGAAATTTTTGCAGACGACTAATATTACGGGAAGTTCTTAAAGATTACGCATGCGCAAATAAATTCCTTCTTTGTTACATGTAAAATATTCAATCTTTGAGCTCAATTTTCACTAAGCTTCTTTCCAATATATCACCCTACATTGTTGGAAAGATGAAGTCATAACCTTTTGAAAAAAAAACAGCATGTCAAAAAATTATATATGCTGTAACTGAAAATATTTACCTTAGGAAAAAACACACCGGTTTTTGCAGGCATGGAGGCTGCCATTTTGCGCATGAATACATGGGCCAAAAGTTGTGAAGCTGGGAACCACTAGACAAAGTAGTTCACAAAAACAGGCTTTTTTCTTATTGTTTACATATATACATTTAAAATGATACCAAAACATATCATTTAAACTGTATATTACAAATTCTATGCATCCTGCACTCCACCATATGTGCTTATTATCTTACTGTAACCCTGAGGATGTGACTTCCGTGTTGGGGTAATTAGACCTAAAGACGTTCGCAACAAAAAGAAAATAATTGGGTTAATTTCTCCTTTGGCTTTATTATTTCTTTATTGTATAAAGGTTACACTATACTAATTTCAATCAATAAATCTAAATTTTCGATGGTCATTACGTTCTACAATCGTTGAAAGTTCATAAAGCATTATAATAATCAAAAACACTCGTATAGAATGTATTGCCAAACCAATTAGTTAAAAAATTATTTAAAGTCCAATATTTCCCAAAAAGTTCGGCGACCCTTTCTTTTTATTAATGTTCTGGTGTTAGTGTACACTGGTGCATGTATGTGCGAAAATTTAAGAAAGTATGTCCTTTGGAACAAAATATATTGATGCATAATAAATGACGTTTCGGAAGGTATTATTATTACCCATTTGACATACTTCAGTGTCCAGTTAAATTCATTATTTTAACAGTAATTGTAGGTAAAGCGTTTTTTTTAATTATCAAAATACACCTGTATATTGCCAACGAAGACATGTGAAAGCATATCAGTTGAAAGAACCATAACCTTGTTTGAAAAAAAACCTGTATTATATACTTAAAACATTGATAAAAATACAAAATGAAAAAAAGGTGCTTCGAAAGGTACCATATGCCAAACCCAATATTTTTGGAAAGGCCGGTGACCCCTATTTTTTAACACAGTTTTAGTTCCAGTATACAATACCACATGTATATGGAATTTTTTTAACAAAATCTGTCGTTTGGAACAATAGATATTCGTGTATTTGATTATTGATTGATGTTTTCAAAGGCATATTAAATGCATAATTAAGGCCAGATTTTTTTTTATTGGTTGTCGGACATTTTTGGAAAAACGTCCGGTTGGAGGAGGGAAAAAAAATGAAAATAAAAAATAACACAGACTTGAGTAAATTAATGACTAGAGTTTCACAAATGGAAATGGGCAGTGAATCTTTATGAATTATTACTTACACAAATTGCATTAAACAACATTAACTTAATCACTGCATGATAACCTGACATTAACACCAATAATAATAAGATTAAAAGGAAGCCTTTATCATATAAAAACTACTGTTAAAATATGCTACACTTAAATACACTTACGTCAGATATCGCTGGACAGTGGCCGTATTATATGTATAACAGCATGTTTAATAAAGTGAACACTAACTGAATATATCTTATTTATAAATCAATAAAGTCTGTTAAAACTGTTTTAGTTTTAGGATACATTGACACATGTTTTTGCAAATTTTAAGAAAATCTGTCTTTGGAAAAAATTGGAAAAAAATTGTTGCGAACGTCTTTAATACATGTGATTTTTAGTACACGTATTTATCATTTAATGGTGTTAAGATATAACATGTTCAGATGTAAAATACCATGTGCCATATAAAACATTGGCTGACAGTACTTATTCTGTTGTCTCGTAGATCGACCTGGTATGCGGTCAGGAGCTGGCGCGTGCGAATGCCAACATGGCGCTGTTGCTGGGTCACTTGGTCGGAGCGGTCAGCATCGGTCTGGTGTCCGATATGCAAGTAAATTAAACCATGTTACAGTGGATATAATACACAAACACACATGCAATAAAGTCATTCAAATATGTTCTGATTCATATTTCTCAGTAGTTGGGCAATGGTACGTATTACAGGGGCAATAACAAAAAACATGAGACTTGTATTAAAGGGACCTGTTCACATATTGGCAAAATTGATAATTTTCAAAAATTTTGTCATAGATCCCTAAAAGCAAAATACATTATATATAAACAAGCAAAATTACACTTCTGACAAAAAATATGTAGGACATCTAGTGCCGTTAATATATAACCATCAAATGAAATGGATAAAATTATAAAACGTTTGTAACGCATTCCATCGGTAGGCCTATTTTGGAAAACACGTGAACATGTATTACTTACATAACGTTAAAAATTCACTGCCATAATTGTAAGTCAGGATGACAGAGTGGTTAGCGAGACAGATTTGTTATCCAGGCGGTCGTGGGTTCGAGACCCGGCGAATGCATATCTTTTAATTATGTTTCTTCTTTATATTTTTTTTTGTTTTTGGTTAGTCCAACTGCTTTGGATTTTGCATTTAAGACATTTTATATGCCATTTGTCAAAAATACGAAAATCTGTGAACAAGTCCTTTTCAACGAACTACATAAAGGTATTCGACACAAATATAATTAACCTTAATCTTGTCTTATTTGTAGCATGTTGTTAGTCTATGTGTCCATGCGTTTATTTGACTACAGCATGTGTTGCGTTGTATTCTTACACAACCAATTTTAAAAATTGCAAAGTCCCTGGCCTTGTTTTCAACTCAAAACAAAGTCATGATGGGTATAAATAATTTGAAAATCGTGAGTAGTTTTTGCGAATAAATTGTTCTAAATATATTTATCATTTTAACGTGGAACGCACAACCTTTTAATTAAGTATTAATGCAGTATGTTTTAGTAATTACCTATTAAAAATTGCATAAGAAATACCAAAAGTCCATAGAAGTTATGGTCAATGGTTACTTTCTAGGTTCGGCCGGAAGAAGGCTCTATTGGTCGCCATATTTTTGTTCATCTTGGCGGCGTTCGGTGCTGCGTTCTCTCGGACCTACGAGGTGTTCGTGGCCTTCCGGTTCCTACAGGGCGTCGCTAATCTGGGCATGTACACCACCCTCTTTGTCATCGGTAAGTGATCGAGCGCCGGAACTCTGGGCCCGTGTTCACACTTTGTCATCGGTAAGTTCTCGAGTGCCGGAACTGCGGGTCCGTGTTCACTCTTTGTCATCCGTAACGGCTCGAGCACTTTACCTCTTGGTCCGTGTTCAATCTTTGTCATCGGTAAGTGCTCGAGCACTGGAACTCTTGGTCCGTGTTCAGTCTTTGTCATTGGTAAGTCCTCGAGCACTAGAACTCTTGGTCCGTGTTCACCCTTTGCCATTGATCAGTGCTCGAGCACTGGAACTCTTGGTCCGTGTTCACCCTTTGTCATAGGTAAGTGCTCGAGCACTGAAACTCTTGGTCCGTGTTCACCCTTTGTCATAGGTAAGTGAACGAGCACCGGAATTCTTGTTCCGAATTCACCCTTTGCCATTGTTAAGTGCTCGAGCACTGAAACTCTTGGCCCGTGTTCACTCTTTGTCATAGGTAAGTGCTCGAGCACTGGAACTCTTGGTCC
Source organism: Congeria kusceri (assembly GCA_027627225.1). Taxonomy (NCBI): domain Eukaryota; kingdom Metazoa; phylum Mollusca; class Bivalvia; order Myida; family Dreissenidae; genus Congeria; species Congeria kusceri. The sequence continues at coordinate 49,192,943 of CM051024.1, read as the reverse complement.
GTGTTCACTCCATGTGCAACAATCTCGGTTCTCAGCGCGGCGCAAAAATCGATACATCTCACGTAAAATTTACATTGATTTGATAGTGAGAGTTAAATATTATTGGCCATAACTTCCAAATTTTTTTACTCCCAGAAAAGTACTGACGGATTTGAAAAGATAATTTTATGCTCTTTAACATGGTACCATTTATTTATTTTATTTAAAAATGTAGGCGGGGGAATTTGCACTTTTGTCACATCACCCTATATCCTATAGAAATCAATAGAAACTCGGTCGGAAATATGGTGCATTTTCAACTTTATCGAATAAAAAAATTAACTTCCCCTTGTTTGTCAGAAAAGTACAGACGGATTTGGAAACTTAATTCTTTGCTTGTTCGAGTGGTGTTAATTTTGTTTAATTATTTAAAAATTTAGGCGGGGAAATTTAGACTTAATTGAGGTACCTATAGTTTGAAATTCATTTCCGTGACTCAATACGGAAATAAACGAGCGTTGTTGAACGATACCGAGTTGGTACCGTTCTAGCAGTATATGTTCCCCTCGGCGATTATTTGGGGTAATAAACAGATAAGAATCTTGGTATCATAGACCTTATAATCTGCTGTTTAACTTATTTTAGATAATGAAATCCAGAAGGAAATTTAGATGTATTTTTTTTATAACAATGCATTAGCGTTATATTTGACCTTGAGATAGTTCGGAGTATGCATGTTAATTGATAGCAGAAAACATACTTTCAATTATCTTTAATTGAAGATAAAAAAGTAGGCCTTAATATTGTGATCCAAAAACAAAAACGTCAGCATAATGCCCGAAATTAAAGAAAGAGACTACGGATTTTTTTTTTTTAAAGTTGTTTTAATACGCGTAACAATAATTCCTTTATTAAATTAAGACAAAACAAGCTAGAAAACCTGAAATTACAAAGTTTTGATAATGTAACCATTACAATTTATAACTTTAAATGATTTAACTTTATGTTTCTATGTTAATTAAAACATAATATATCAAATAAAAATGGGATCATGAAGTCACTATAATTGTCGGCGGTATAATCAGCTGATAACGATCATTATACATGGGTGCTGTCCTAATTGTTTTTAAAATTATAGTGTTGAGTCCTAAGGGCCAAAGCGATATTGTTTTGACAAGGGTGCGCAAACTTGTCTGAAAAGGGGCTCTATACCTGGTCTCCACGGATAGGTGAAGGTGACAAAAGGGGCTCTATACCTGGTCTCCACGGATAGGCGAAGGTGACAAAAGGGGCTCTATACCTGGTCTCCACGGATAGGTGAAGGTGACAAAAGGGGCTCTATACCTGGTCTCCACGGATAGGCGAAGGTGACAAAAGGGGCTCTATACCTGGTCTCCACGGATAGGCGAAGGTGACAAAAGGGGCTCTATACCTGGTCTCCACGGATAGGCGAAGGTGACAAAAGGGGCTCTATACCTGGTCTCCACGGATAGGCGAAGGTGACAAAAGGGGCTCTATACCTGGTCTCCACGGATAGGCGAAGGTGACAAATGGGGCTCTATACCTGGTCTCCACGGATAGGCGGTGACAAAAGGGGCTCTATACCTGGTCTCCACGGATAGGCGAAGGTGACAAAAGGGGCTCTATATCTGGTCTCCACGGATAGGCGAAGGTGACAAAAGGGGCTCTATACCTGGTCTCCACGGATAGGCGAAGGTGACAAAAGGGGCTCTATACCTGGTCTCCACGGATAGGCGAAGGTGACAAAAGAGGCTCTATATCTGTTCTCCACGGATAGGCGAAGGTGACAAAAGGGGCTCTATACCTGGTCTCCACGGATAGGCGAAGGTGACAAAAGGGGCTCTATACCTGGTCTCCACGGATAGGCGAAGGTGACAGAAGGGGCTCTATACCTGGTCTCCACGGATAGGCGAAGGTGACAAATGGGGCTCTATACCTGGTCTCCACGGATAGGCGAAGGTGACAAAAGGGGCTCTATACCTGGTCTCCACGGATAGGCGAAGGTGACAAAAGGGGCTCTATATCTGGTCTCCACGGATAGGCGAAGGTGACAAAAGGGGCTCTATACCTGGTCTCCACGGATAGGCGAAGGTGACAAATGGGGCTCTATACCTGGTCTCCACGGATAGGCGAAGGTGACAAAAGGGGCTCTATATCTGTTCTCCACGGATAGGCGAAGGTGACAAAAGGGGCTCTATATCTGGTCTCCACGGATAGGCGAAGGTGACAAAAGGGGCTCTATATCTGGTCTCCACGGATAGGCGAAGGTGACAAAAGGGGCTCTATATCTGGTCTCCACTGATAGGCGAAGGTGACAAATGGGGCTCTATATCTGGTCTCCACGGATAGGCGAAGGTGACAAATGGGGCTCTATACCTGGTCTCCACGGATAGGCGAAGGTGACAAAAGGGGCTCTATACCTGGTCTCCACGGATAGGCGAAGGTGACAAAAGGGGCTCTATACCTGGTCTCCACGGATAGGCGAAGGTGACAAAAGGGGCTCTATATCTGGTCTCCACGGATAGGCGAAGGTGACAAAAGGGGCTCTATACCTGGTCTCCACGGATAGGCGAAGGTGACAAAAGGGGCTCTATACCTGGTCTCCACGGATAGGCGAAGGTGACAAAAGGGGCTCTATACCTGGTCTCCACGGATAGGCGAAGGTGACAAAAGGGGCTCTATACCTGGTCTCCACGGATAGGCGAAGGTGACAAAAGGGGCTCTATACCTGGTCTCCACGGATAGGCGAAGGTGACAAATGGGGCCACTAAATAATTTGCTTGTGCAATCCCAAACATGTCATAGATGCAATTTCATAATAAAAAATTGTCGTTATTTTCCGTGGTCAGTTCTTATTTATTGCCAAACAGAGCCTGTGCTATCACAAAATGTAGTTAACAACAATAGTAGTAGGAATAATAATAATAATAATAATAATAATAATAATAATATTATTATTATTATTATTAGCAGCAGCAGCAGCAGAGTAGTTGTAGTAGTAGTAGTAGTAGTAGTAGTAGTAGTAGTAGTAGTAGTAGTAGTAGTAATAGTAGTAGTAGTAGTAGTAGTAGTAGTAGTAGTAGTAGTAGTAGTAGTAGTAGTAGTAGGTAGTAGTTGTTGCTGTTGTAGTTTGTTGTTACTATTAAAGGCTATGGAATAATTGTTAACCTCAATATTCTCCAACAGAGAATAAAATTGAACAAGAAACATGGAAATTCCACGAAAACCAAATTTTTCGAACAAAATGCATTAAACGAAAAGTTGACGCCGCCATTATGCCCGCCCGCCCTATGACATACGCAATCTCATAAACGAATTTTTTCTTCGAAAAATTTGGTTAATAAAACATAAGTGTGTCGCTTTATCTCTTAGATACTGATATACTCTTGCAAAAACACTGCGCTAACAGGACAGCCAGATTAAATTGTTGAGGGTATGAAAGCGTACAATCTATTACCGATTGAATCTTAAATAAGGCAGTATCGATCATCAGATAAAATCGATAGCAGGCGAAAATGTTCGGAACATTTCCGATCTGTACCGAACAGCTGACTGTCTATCGGGTAATACTATTGATTTTATCAGCTGGACCATCTTGCTTAAGAAGAAAGGCGAGATTGTTCAGTATGCTTTGTCATAGGTTAGTGCTCGAGCGCCGGAACTCTGTTCCTGTGTTCACTCTTTGTCATTGGTTAGTCCTCGAGCACTGGAACTTTTGGTCCGTGTTCACTCTTTGTCATTGGTAAGTTCTCAAGCATTGGAACTCTTGGTCTGTGTTCACTCTTTGTCATCGGTAAGTGATCGAGCACCGGAACTCTTGGTCCGTGTTCACTCTTTGTCATTTGTAAGTGATCGAGCACCGGAACTCTTGCTCCGTGTTCACTCTTTGTCATCGGTATGTGCCCGACCACCGGCACTATGTATAACATAATAACGTTACAATTGCTGAAGGAGATATCTTTTTTCATAGACATAGTCCATTTAACAAATGTTACGAATTGTACTTAAGTTTCAAATTTGAAAACTTATTATGCATCTTATTATCAAGGATAACTAAATGTAGCGAAACGTATCTTTGTCAAAGATAACTTTTCAATAATGCTGGGGAAAAAGATTAAGCATAATGAATACTTTTTTTCTTTACTTTGGTATTTTCTGTTTCATGGAAGTCTCTTCTAAACAGAACTCCACTGTAGGCGGAAAGTGCCGTCCCGGATTAGCCTGTGCGGACTGCACAGTCTGATCCGGGACGACACTTTACGCACATGCATTAAGCCCGGATTTCCCACGACACGCCTTTTTTGTACAGGTCTGGAGCTGGTTGGACCCTCGTACCGTGTGTTGGCCGGAATCATCATCAACTTCTTCTGGTGTATCGGTCTCTACGTGCTGTGTCTGACGGCGTACCTGGTGCGCTCCTGGTATCCATTGCAGCTCGCACTCGCCTGTCCGTCCGTGCTACTCGTCCTCCACATATGGTACCTCAGTGCATTCGTATGATTATTAGATCGTGTTGTTGTTGTTCTTGTTGTTTGAAGGAGTACCTGGTGCGCTTCTGGTATCCATTGCAGCTCGCACTCGCCTGTCCGTCCGTGCTACCCGTCCTCCACATATGGTACCTCAGTGCATTCGTATGATTATTAAATCGTGTTGTTGTTGTTCTTGTTGTTTGAAGGAGTACCTGGTGCGATCATGGTACCCCCTGCAGCTCGCACTCGCCTGCCCGTCCGTGCTACCCGTCCTCCACATATGGTACCTCAGTGCATTCGTATGATTATTAGATCGTGTTGTTGTTGTTGTTGCTGTTGTTGTTGTTTGAATGAGTAACTGGTGCGCTCCTGGTTGCCGCTGTAGCTCGCACTCGCCTGTCCGTCCATGTTACTCGTCCTCCACATATGGTAGAGCTCTCATACATTCATATATTTGTTGAACTTATATACATTTTAAAGACAACTAGCTACTGTTGATGTAGTTGTTGTTGTTGTTGTTGGAGGTGGTGGTGGTTGTAGCGGTTAGAGGTGGTGGTGGTGATGCTGCTGCTGCTGATGATGATGTTGTTTGTTGATGATTGTGGTTATGATGATGATTATTATTGTTAAAACATTATGATAAGGAGGAGGAGGAGGAGAATATTCATGATGATGATGATGACAATGATGATGATAATCTTGATGATGATGACAATGATGATGATAATCTTGATAATGGTGACAATAATGATGTAATCTTGATGACAATGATGATGATAATCTTGATGATGATGAAGATGACACTAATGATGAGTATATTGATGATGATGATGATGACAATTATGATGATAATTTTGATGATGATGATGGTGACAATTATGATGATGATCTTGATGATGATGATGATGATGGTGACAATGATGATGATGATCTTGATGATGATGATGATGACAATTATGATGATAATCTTGATGATGATGATGGTGACAATTATGATGATGATCTTGATGATGATGATGATGATGATGATGACAATGATGATGATAATCTTGATGATGATGATGATGATGACAATTATGATGATAATCTTGATGATGATGATGGTGACAATTATGATGATGATCTTGGTGATGATGATGATGATGCTGGTGACAATAATGATGATAATCTTGATGATGATGATGATGATGATGGTGACAATGATAATGATAATCTTGATGACAATCATGATGATAATCTTGATGATGATGATGATGATGATGATGACACTAATGATGATAATCTTGATGATGATGTGATGATGGTGACAATTATGATGATAATCTTGATGACAATGATGATGATAATCTTGATGATGATGATGATGATGATGATGATGATGACACTAATGATGATAATCTTGATTATGATGATGATGATAATCTTGATGATGATGATGATGATGACACTAATGATGATAATCTTGATGATGATGATGATGATGATGATGATGACACTAATGATGATAATATTGATGATGATTATGATGATGATGACACTAATGATGATAATCTTGATGATGATGATGATGACACTAATGATGATAAGCTTGATGATGATGATGATGATGACACGAATGATGATAATCTTGATGATGATGATGAAGAAGATGATGATGATACTAATGATGATAATCTTGATGATGATGATGATGACACTAATGATGATAAGCTTGATGATGATGATGATGACACTAATGATGATAAGCTTGATGATGATGATGATGATGATGATGATGACACTAATGATGATGATGATGATGATGATGACACTAATGATGATAATCTTGATGATGATGATGATGACACTAATGATGATAATCTTGATGATGATGATGATGACACTAATGATGATAATCTTGATGATGATGATGATGACACTAATGATGATAATCTTGATGATGATGATGATGACACTAATGATGATAATCTTGATGATGATGATGATGACACTAATGATGATAATCTTGATGATGATGATGATGACACTGATGATGATAATCTTAATGATGATGATGATGATGATGATGATGACACTAATGATGATAATCTTGATGATGATGATGATGATGACACTAATGATGATAATCTTGATGATGATGATGATGATGATGATGATGATGATGATGATGATGATGATGATGACACTAATGATGATAATCTTGATGATGATGATGATGAAGAAGATGATGATGATACTAATGATGATAATCTTGATGATGATGATGATGACACTAATGATGATAAGCTTGATGATGATGATGATGACACTAATGATGATAAGCTTGATGATGATGATGATGATGATGATGATGATGATGACACTAATGATGATGATGATGATGATGATGACACTAATGATGATAATCTTGATGATGATGATGATGATGACACTAATGATGATAATCTTGATGATGATGATGATGATGACACTAATGATGATAATCTTGATGATGATGATGATGACACTAATGATGATAATCTTGATGATGATGATGATGACACTAATGATGATAATCTTGATGATGATGATGATGACACTAATGATGATAATCTTGATGATGATGATGATGACACTGATGATGATAATCTTAATGATGATGATGATGATGATGATGACACTAATGATGATAATCTTGATGATGATGATGATGATGACACTAATGATGATAATCTTGATGATGATGATGATGATGATGATGATGATGATGATGATGATGATGATGATGATGATGATGACACTAATGATGATAATCTTGATGATGATGATGATAATCTTGATGATGATTACAATGATGATAATCTTGATGATGATTACAATGATGATGATCATCGTGTTGCTGACGGTGCCGATGATAATCGTGATGTTGATAATGATCATGCTGATGCCGATGCGGAGTTGGAGGAAGAAAAGAAATAGAGTGGTAATAGAAGCAACGCTATTTATATATGATTGGAAAGCCATATAAGACTATTAGCAAAAATGAAACGTTACTCGTAGTTTATTGTAATGTTAACATCTTGTTAGCATCTAACATAGCGCGTGTGTGTTACCTCAGGTTGGTACCCGAGTCCCCTCGGTGGCTGATATCCAAGGGGCGTTACCAGGAAGCCTACCAAATCCTCCAGAAGTGTGCCAAGGTCAATGGCGTGACCTTGCCCGGTGATCTCCTTAGCAACGACATCGATGACGTCACTGGGACGTCACAAAGTGTGCTTAAAATGTTCACCGTACCGCGATTGCTTGTACGGACACTGATAATTTATTTCAACTGGTAAGGCGTTCGAAGAGAAACATTGGCATTCCGTTCCTATGAGTAATATGAATGCTTACTCCAGGGATTTCGGTAGATTTTCAAAGCCAGGAGTCAAATGACCCCTAGTTTATATGTAATTGTGAGCGGTCAAAATGATAATTATCAGGGGTCAAAATGCTTAAGTCACGGGAATTGTGTGTCTGCATATATGTTAAATGCTTTGCAAATGGTAATTTGTGTAATACAGATTCAGAACTTAAACACTGTGCAAAAAACACCATAAAAAATACATGATATAATAAATATTATTTTCTTGTGCTTTTGAAGCTGGCAAATCATGATTAGTTGCATCAAACTGATGCCAGGCAGATTAGTTGCTCGAGTCAAAATGTGTAAAATGCAATTTGCTTGCATCAAAAAGCAGGATTCTGCCTCAATTGAAATCACTGTTACCAGACTCAAACTGAACCTGTATCCATAAAGCGCATAACTTTAATGTCGTAGGCAACTTAAGTGAAATTTCAGTTCAAGTTTCTGTGTACAATTATTTTTTTTAGGAACAGGTTTTTAAATCGTATTGACGAGAAAGAAGTTATTGTTTTGCTAAAACAAAACGCGTTCAAGTAAATTAAATAATAAAATACGGAAATAATAAAATGATTTACCCGGTATTAAGACTTTTTTTTAGTAGGTTTATGAAAACACTTGCATTGGAATCGTGTGACTTCAAGTTAAGGTGGATGTTGAGCATATATATATAGATATGGTGTCCACCTTGCGATCGGCAGATCGTGAGTTTAATTCCTTCTCGGGGAGCGTTCGTGTGATCTTCCTCAAGAAGACACCAAGTACTGGTTCTTCCCCGGAAACGGACTCGAAAGGGTCTCAATAGGCTTAAAGCTAATCGAGCTAAAATAAGTAGGTTTACAACTATCTTCAGGGTTGTTGTCAACATGGTGTATTACGGCCTGAGTCTCAACGTGGGCAACCTGAACGGCGACATCTACGTGAACTTCGCCATCAACAGCACCATGGAGCTCGGCGCCTACCTCATGTGTCTCCTGTTGCTCAACAGGGTGGGCCGGAAGTGGCTGCACGCCGCCACCATGATCCTTGGAGGCGCCGCCTGTCTCTGCACGATTTTGTCTTCTCAATATGCTCCACCTGGTAATCGTTTTAGAGACTTTTTCAGTTGTTGTATGATTATTTTCTTACTCTTTAACAATCAATTAATCGCTGAATACTTAAACGGAAAAAAAATAAATCAACTCATATTTGGTAGAAGTCACTTGGAAATAAGCGACATATTGTGTATTCATTCATTTACTTTTCATATTAAGATGGTTAATTGTAAATTGTACAAAACATCATCAGAAAGCGTCAATATGGGCTGTCTTGCTGGAGCCCGAATTGGGCTTGCTTGTTGGGGACCAACTTGGTCTTTCTTGCTGTGCCACTTATAGACTTGCTTGCCTGGGACTCCCTAAGCTTGCTCAGATAATGTCAAGACAACGCATACATGTGTGTCTCACACGGGGACCATGTGGTATATTAGCCTATTGGTATAGCTTATATCGGGCCCACACTGGTTGAATTGCCGGGACCCACATGGTCGTACTTGCTGCGGACACATATGGGCTTGTTTGCTGGGATATCGTTCATAACTTATGGTAAACCGCTACACGTTTTGCAGGCATAAGCTTAAAAGAAAATTGCGTTAGTTTAATCCCAATTTCATTTAAAAGGGATCTGTTCACAGATTGGCAATTTTCACACAAAAAATTGTCAAAGATTCCAAAAAGAAATTATACATTATATATAAACAAGCTAAACTCATGACTAAGAAACATATTGAGAATATCATTTCGTTTGTGGATAATAAATTATTATCCACTAACGAAATGATATTTCCAATATGTTTCTTAGTCATGATAATCAAACGATAAAATTATAAAGCTTTTGTCAAGCTTTTCATCGGTTTTCTGGAAAACACGTGTATCACTTACATAGCGTTAAAAATAAACAACCCAATGTATAAGTCCGAACGGCCAAGTGGTAAGCGCCTGAGATTTTTGATCTCAAAAGTCCCAGGTTCGAGTCCCTTAGAAGGCAAAGTTTTACTTTTATATAATACATGTATTTGTTTTAGATTATTCCAGTTTTTGCAATAAAGACATCGAATGACATTTTTGAAAAATAAATCAGTGCACAAGTCCCTTTAAGAAGAACAACGTTTTTTCAGAGCAAGCGTGGATCACCGTGGTGCTAGCGAACGTGGGCAAGTTCGGGATCTCGGCGGCGTTTGCCATCATCTATGTCTGGTCGGCGGAACTGTTCCCGACCCTGTTGCGCAACTCGGGCATGGGCTCGAGCAATATGGTTGGAATAGTGGGAACCATCCTGTGTCCCTATGTTACAGAGCTGGTTAGTACTTTTTTTTATATCAGAAATTGATATTATCAGAACGTTTATTAGCTATAATAATTGGAATATTTACCGGAACACACGTTCAAAACAAACATATTTTTCCCGTTCATTCCCGATATTTCTCGTAGTGGAAAGGATAATGTGTCCATGATTGTGCATGATGACTCGTGAGAATACGGCTACATTTGTATCTATTAATAATGTCGTCGCCGTGATTTTATGAGAAACCTAACCACAATAAAGAGTTAATTATTTTAGGATCGTTTTACTTTATTGGTACCTCTTAAGTATTTATTATTTGTTTTAATCATTTTAATTGGTTATTTCAGTTTAAGTTAACTATTAAGCTAGACTTTCCCATCTAGATTATTACTTTGTAGAAAAAAACTACATAAATAATTAAAATTTTAGTTACACTTACATAGTTCATCGTGGATATGTTAATAATTCGATCTCTATTTTGCTAGTATGTGTACACGTGAGTAAATTAAAGATATGTTTTGTACTGTAAATATTCTAAAATTGTTGAAGTTTTTTTTATTATATTCGTCACATGTATTTATTGAAACGTGTACAGTTAATCATTGTTTAATTATAAATACGAGTACATATATGTTGGTTGAAGGCCTCATTGTAAATAAGATTACCCGGTCCCATTGTTCACTGCTACCATTACCCGGTACCATTGTTAACTGCTACCATTACCCGGTACCATTGTTCACTGCTACCATTACCCGGTACCGTTGTTCACTGCTACCATTATCCGGTACCATTGTTCACTGCTACCATTACTCGGTACCATTGTTCACTGCTACCATTACCCGGTACCATTGTTCACTGCTACCATTACCCGGTACCATTGTTCACTGCTACCATTACCCGGTACCATTGTTCACTGCTACCATTACCCGGTACCATTGTTCACTGCTACCATTACCCGGTATCATTGTTCACTGCTAACATTACTTTCTATCAATGTGTACTGGTAGTCCTAATAAGAAACCGTCGGAAAATTAAGATATTATTATTATTATTATTATTTAATAGTATTATTATTATTATTATTATTACTATTATTATTATTATTATTATTATTATAGATAGTGGTGTTATTGTAGAAGACATATCATGCCAAAAATATATCATGCTTAATGACATTTATGATTACAACTTCCAAATTACACATTGCAACTTCCTTTGTGCTAACCGTTCAACTCTCTACATTCTAAAAAAAAAACATAGTTCATGGTTTCAGTTGCTTCCTTCTCGAGTGTAGCTACTCTGTCTTTTTTCAAAGTGCTTTACGGTACATTAAAACTACTTTAGTGTTTACTACAAAGTTTACAAAAAGTCATCTTGTACATCGCTTGTTACTACCGTCTGTATTTACAAAGACGGAATCGCATCTGCAATGACAGATGTTCCATCTTTTCAAAGGCTAATTTTATGTGAAACATTGAGCATTTATTGTTAAAATTTGTAGATTTTAAAAGACAAATACTTATAGTTTAAGATTTATACGAATCAGTCAAATCACCGCGGGAAGAGAGATAGAATTTGAAATGTAAGTTGGAAAATTTCAGCAGGGACCGCCCTGCCAAAATATTGTATAGGTGGCGCCATTTCCGTAATAAATCGGACATGCTCACCATTTTCCGTCGATCTCCGTGCAGCAATCAATACACCGTGTTTTCCCTTAGATGTAAAATTGCGGGTGCGTAGAAATACCAAAATTCTCGTACTTACCGAAATCCGAAGAAATTCCTATATGTTTGGACTATTAACTTAATTATTGTGGATAATTTGTTGATATAATGGTATTTACAGTGTGTAAATGAAATAATATGTGAGTGTCTTTCAAGTTTAATCCACTTGGTCATTCCTAATTATGTAATTATATTAAATCTGATTGTTTTTACTTTATGTAAGTGATCCACATATTGTCTAAGATTTTAACGAAAACAACAGAAACACTCCATATTATTCGACCGTTTAGCATTACAACGCTTGATAATTTTATTAATTTTAAGTGATTTACTCATTAAGGAAGCGGTATTTACAGTATATTTCTATGTCCGTAGTGTTATTTTGCTCCTTTATGTACACTATTCTTTTATTTTTGAAATCTGTGTCAAAAGGTTTGAAAATTGTCAAATCGTCAATCTGTGAACAGGTCCCGTTAACGTATTCAACGTTTTTTTTTCCAAACGTTCAATAAATCAAAGCTATGCATTATTAAATAAAGATTTTCACTCTAAAGTATGTGCTTTTTTATTCAATTGCACCTGCAATCAATTCTGGTAACGACTGACTGAAATCCCACTCCGTGAATGATGAAAGACTTGTATAATATAATTTTGCAGAAAACTCCGCTTGTTAGTACCAAAATCCCTTTAATTAATTAATGTACCACATCATATTGATTATATGAAATTATGCACATATATAAAGCAATTAAACGTTGGTGTCCAAAAGTTATTTTTGTGCTTTTAAAATGCATTTTATCCTACTTTAAACTATAATAAGAAAGGGACTTCGGTAACTGGAAACTTAAAACAAGGAGAGCACTCACATAATTCCGATCCTTATTTCTGAAATCCCTTTAAATGATTAACGTGGCTCAAAAGTACCGCTAAAAATAAAATATATGCATACATTTCACTTTTACGTCACTTGCATCGCTTTACAGATTTAAAAGTTAATACTACTTAAAAATAAAAAGGGATTTCTTTTTTTTTTTCGGAAATACGGTCATTTCGGTAATTCTGCGTACAGACTTTATACAATTTGTTACGAAGATGTCTAAGTATAACTGAAATCGCGCCATCTATCAAATATTTTTGGCAGGAAGGTCCTGCATATGATTTTACCATTTAAATATTTAATTCTATTTATGTTTCGGTATTAAATTTGTAAATGAAATGTATAAATTCCTAGAATATACATACGTTTCTTCTATAGTCGTGGAGTTTTGGTGACATATGTTCAATATTTTACATAATATCAGGAATTTAAAAGATTCGACAGAACATTAAAATGACACAATGTATCAAATAATAAAGTAAGATCAGAAGACAAGTTAAATGGAAGATATAACTTCGAATCAATATTGTAGAATACCGCCATATTTGGTATACTATAGTTCTACTCTGTTCGTGCCGTTTCTTGTCAGGATGGCAACAAGGAAACTACGAATTATTTCAAGACAACAGGTTTCTGTTTCAACATATGTTTAATCGTTGCATAAAGTCCAGCATCATGCACGTATGCAGCATTGTATTATAATGTATAAATGAATAGTTGAAATAGCGCTGATAAACTTTTGAGCTCTCTGGATTTCATATCACTCTTTTCGGTAGCTAAGTAGCTTACTGTAAGATCTACACTGTGTTAATTTTGACTAAAGATTAAGCTTACCATCTTGGGAATGTTGAATGAAGATCTAAAAATATTATCTAAACTATGGATAGACTTAGATATCGTAAACTGTAAAGATCGGAACTAGGTGATCATGAAAGATCTGACTTTGGTATGAAAGATCTGACTTTGGTGATCATGAAATATGCCGAATGTTTTATTATCTGCGCTATTTATACCTGTCGCACAGCAACTTAGGATTATGATTATGAGCACCAACCAATCAAAATGACTTAGGATTTACAACAACCAATCAAATGCATTTAGGAATCCTAATCCTAAAACTAGTTCTGCAGCGCCAAATATATAACGATAAAATTCATATTTGACAGCAATTTATGTTCATATATATATATATATATATATATATATATCAACACAAGACTGCATTAAACAATAGACAAATATACTACTGTCTGACCCAAACAAATTTGCAGTTATAACAGAGAAGAAATATTTCGGGTACAAAATATCCGAAAACATGGCACCGCTAAATTGTTTCTTTGGAATGGCAAAATTTACGAAAATAACAATAATAATAAACAGTTAACAACAACGAATAGTGTCTTAGAGTAAAATGTCAGCGTATTATTATAAATATGCCAAGTTAAATCGCTTGGATAATAATATAAACAATAAAATCGCTACAAGATGACGGTAAGGCTAGCATCATTGCAGACGGACAGTGACAGTAAGTTTTGGAATTGAAGTTACGTTAATTTCATTATAGTGAACATGCCTAAATAATTAATTTCAGTTCATATGTGATAACATACTAACAGCTGTTTTAATGAAATAGTGAGATGGATGAATGATTTTACAATAAAACAACTAATAATTTTTCACTTTATGAACTTGACAATAATAAACATGGTAGTGCATACCCCAGGGCCTTACTATATTATAGATATTTCAACGCATGACAATGGAATTTGGAAAAACAAAATCTGACAGTTGCACGATAGAAAGGAAGAACATATGACATGGAATTAAGGTTTTCTTTTACGATGTAGCGAGTTGAAAGTTGCAATGTGTAACTTGGAAATTAGGTTGTCATCAATGCATGATTCATTTTTGGCAGGATACGTCCTCCATATGTTATGAATATGGTGTCCGCCTTGCGATCGGAAGATCTGAGTTCGTTGCTTTTCAGCGATCTTTCTCATAGATGTCCAGGACTGGTTAAACCCAGGAAACAGACTCATTTAATTTTCAAAACGCTCCATGCTTATCGAGCTAAAATAAAAAGAAATATTTGATTTCTTATAAATAGAAATAACTAATTTCTTATTGTTTTTATGTACTACTGTCTTCCTAATTCGATTTGTCGATGTGTGAATATTGCTAGCAAGTGGATAAGTGCTAGTCGATGTGCGAATATTGCTAGCAAGTGGATAAGTGCTAGTCGATGGGTGAATATTGCTAGCAAGTGGATAAGTGCTAGTCGATGGGTGAATATTGCTAGCAAGTGGATAAGTGCTAGTCGATGGGTGAATATTGCTAGCAAGTGGATAAGTGCTAGTCGATGGGTGAATATTGCTAGCAAGTGGATAAGTGCTAGTCGATGGGTGAATATTGCTAGCAAGTGGATAAGTGCTAGTCGATGGGTGAATATTGCTAGCAAGTGGATAAGTGCTAGTCGATGTGTGAATATTGCTAGCAAGTGGATAAGTGCTAGTCGATGGGTGAATATTGCTAGCAAGTGGATAAGTGCTAGTCGATGTGTGAATATTGCTAGCAAGTGGATAAGTGCTAGTCGATGGGTGAATATTGCTAGCAAGTGGATAAGTGCTAGTCGATGGGTGAATATTGCTAGCAAGTGGACAAGTGCTAGTCGATGTGTGAATATTGCTAGCAAGTGGATAAGTGCTAGTCGATGGGTGAATATTGCTAGCAAGTGGATAAGTGCTAGTCGATGGGTGAATATTGCTAGCAAGTGGATAAGTGCTAGTCGATGGGTGAATATTGCTAGCAAGTGGATAAGTGCTAGTCGATGGGTGAATATTGCTAGCAAGTGGATAAGTGCTAGTCGATGGGTGAATATTGCTAGCAAGTGGACAAGTGCTAGTCGATGTGTGAATATTGATAGCAAGTGGACAAGTGCTAGTCGATGGGTGAATATTGCTAGCAAGTGGACAAGTGCTAGTCGATGGGTGAATATTGCTAGCAAGTGGACAAGTGCTAGTCGATGTGTGAATATTGCTAGCAAGTGGACAAGTGCTAGTCGATGTGTGAATATTGCTAGCAAGTGGATAAGTGCTAGTCGATGTGTGAATATTGCTAGCAAGTGGATAAGTGCTAGTCGATGTGTGAATATTGCTAGCAAGTGGACAAGTGCTAGTCGATGTGTGAATATTGCTAGCAAGTGGACAAGTGCTAGTCGATGTGTGAATATTGCTAGCAAGTGGATAAGTGCTAGTCGATGGGTGAATATTGCTAGCAAGTGGATAGGTGCTAGTCGATGGGAGAATATTGCTAGCAAGTGGATAAGTGCTAGTCGATGTGTGAATATTGCTAGCAAGTGGACAAGTGCTAGTCGATGGGTGAATATTGCTAGCAAGTGGACAAGTGCTAGTCGATGTGTGAATATTGCTAGCAAGTGGATAAGTGCTAGTCGATGTGTGAATATTGCTAGCAAGTGGATAAGTGCTAGTCGATGTGTGAATATTGCTAGCAAGTGGATAAGTGCTAGTCGATGTGTGAATATTGCTAGCAAGTGGATAAGTGCTAGTCGATGGGTGAATATTGCTAGCAAGTGGATAAGTGCTAGTCGATGGGTGAATATTGCTAGCAAGTGGATAAGTGCTAGTCGATGTGTGAATATTGCTAGCAAGTGGATAAGTGCTAGTCGATGGGTGATAGCAAGTGGATAAGTGCTAGTCGATGTGTGAATATTGCTAGCAAGTGGATAAGTGCTAGTCGATGGGTGAATATTGCTAGCAAGTGGATAAGTGCTAGTCGATGGGTGAATATTGCTAGCAAGTGGATAAGTGCTAGTCGATGGGTGAATATTGCTAGCAAGTGGATAAGTGCTAGTCGATGGGTGAATATTGCTAGCAAGTGGACAAGTGCTAGTCGATGGGTGAATATTGCTAGCAAGTGGACAAGTGCTAGTCGATGGGTGAATATTGCTAGCAAGTGGACAAGTGCTAGTCGATGGGTGAATATTGCTAGCAAGTGGATAAGTGCTAGTCGATGTGTGAATATTGCTAGCAAGTGGATAAGTGCTAGTCGATGTGTGAATATTGCTAGCAAGTGGATAAGTGCTAGTCGATGGGTGAATATTGCTAGCAAGTGGATAAGTGCTAGTCGATGTGTGAATATTGCTAGCAAGTGGATAAGTGCTAGTCGATGGGTGAATATTGCTAGCAAGTGGACAAGTGCTAGTCGATGTGTGAATATTGCTAGCAAGTGGATAAGTGCTAGTCGATGTGTGAATATTGCTAGCAAGTGGATAAGTGCTAGTCGATGTGTGAATATTGCTAGCAAGTGGATAAGTGCTAGTCGATGTGTGAATATTGCTAGCAAGTGGATAAGTGCTAGTCGATGGGTGAATATTGCTAGCAAGTGGATAAGTGCTAGTCGATGGGTGAATATTGCTAGCAAGTGGACAAGTGCTAGTCGATGGGTGAATATTGCTAGCAAGTGGATAAGTGCTAGTCGATGTGTGAATATTGCTAGCAAGTGGATAAGTGCTAGTCGATGGGTGAATATTGCTAGCAAGTGGGTGTCGATAAGTATTTTGTTCTACGTAAATGTTTTAGAATAACTGACGTCTATCAAAACGTAATTTCTCAATATAATTAACAGCGATGATAATGAGCATTTTAAGGTATAGATACATGTATAATGCGAAGATATGTTAAATGCATGTGTGTGTAAATAAATGACACTGGATAATGGTGTTGATGGTTATATTTCAGGGCAACATTATTCATGGAAACTTCGGGAAGGCGCTTCCGCTGATCATATTCGGAGGTCTCTCCGTAGCTGCTGGCGTGCTGTCGCTGCTTCTTCCGGAAACTAAAGGGGCCATTCTTCCGGAGTCCGTTAGGGACGCGGAGAAGTTCGGGAGACATCGCAGCAGAAAAGCTGCCTCATAAATTAAATTTCTCTCTTTACTGTGTATACTGTATCTGATTTCATTGCATTCAAAACTGGATGCGATCACAAACTTCACAGGAAATGTGAAGAATAAGACAGTGCTGTGTGAAGAATAAGATCTCAGTTTTCACACCAGGTGAATAATGTGTTGCTATTTTTCACAGATGTGAGATATATTATTTGTGAAAAATATGGTCCTACACATGTATAATCATTTATGCTTAAAAGACGTTTTGTCATACAAAGTAACATTTTATGAATTTATAAAACTAAATTACTTAAATGTAACATTGTTTTGAACGATGAATACATAATTCAAAGCACAAGAAGACATGGTTTCGTGTCAACAACAACCTTTGAAGAACAAAAGCACTTCAGAAGCAAGCTTCCATTTTATTGTCTTGTTCAGATTATGCTGGTTTAGTACATCCCTTACTGCCAGAATTTGTTTGTTTGTTATCTTTACAAATTATTTTCTTTCAGTGCATAAATAATATAATAAAAACAATGTATAATGTGTACTCAGCAAAAAGTAAACCTGACACTTTACAATATGCCACATTTTTTGGACAATATTTCAACCACTTCATATGTCAAAAACAATGATTTATCAATAAATGTCTGAGAAAAGTTAAAATGCATATGTGACATGATTTAAAACGTTATGTTTTAATAGCCAACCTTGTTTATCCATTAGCTAGATCGGCGGCCCGGAAAATCGAGAAACTATATACACTGTCAGTTTTTTTTCGAGTATATACATATATATTGAGTAGCAATTTGCGAGCAGAGCATAGCAAGGAGGTGAGCACAGAAATCTCTAATCAATGTTCGTATCAGGGGAGTCCCCCGAATTATTCTCAGTTACCTCTCATTGTTCGCTATTTTAGAAGTAGCAGCATAAGTTATTCTAGCAATGTAAGCAATTTTTGAAGTAGAATAGTATGCTGTTCTTACAGGGTAAGCTATTCCAGAAGTAGAAGTTCATGCTTTTCAAGCAATGTAAGTTATATTAGAAGTACAAGTGTATGCTATTTTGGCAATGTAAGCTATTTTAGATGTAGGAGGATATGCTTTACTAGCAGGCTATTTAAGAAGTAAAAGCTTATTTTATTCTAGCAGTCAAACTTTTTTAGAAGTAGAAGCGTATGATATTCTAGCAGGGTAAGCTATGTAAGAAGTGGAAGTGTGTGCTATTCTAGCAACTATTTTAAAAGTAGAAACAAATGATATTCTAATAGTGTACGCTATTTTAGAAGGAGAAGCGTATGTTGTTATTCTAGCAGTGTAAGCTACTTTAGAAGTAGAATCGTATGCTATTCTAGCAGTGTAAGCTATTTTAGAAGTAGAAGTGTATGTTTTTCTAGCATTATAACTGTTTTTAGAAGAAGAAGTGTATGCTATTCCCACAGTCTAAGTTAAGCTATTTTAGATATAGAAGGGCATGCTATTTCATCAGGTTAAGCTATTTAAAAAGCTATTTATGAAGTTGAAGCGTATGCTATTCTAGCAGTATAAGCTATTTTAGAAGAAGGAATGTATGTTTTTCTCGCTGTCTTAGCTATTTTAGAAGTAGAAGCTTACGCTATTCAAAACTTTCATTTCAATACTGGAAATTTTGCCTCGATAAAATTAAAATAGGTGCACGTAGTTTTCCCCAATTGTTCTACATTTCGTGACCTTTCAGACGATACAAAGATCTACATGTAAATACAATTTTGACGTATTATAGTCCTATCAGTTCCAATACTACATTCATGGCTACATTTCTTACCAAGCAGCTTGCAAGCAACTGAGCAGATTGATATGGATCATTTAGATTTTTCAAAGACTCCCTTTGAATTAAAAATCACTAGCCAAAATGGCACCAAGAAATATGAAAAAAAAAACTGGTATTGCATGTACTTAAGTACGCTTATATAGCTGAACATTGACATTATTTCGAATTGCTCTAACATTGAGTCAATAACGCCAGGCCTCAAAAATGGCATTTATTATCACTCACACAGCCAAAAACTCTGAGCAAAATTCAAACCTATTTTCAAGAAAACTTTATACTGACTATTTACTCAAAACGGTTACATGCTACTTACCTATCGGCTAGCTAAGAGCGATGTTTCCTATTATCTGAAATGATCGGCGCCCGTGATATTTGTGACCGAAATGTCCGATCGCCGTAGTAAGAGAACCACAATCATGATGTACTTTCGTGCGCTTAGTTAAAGATGTGCGTGTGTATTCCGTATTTTGTGTCTGTTCAACCTCCGCACAGAGATTTGACTGGTTCCGGCGCAAAATTTGCAACGCCCGTAAAATGAAACCGAAGTAGCCGGAGGAAACCCAAGTGTCCCGGGGCGCCTCTGGAACGGGGTGTCTCCTCAGTCTCCTGTATCTTGTGCTACCCCTCGTAACCGAACTAACAAGTCTTCTGGGGCCGATGGGCCCCATGGGAGAGAATCCTGGTGCACTCGATAAAAATGTACTATACACACACCACAGCAGGACTTGATTCTGATTCGAACCTTGGTCGCCTAGTCAAGAAGCGAGTGTGCCCACCACTGCGGTAGCCGGACATCATATAGTTGGCGGCATTTTAATTTAATGTGTTTCGTTGTACTAAGTATACGCCAAAGCAATGAGACGCATACATAGACTTTGAAAAAAATCATTTTACAAAATGAACAAACATTTCAAATTCAAAACCAACGTGTAGTTAGAGCTATACATATGTTACAGGGGCGGCTCCAGGAATTCGGGTTGGGGGGGGGGCGTAAAATTTTGATCGTGCAGTTATAACCCCTTTATTTTGTCTGTGGTCTGCAGTGATAGCTACAGATCCGTATCAGAGATATATAATAATTATCTGATCATCATTATTATCATCATCATCATCGTCATCATAAAATGCACTTTGCTTCACTAAATAAATTAATTACTTCACCGTATTATGTTCGAAAGACACGTTGGTTCAGCAGTATTTATGTTCGAAAGACACGTTGGTTCAGCAGTATTTAATGCACCTGTTTTTGCAGTGAATTGCCCTTGTTTGTGTTCCTGTCCACTAAAAACGTATTCTACATTCAATGTTATTTATATCAGGAACAACTTTAAACATGCCGTAAAATCCGTAGCTGACTAAATTCAAACACACACTCATCGACAATTATTTGTATTATTCATTTACT